>JARQOD010000007.1:93128484-93141971 GCA_033576555.1 Oophaga sylvatica | reverse complement strand
ATACAGGCCTTGAGATGTGTGTAGCGTTATACAGGCCATGAGTTTGTGTGTGATTGTATACAGCCTTGAGTGTGATATGTTGCAGACAGGCATGGAGTTGTGTGTGAGAGCGTGTATACAGGCCATGATTTGTGTGATATTGTGCATAACGGCATGGAGTTGTGTGGTGAGCGTGTCTACAGGCCTTGGAGTTGTTGTGTCGTACATACAGGCCCACGAGGTTGTGGTTGGCGTGATACAGGCCATGAGTGTGGGTGAGCTGTATACAGCCATGGTGGTGGGTGTGAGCTGTATACAGGCCATGAGGTGGGTGTGGTGATTGTGCATACAGGCCATGGAGGTTGTGTGGTGAGCGTGTATACAGGCCATGGAGGTTGTGTGGTGAGCGTGTATACAGGCCATGGAGGTTGTGTGGTGAGCGTGTATACAGGCCATGGAGGTTGTGTGGTGAGCGTGTATACAGGCCATGGAGGTTGTGTGGTGAGTGTGCATACAGGCCATGGAGGTTGTGTGGTGAGCGTGTATACAGGCCATGGAGGTTGTGTGGTGAGCGTGTATACAGGCCATGGAGGTTGTGTGGTGAGTGTGCATACAGGCCATGGAGGTTGTGTGGTGAGCGTGTATACAGGCCATGGAGGTTGTGTGGTGAGCGTGTATACAGGCCATGGAGGTTGTGTGGTGAGTGTGCATACAGGCCATGGATGATGAGTGCTTTACTTATAGGTTTCTTTGGAACAATTGTACCTGCTGATTACAGGTCTTTCTGTAGTTCTCCACAGGAGTCCATGGCTCTTGGACAACTCTTCTGATAATTCTTTACCCTCATTTGTCTGAAATTTTGCAGGGAGCACCTGGTCATGGCCAGTTTATGGAGAAATGATGATCTTTTCACTTCCGGATTATGGCCCAGCAGCGCTCACTGGAACCTTCAATAGTTTAGAAATTCTTCTATAACCAATGCCATCAGGATGTTTTGCAACAATAAGGTTGTGAAGGTCTTGAGACAGCTCACTGGTGTTACACAACATGAGATGCTTCTTGTGTGGCCCCTTGGTAATGAGACACCTTTTTATCGATCATCAGTTGAACCAACTGATATTATGTATCACTAAAGGGTATGCCACACTAAACAATATCGCTAACGGGATCGCTAAAAACGTCACTATTTAGCGATCCCGTTAGCGATATTGTTCAGTGCGGCAGCTTCCAGCGACGAGCTTCTGCTGTGATCTCGCTCGTCGCTGGAATCGTTCCGGACCCTATTTCATCGCTGGCGCTCCCGCTGGGTAAGTATCTAATCGCTGTGTTGGCACCTTTTCTTAGCGATTTAGCGTACTTTTGTACCGCTAAAGTCGTTAAGAAGATCGCTAACGGCGATAGCGTCGTTAACTATATCGCTAAATGCGGCAGCATTTAGCGATATAGAAACAATCCCGCTAGCGATCTCATTAGTATGCAACGCTAACGAGATCGCTAGCGGATAGCTTAGTGTGGCAGTACCTTAAGTCCTAGGATTGCTTTCTAATTACTGATAGATCTCAGCCAGTGTCAGGACTTTCCAGGGCTTTTTGCTCCTCTCTTTCGTCATGTGTTCAATACTTTTTCCCTGTGAAACTTCTCGTTTGATTCCTTTGCATATGTGGATTGGTTGGGTTGTTATTATTACCAATATCTGGTGAGAATTTCATGTCAATAGCACATTTAGAAATATATTAACTTAGAAAATTGTTGACCTGTTCAGTATTTATTTCACTCGCTGTGAATTTTTTGTTAAAATCAAATCAACATGCAGAATATGTCAATTAAACATAAAAGTGAACGGGGTAAAAAAAAAATTCAAATTGTTACTTTTGTATATTCCATCACCAAGAAAGTATAATGAAAAAAATGTTTAAAAAAAGTCATGTGTGCCAGAAAATCGTATCACTGAAAATGACATCTTGTCCTACATAAAATAAGTCTTTATACGGAAACACTGATGGAAAGTTGTAAAACTTCCGGCTGACAGAAAACGGTGATTCAGTTTGTTTATTATACAAAGGTAGAAAACATAAATAAACCCAGATACATTTGGTTATAATTGTGCCGACCTGCAGAATAAGGTTAACATCTTATTTATGCAGCACGTCAATAGCGGAATATTAAAAACATCAGAAGAAAAAAAGAACTGCTGTCGTTATTTATTCATCCTCATAAAGAGTTAATAAAAGTTAGGTAATAAGTTATATATACCCCAAAATCCCACCACTAACAAATACAACTCTTACTGGAAAACACAAGCTCTTATCCAGACACGTCGGCAAAAAAATAAAAACATTACGACTCCTGGAATATGACAGTGAAAATAAATAAATTGCTTTGTCCTAAAAGCCCAAAATAGGCAAGTCCTTAAGGGGTTAAAGAGAAAAAAAGTAAAGTGAAAAGTAAAAAAAATTATTTTAAAAATACAAAAATTTAAAAAGTATAAAAGTTTCACTCATCCATCTTTCACCCTATGAACAATAAAGAAATATAAAAAATAAGAACATATTATTTCCACTTCTGTATGAGTCCGATCTAGCAGTTTATACAATTAATCATCTTGTACTGTGAACACTGTAAAGAGAAAAGATAATTAAAGTGATGTTTTTTCGGTCGACATCAAGAGAAAAAGTGCAGTAAAAAGCGACTGAAATGTTGTGTGTGACCCAGAAGGTCTGAACAACAACATCAACACCAAACACAAACCTCACGGCGCTCCGCCGGCAGAGCGGCTCCGGAATGATGGCAGCACGGAACACGTTTATTATCATTTAAATAAACAAAAACGACACCGGTTTGACATCGCACCGCTCGCTCATATTTACCGCCCAATCATTGCCATAAGAACGAAACCCCAAAATACAACGGCAAGATCGCAGCTTCCTCTCCATTTCACCTCACGTTGGATTTTCTCTCCTTTTACGCTACGTTATGTAGTAAAGTGAATGGTATCATTCAAACGAGCAACTCACCCCACAAAAAATTAGCCTCATACAGCGATGTCGAGGAAAAGTAAAAAAACCTACTGCTCTTAGAAGAGCGGGAGAAAGACGAAAGCGCAGACGGAAATTGGCAGCAGCGAAAAAGAGTTAAAATGGAGATAAAATGTAAAGATTCACATAGACTGTTGATATCCTGCCAATTGTAACTTTATATTCTGCAGTTTTTTTGTGCTTTTTTTTAAACTTTGTTCACTTTAATGAACTTATTAGACCCAAATTAACATTACAGGTTTTTCTCATCTCTACACTGATGTAGCCCCTCGATTACAGAAGCGTCATTAACTTCCATTGGCTTTTTACATCTACTGTAAATATACAAAAAATGTCATGACCATCAATGTGGTACACGGCTTATGCTGGATTATGCTGGGTTGTTGCTTTTTCTATTCCCTTTTTTTCTATATCCACCACCAAAGGCATAATGAGCCTCGTGGAGGGGTGTAAGGTTACCCCCTGTTGCTGCCCTCACTAATGTATTAGGAATAATCTGCTGTTCTTTCATTTACTATAATGACACTTTCCTCTCAGCCGTCTCTCTGTCTCTCACTTCCTTCTTCGGCCTCGCTCAATGGTCTTCTGCTGCCACTCACAAAGACGGCCACACACTGGACCTCATCTTCACCCGCCTCTGCTCCCTATCTAACCTCTCTAACTCACCTCTCCCTCTTTCTGGCCATAACCTATTTACATTCTCACCCTCTCTTCTCCGGTGCACAATCTCCACTCCACAAACTTGCACACCCTCGCAGAAATCTGAAAAACCTCGATCTACACTCACTCTCTGAATCCCTTCTTCTTCTTACAGACATAAGTTCTTTACACAATGCGGATGCCGCTGCCGCTTTTTATAACACCACAACAGCTGCAGCTCTGGAATTAGTCGCCTCCTCACACATAGCAAAGCTTGCACAATCAACAGGAAACCCCGGCACACCAGCCTGACTATAGAACTGAGACGGGCGTCCAGGGTTGCTGAGCGGAGATGGAAAAGATCCCACTCCAACGAGCACTTCATCACATTCACACAGTCCCTCACTATTTTCAAGTTCACACTCACTGCAGCAAAATAAACCTACTTATCTCTCATATCCATAAAGTCTCACAACCTTAAACAGTTATTCAACACTTTCAATTCTCTCCTCCATCCTCCAACACCTCCTCCTCTCAGCTGAAGACTTTTCCTCATTCTTCAAGCAAATCCATAACATCAGACCATGCTTTGCCCTACAACCCCCACAGCCCCTTCTCATAACTACTCAGCCCTCCTCCTCCAAAACCAGCTTCTCCGCCAATACAGTTCGACTCTCCACTCTACTCTCCAGATCACATCTCACCACCTGTGCACTTGACCCAATGCCATCACACCTCATTGCAAACCTCAGCTCAGTCTTCATCCCAACCCTAACCCATCTCTTCAACCTATCACTAACAACTGATGTTTTCCCCTCTTGCTTCAAACATGCCCCAATCACACCCATCCTCAAAATGCCCTCTCTTGACGCATCCTCTGTATCTAGCTATCGCTCCATATCACTTCTCCCTTATGCCTCAAAACTACTGGAACAACACGTCCTTAAACTGTCCTCTCACCTCTCTTCTTACTCCCTCTTTGACTGCTTACAATCTGGCTTCCAACTGCACCACTCCACTGAAACTGCCCCAACTAAAGTCAACAATGACCTATTAACCGCCAAAGCCAAGAGACACTATTCTGTTCTCCTACTCCTGGACCTGTCCTCTGCCTTCTACATTACTCTGTCCTACTCCTCCTGAGCCATTTCTGCTTCCACACTACTCTGTCCTCTCCTCCTGGACCTGTCCTCTTTCTCCTGGACCTGTCCTCTTCTCCTGGAACTGTCCTCTGTCTTCTACACTACTCTGTCCTCCTCCTCCTGGACCTGTCCTCTGCCTTTGACACACTGGACCATTCCCTATTACTACAGACCCTCTCATCTCTTGGTATCACAGACTTGGCCCTATCTTGGATCTCGTCATACCTAACAGACCGGACATTCATTGTCTCCCCCTCACACACCACCTCCTCACCTCTCCCCTTATCTGTCAGAGTCCTGCAAGGTTCAGTCCTAGGGCCCCTGCTCTTCTCCATCTACACCTTCGACCTCTGACAGCTCATAGAATCTCACGGCTTTCAGTATCACCTCTACGCTGATGACACAGATCTACATCTCTGGACCCGATATCACCTCCCTACTAACCAGAATCCCACAATGTCTGTCTGCTATTTCATCTTTCTTCTGTGCTAGATTTCTAAAACTTAATATGGACAAAACAGAATTCATCATCTTCCCCCCATCTCACTTGACTCCCCCAACAGACCTGTCCATTAAAGTAAATGGCTGCTCACTCTCCCCAGTCCCACAAGCTCGCTAGCTCGGGGTTATCCTTGACACTGATCTCTCTTTTAAACAACATATCCAAGCCCTCTCCACCTCCTGCCGACTTCAACTCAAAAATATCTCACGTATCCGTACATTCCTCAACCAAGAATCTGCAAAAACCCTAGTCCATGCCCTCATCATCTCCTGCCTCGACTACTGCAACCTCCTGCTCTGTGGCCTCCCCTCTAACACTCTCTCACCCCTCCACTCTGTCCTAAACTCTGCTGCCCGACTAATCCACCTGTCCCCCCGCTATTCCTCAGCCTCTCCCCTCTGTCAATCCCTGCACTGGCTCCCCATTATACAAAGACTCCAGTTCAAAACCCTAATCATGGCATACAAAGCCATCCACAACCTGTGTCCTCCGTACATCTGTGACCTCATCTCCCGGTACTTACCTGCATGCAACCTCCGATCCTCACAGGATCTCCTCCTCTCCTGCCCTCTTATCTCCTCTTCCCACAACCGCATACACGATTTCTCCCGTGCCTCCCCTCTACTCTGGAACTTTCTACCCCAACATATCAGACTCTCGCCTACCATGGAAACCTTCAAAAAGAACCTGAAGATCCACCTCTCCTGACAAGCCTACAACCTGCAGTAACCACCGATCCACCAAACCGCTGCACGACCAGCTCTACCCTCGCCTGTATCCTCACCCATCCCTTGTAGACTGTGAGCCCTCGCAGGCAGGATCCTATCTCCTCCTGTACCAGTCGTAAGGCCGGCGTCACACTGGCGACAGAATCGGACGACTGCAATGCGATGAAATATCGCATTGCAGTCGACCTATGTTAATCTATGGAGCAGCTCCCAGTATCAGATTTTTTGTGGTCCGTTTTAAACGTCCGTGTGCAATCGCAGCATGCTGCGATTGTCACCGATTGTGGGTCGACTATCGCCAATGCAAGTCTATGGGAGCGATGAAAAATCTGATTACAAACGGACCACACGTGTGACTTGCGATGAAATCGCATCGGTGTCCTTTAGAAAAGCCGGCAATTCATCCCCGGCTATACTGTAAAATCACACTGACAGCTTTAATAAAGAATAGAAAGAATAGATATATACACATAGAATACAAATATATATATATATATGTAATTGTGACATGTATATATATATATATATTTATATTTCCTAGACTTCTACATACTGTAATAGCCGCTAATTCAATTGCCGGCTTTTGTGAAATCACAGAAGCCGACATGAAATGATACATTGTTTCCACACAGTTAACCATGTCATTTCCTGTATTTTGATATTTGTTTAGAACTTACAATTACATGAGTGTATTTGTGCTAAATTTCAGACATGTAGGGGTTAATTAAAGGTGTAAATTCGTTGACAAAAAAATGCGTGGGCTCCCGCTGTATTTTCTCCACCAGACAGACAAAGCAAGCGAGTGGGGGCAGATAATAATAGCCTAGGGAGGGTACTTTTTTTTGTGCCCCCCCTGGCTACTAACATCTGCCCCAGACACCCCAGAAAGGGCAAATCTATAATTAGATTCGCCCTTTCTGGCACTTTGCCCGTCTATTCCCATTGCCCTGTAGCGGTGGCGAATGGGTTAATAATCTCACCTTAATGTCACCTTAGTATTGAAAGGTCACTTTAAGCCATGTTAATAATTGAGAGCTGTCAATTAGACAAATATCAATTATTAATCCTATTGAAGTAAATAAAAAAACACACACACACACTTTAAGAATAAATAATTTTAATGAAATAAAAACACATATTTTTGACCATCTTTTATTTAAGTCTTAATCCGTTCGAAGCCCTTGTTCTTCTAAAATAAATATAAAATAATAAAACAACATTATTCTTACCTATCTGGCAATCTGTCACGTCCCATGATGTAATCCTTCACAAAGGGTTAACTACTAGCAATCAGATAAGCAGCGCAAGTAATCCTGCGTGCTCATCTGATAGCTCCTGAATGAATGAGCTTATCTCCTGCCGACAGGAGAGATGTGATTCATGAATGAAGCTTAATTGATTGTATCCACTTTCACCTTAGGTCAGGTCACTCAAGTGAAAGTTGTAATAAATCAATTAAGCTCCATTCATGAATCTATTCCTCTCCTTTCGCTGGGAGAGTAAAGGGTATGCCACACTAAACAACATCGCTAATGGGATCGCTAAAAAAGTCACTATTTAGCGATCCCGTTAGCGATGTTGTTGTGTGCGGCATCTGCCAGCGACGAGCTTCCTGCTGTGATCTCGCTCGTCGCTGGAATCGTTCCGGACCCTATTTTCGTCGCTGGCGCCCCGCTGGTAAGTATCTAATCGCTGAGTGTGGCACCTTTTTTAGCGATTTAGCGGTACTTTTGTACCGCTAAAGTCGTTAAGGAGATCGCTAACCGCGATAGCGTCCTAACGACATCGCTAAAATAGGTAGCCACTAGCGATATAGAAACAATCCCGCTAGCGATCTCATTAGTATGCGACGCTAACGAGATCGCTAGCGGGATTGTGTAGTGTGGCAGTACCTTTACTTATTCATTCAGGGGAATACAGGTCTGAGACAGCATTATTAGCTCTCTGCGACCTGTAACCTGTTAAACCTTTCTGATGGATTACACCGTGGAACCTGACTGTACATCGGATTGGTAAGAATCATTTTGCTTTTTTATTTTATTTTTATTACAGGAAATGGTTTTAGCAGGAAAATAAAATATTGTCAAAAACTGTGTGATTATTTCATTAAAATTCTTTTTTATTAAACTGTGTGTGTTTGATTTTTCTATCATACAATAGGATTAATAATTGATAGTTATCTAATTGACAGCTCTCAATTATTAACCTGCCTTAAGGTCACCTTTCAATACTAAGGTGACATTAAGGTGAGATTATTAATCCATTCGCCACCGCTACAGGGCAATGGGAATAGACGGGCAAAGTGCCAGAAAGGGCGAATCTAATTATAGATTTGCCCTTTCTGGGGTGTCTGGGGTCAGATGTTAGTAGCCAGGGGGGGCACAAAAAAATGTACCCTCCCTAGGCTGTTATTATCTGCCCCCACTCGCTTGCTTTGTCTGTCTGGTGGAGAAAATACAGCGGGAGCCCACGCATTTTTTTTCAACGAATTTACACCTTTAATTAACCCCTACATGTCTGAAATTTTGCACAAATACACTCATGTAATTGTAAGTTCTAAACAAATATCAAAATACAGGAAATGACATGGTTAACTGTGTGGAAACAATGTATCATTTCATGTCGGCTTCTGTGATTTCACAAAAGCCGGCAATTGAATTAGCGGCTATTACAGTATGTAGAAGTCTAGGAACTAATAAATATATATATATATATATATATATACATGTCACAATTACATATATATATATATATATATATATATATATATGTATTTTATGTGTATATATCTATTCTTTTTTTTGTGATTGAAATACTATTCTTTTGGATCCATTATATGTCAGTTTTGCAAGCCTGCGAGAAATTCTCGCAAGTCGGATGAAAATCGGATGTTACAAGGTACACACACATGCGACTAAATCGCATCTTTGAAGGAAAATCGGATGCCAGAAGGATGTGTGATGTTTGCATTTTGATCCGACAATCGACCTTCTAAAACGGACCGATTTTTTGTCATTGTGTGTGACGCCGGCCTAACTTGTATTGTCTAAGATTACTATACTTGTATTTATTATGTATACCCCACCTCACATGTAAAGCGCCATGGAATAAATAATAATAATTTGTTAATTTTTCTTTTTGTTTCCATTCACAGATAGAATTTTTTTCTTGCATTTCTGGGTTGAAATCAATCAGGTATGACTGGTACCATCCTCAGCATTGGCATAACTAGATGGGCCATGGTGCACAGTGTGGACCTGGGTCCCCCCTCCATCTTGATCAGATGTATGGACTCTTGTAGCGTTCTAAATCCTATAACGTACATGCTTCCAGGTGTTCACGATCGGCCCCCTGGACAGACCGACGATATGGATGAACTCTATTCACATCAGATGTCTCTATCTGTAAGGTTCTGTGTACATGTTTCTGAAACTCAGTTTGTTCGTCAGCAATTTTACTTTCTGTCTTGCTGCAGCTATCTTGCCCTCAGTCAAAATGGAGTTTCCAGCTTGCATGTTCCCGCCCTGATTCTCTCCTTTGCTTCTTAAGCAGCCACAGCTGAGCAATCAGTGCTTCAGAATCTAGCCTGCAGTGAACCTGTGACCTGACTCCTGGAAGCCTTGGACCTTGTACTCCAGCTATTCCTACTGAGGAACTCTGAAGCACTTGTGGACTCTGAACCCTGCTCTTTGAAAGACCCACGTTTGCATGGACTTACGGTAACAGAGAAGAAGATCCTGAATCTGTATTGGAGAGTGATTGCTGAGCTTGGATTATTCTGGCCTGCTGTGTCTCCTGCTTCTGTGTCCGCAAACTGTGTGACTATATTTTGCCAACTTGTATGAAGTAATACAGGACTTTCTATATCAAACCTGTGACTCATGTATTTCATCGCACCCAAGCACAAGACGCTATATGAACTGTACTACATACATTACACTATCCTCAAACAAGTACGACACAGTGATCATGGGGGATTGTAACTATCCAGATATTTGTTGGGAGATCTATCTCAGGCAAAAGTAATGGGTCCAGAAAATTCTTATCTTCTCTCGCTGACAACTTTATCTTTCAAAAGGTAGACGCACATTCAGCTGAAATAAGAGCTGGCACTGCGGCCCCTTCCTGCACAGTTCCGGTCACAGTCGCACCATCTGTGACTATGATGATTGACTATACACCTTTGAATTGTGCAGTGACATCAAGCCCAAGGCTTAGTAATGGAGAGACGTCTATAAGACACCCATCCATTAGTAATCCTATAGTTATATGATAAATAAAGACACAGCCAGGATAAAGTCCTTTATTAGAAATAAAACAAGACACTTTTCCATTTTTAGTTAAAAATAAAAAACACAGTTATACTCACCTGATGCCTATTTCCACCGAAGCCCTCGTCTCCTGTAATAAAACAAAAAAAACAACAATATCCCTCACCTGTCGGTCGTTCAACCCACGCTGTAATCCATGTCTGGGGATTAATAGTTTTCAACCTGGACGGTACCAAGTTGCGACCGTACAGGCTGACAACCACTGGTGACTGATCTGCAGCGAGCGCAGCGTCAGTGACCGGCGGTGACATCATCAAGGTTACCTCCAGTCACTGAGGCTGCGTCCCAGCAGGGCGGAACTGCCGTGATCTCAGTGAGATCCCCGCTAGCACCGTGAGAAAGTCTCATGGTGCAGAGACAAGTTCACTGCATTTCACCGGGAGAATTTCCTGGTGAAGTCGGTGCTCGATGTCCGTGCCCGAACATTAGGTGTTCATTACAGACAACGATCTATACTGCTCGGGTTCGCCCATCCCTAATCAGGAGACCAAAGTCATAGTAAAATAAATGGGCCCATACTATTTTACATTGAAGGGCCTGGTTTTTTCTGCTAAACTTAAAGCAGTATTCCATCTGCACTGACTTCCCCATTGCGAGGTGAGCGATTGGCAGGAATTGTGCACCTGTCCTATTCATTAGACTATAGATGGATTTTTCGCTGAAATCCATGTTACTCTGACAGTAATCTCATCTCGTGAATTAGTTTTCCAAAACTCCATTCACTTTAATGAAAGTTTTCACACGCATTGTAAACTGCATGATAACAAATATCCACTTTGTAAATATGTAAGATTAATTACTAAACCCCAAGATAATGGAGTCAATCAGATCAGCGTCGGCCTCCAGATCAGCGCCGGCCTCCAGATCAGCGCCGGCCTCCAGATCAGCGCCAGCCTCCAGATCAGCGCCGGCCTCTAGATCAGCGTCGGCCTCCAGATCAGCGCCGGCCTCCAGATCAGCGTCGGCCTCCAGATCAGCGTCGGCCTTCAGATCAGCGTCGGCCTCCAGATCAGCGTTGGCCTCCAGATCAGCGTCGGCCTCCAGATCAGCGCCGGCCTCCAGATCAGCGCCGGCCTCCAGATCAGCGCCGGCCTCCAGATCAGCGTCGGCCTTCAGATCAGCGTCGGCCTCCAGATCAGCGCCGGCCTCCAGATCAGCGTCGCCTCCAGATCAGCGTCGCCTTCAGATCAGCGTCGGCCTCCAGATCAGCGTTGGCCTCCAGATCAGCGTCGGCCTCCAGATCAGCGCCGGCCTCCAGATCAGCGCCGGCCTCCAGATCAGCGCCGGCCTCAATCAGCGTCGGCCTTCAGATCAGCGTCGGCCTCCAGATCAGCGTCGGCCTCCGATGTCTCCCACGGATCCTGCCATAAACTGCGATGTGTGAATGTGACACCAATGAGCAGTCAGTGACTCCACTGGACCCACCTCTAGAAGTAATGTTCCCTCTTTCACATGCCCTGTCTTCTCACAGTTTTTCATAAGGTTTTTTACACGTTTACCATTGTTTTGTTGGGTTTTTTTGCATTTAAGAATGATCTTTTTCTAACATTCATGCCGTGTAAAGAAGCCGATGAGATACATTAGAAAATGCCACAATTTAGAAAAAAAAAACACAAAGAAACACCAATCGTAAAACACTGCAACATTTACCTAATAAAAAGTGCCGATAACATAATCGCTGCCCAGAGCCCGGTCAGTTCTGCCTCAACCTGTACAGTGAAGCCGGCTCTTCACTGCTGTTCCTAAGTTTTCCACATGGTGGCAGTCATCACCAACATTACAGAGTTACAGCACTATCTGTGCCTGCAAAGGAGTCATAATTTGTAACCTGCGAATTTCCAAGAAAAGCTTCATTATTTCTAGGAATATCGCCTCTCACCGAGGACTTGTCTCCGCCATATGACGCACGCAGGGACGAGCTCGGATTAGCAGAACGGCTGCAGAATTGTTTCAAACCTCCAACATCTCCATTAAGTCACTTCGCTCATAATTCTTAAAGAGCCCCGTCTCCTTACTGATAACAGTCTATATACAGTATGTATACAGTTAGATCCAGAAGTATTTGGCACAATTATCATTTCATGGCATTTTCTTAAAGGGCTACTCACTCAAAATGGGCAAATTTAGGGGCAATAATAGGACAAGCAATAAATGACAAAAAAGTCTGTCCTGTAATTTGTCCTAATCGGAGAGAGTTTACTGTCATGTCTTTACCTGTCTTATAAAGCCCCTCTTCCCAGCGAAAATGGCTGATAACAGAAAGCAATAGCTCATTCGCCTCCCTTATGCTCATTCTCTTCCAGTCTGGCATGGCTGATAACAGAAAGCAATATCTTTCCATCTGACAGTGCTGATAGTAGAGTACTAGAGGTTGGCTGAAGGATAGTGTTGGGGAAAATGTGTTTCATTTTTATCACTGGCTGATAACAGGGAACACAAGACTGTATTCACCTGTGTCCTGTATTCAAAGAGAGAAATGAGCAGCCCCGAAAACCATGCTGTCCTAGGGCTCACTGATGTGGCTGATAACAGAAAACAACACATTGTATTCACCTGTCAGACCACCTGTGAAATGGCTGATAACAGGGAACAATCCAGGGGTTGGGGAGTTGGACTCAGACATTGCAATCAAGGCTTAATAGAAAACTCCCATTATTAAAATCACAGCTTTAAGTATCAGGTTCTGTCTCTTTAAGGCCTCTTTCACACTTCCGGCGGGCGCCTCACGGCGCCCCCGGCATTTTGCCGCAGTGCCGCATCAGAAAACCTGATGCACCGCCGGCGGCCGCATGCGGTTTTTTGCCGGATGGTTTCTGATGCTTGGAGACATCAGAAACCATCCGGCAAAAACAAAAAACATTACATGCAGCGTTTTGTCCGGCCGCCGCAATGTACATTTGCGCCGCATCCGGACAAAACCGCATGCAACGCATTGACATGCGGCGCCATCCGGCGCTAATGCATGTCAATGCGAAAAAAGCCGCATGCGGCGCATCAGGTTTTCTGATGTGGCGCTGCGGCAAAATGCCGGGGGCGCCGCAAGGCGCACACCGGATGTGTGAAAGAGGCCTAAGGCCTCTTTCACACATCCGTCTTTTTGTATCAGGCATGATCCGTCTTAGGGTGAGTTT
>JARQOD010000007.1:93083484-93125984 GCA_033576555.1 Oophaga sylvatica | reverse complement strand
CTTGTGCGAGTTTCTTGCAAGTGTGACCCCGGGCTAACGCAGATTTTTTCTATCTATAGATATTCCCGTATATTTGTTTTGTGCGTGTAAACATTACTTTAGAACATGGAATGTGATGATATTATGGTGTTCAATGGAGAATGAAAAGAAAGAGGTTGGGCAAGAAATTACATCACAATTCTTTTTTTTTGTTTGTTAAATAACATATCTTAATTTAGCTTATAAATCCGCATCAAAAACGCGCAGATTTTTACCTGCGTTTTCTGCCAAGAGAGGTAGAGTCTGCGCAGACAATTCCACAGGCAAATCCGCAACGTGTGCACAGACACTAAACCCTCAACCAGTCCAGGCTCTGGATAACAGGCGCTTCCCCTTGCAGAAAAGAGCAGCACCCCTCGGATAAACCCGCTGGGTCCCAGTGGAGCAGGGTGGGTGGCGTTGTGCTCCTGTTTCAGACACTTGCAGGATCTTTTAGGATCTGTCGTGCTCTTGATATTAGGTTTAGTGTCCCCTTAAAGCAGGGGTCCCAACCTGTGGCTTGTGGGCCCATGGTGTGTGGCACGTGGCTGCGTTCATTAGCACCAAGTCAAGCAAGCGGCTGTGAAGAGCAGGTCTCCAGATGGGGACTTTTGTGAGGCGCTCCCGCACAGAGGACCTGAGTGTGCAGATAATAAGGGGGGAGTGGGGACCACTGGATGTCTATGAGTGGGCAGCAGGTCTCGGACTGATTGCTGTGGGGAGGTTTTGGCTGTCGTTATGCCGGTAGTGGGGTGCGTCGGGGTCACTACTCAGAACTGAATGTGGCTCTCAATGTGAGAACGGCTGGGGACCACCGCTTTACAGCCCACCCTCATCTCACAGATTTGCAGATTACGGTCGCTCTTCTGCACAAATTACATTTCCTGCCTCATAAACTACAGAAGATTTCATATCCGGCGGCTGCACCTCAGCCCCGAGCGGCGGAGCCGGGACAGGGGCCATTATAGTGTTATAATGTCCATATGCAAATCCAGTCCTGTGACTGTTAACCCTAAGAATCCTGGATGACCGTATCACTGATGGAGAAGAAAACATCGTGTGACTCGGAAACATCGTGTGACTCGGAAACATCGTGTGACTCGGACCCCGAATAACAGACAGGGACAAAGGCCTGCATGCATTCAAGGAGGCACATTGATCTCGCTGAGAACTGTGTAATACTTCATGCCTCCTGTGGGGGCGCTGAAGGGAAATTGAAGACTTTCTGGTTGATCGCTGGGGTCTATCAGCCTAACATAAAGGGATGGCTTAATGCGGAGAGCCCCTTTAATACAAGCAGGATACACCCAGACACATGATCTATAAACCTTCCCTCTAACATTGCTTTTCCATGTTCTGATGGTTTTCCAGCCCTTCATAGAATAAGCAATGAGCTCGCCCTGTGAAGTGGGGGGTGAGGGGCTATCAGGGGTGAAGTGTCGCTAATTGCACTGATGGAAATGGTTTCTCCATAATGGGCCGAGATCAGGAAGCTGCGGACACAAAATTCATAAAACATTCAGTGTTTTCCAGAAGTTTGCTGCGTCAGGATGAATGACAGTGATTTATGGGCTCTGGGTACAACATGTGAATTTCTGCAATTCCCTGATATATTGTAACAATGTAGAAAAGCATCAGTGATGCTGATAGTTGGCACTAGCATATATGCAGTGTATAGCAGTATTATGTGACCTACTGTTGTACTATCATATATGCAGTGTATAGCAGTATTATGTGACCACTGTATAGTCACTATCAAGATATTGCAGTGTATACATAATTATTGACCATAAATGCTACAGATATATTCATTGTGTATGGCAGTATTATTGAACACGTAGGCCATATCATATATGCAGTGTATAGCATATCTATGTGACCACTGTTATACTATAATAATCAGTCTGTAAGCAGTATTATGTGAAACTGTATAGTACTAACATATAGCAGTGTATAGCTGATTATGTGATGACCACTTATGTACTAGCATATATGCAGTGTAAGGCAGTATTATGTGACGAACTGTATATACTAGCATATATACAGGGGGGCTGTAGCAGTAATTAATGTGACCACTGTTATAGTACTACATATAAGCATGGTATGAAGCTTAATAAATGGACCACAGTAATAGTACTATCATATATCATTAATGCATATTATGTGTTCCACTTATAGTACTATCATATAGCAGTGTAATGCAGTATTATGTGACCACTGTATGAGTCTACATATATACAGTAGTATAGCAGTATTTGTGACACTAATAGAACTAGCATATATCAGTGTTAGCAGTAATATGTGACACTTAATATACATATTTATGTACTGTAGCAGTATTATTGAATCACTGTATAGTATAGCATATATCAGTGAATAGCAGTATTATGTGATCACGTATAGTACTAGCATATATACAGTGTTTAGCAGTATTATGTGACCACTGTATAGTACTAGCATATATGCAGTGTATAGCAGTATTATGTGACCACTGTATAGTACTAGCATATATACAGTGTTTGCAGTATTATGTGACCACTGTATAGTACTAGCATATATCAGTGTATAGCAGTATTATGTGACCACTGTATAGTACTACATATATACAGTGTATAGCAGTATTATGTGACCACTGTATAGTACTAGCATATATACAGTGTTTAGCAGTATTATGTGACCACTGTATAGTACTAGCATATATGCAGTGTATAGCAGTATTATGTGACCACTGTATAGTACTACATATATACAGTGTTTAGCAGTATTATGTGACCACTGTATAGTACTAGCATATATGCAGTGTATAGCAGTATTATGTGACCACTGTATAGTACTAGCATATAGCAGTGTATAGCAGTATTATGTGACACTGTATAGTACTAGCATATATGCAGTGTATAGCAGTATTATGTGACCACTGTATAGTACTAGCATATATACAGTGTATAGCAGTATTATGTGACCACTGTATAGTACTACATATATCAGTGTATAGCAGTATTATGTGACCACTGTATAGTACTAGCATATATGCAGTGTATAGCAGTATTATGTGACCACTGTATAGTACTAGCATATATGCAGTGTATAGCAGTATTATGTGACCACTGTATAGTACTACATATATGCAGTGTAATAGCAGTATTATGTGACCACTGTATAGTACTAGCATATATACAGTGTATAGCAGTATTATGTGACCACTGTATAGTACTATCATATATGCAGTGTATAGCAGTATTATGTGACCACTGTATAGTACTATCATATATACAGTGTATAGCAGTATTATGTGACCACTTATAGTACTAGCATATATGCAGTGTATAGCAGTATTATGTGACCACTGTATAGTACTAGCATATATCAGTGTATAGCAGTATTATGTGACCACTGTATAGTACTAGCATATATGCAGTGTATAGCAGTATTATGTGACCACTGTATAGTACTAGCATATATGCAGTGTATAGCAGTATTATGTGACCACATGTATAGTACTAGCATATATCAGTGTATAGCAGTATTATTGACACTGTATAGTACTATCATATAGACAGTGTATAGCAGTATTATGTGATCACTATATAGTACTAGCATATATACAGTGTTTAGCAGTATTATGTGACCACTGTATAGTACTAGCATATATACAGTGTATAGCAGTATTATGTGACCACTGTATAGTACTAGCATATATACAGTGTTTAGCAGTATTATGTGACCACTGTATAGTACTATCATATATGCAGTGTATAGCAGTATTATGTGACCACTGTATAGTACTATCATATATACAGTGTATAGCAGTATTATGTGACCACTGTATAGTACTAGCATATATACAGTGTTTAGCAGTATTATGTGACCACTATATAGTACTAGCATATATGCAGTGTATAGCAGTATTATGTGATCACTATATAGTACTATCATATATACAGTGTTTAGCAGTATTATGTGACCACTGTATAGTACTAGCATATATACAGTGTATAGCAGTATTATGTGACCACTGTATAGTACTAGCATATATACAGTGTTTAGCAGTATTATGTGACCACTGTATAGTACTAGCATATATGCAGTGTATAGCAGTATTATGTGACCACTGTATAGTACTAGCATATATACAGTGTTTAGCAGTATTATGTGACCACTATATAGTACTAAGCATATATGCAGTGTATAGCAGTATTATGTGACCACTGTATAGTACTAGCATATATACAGTGTATAGCAGTATTATGTGACCACTGTATAGTACTAGCATATATACAGTGTTTAGCAGTATTATGTGACCACTGTATAGTACAAGCATATATGCAGTGTATAGCAGTATTATGTGACCACTGTATAGTACTAGCATATATACAGTGTTTAGCAGTATTATGTGACCACTATATAGTACTAGCATATATGCAGTGTATAGCAGTATTATGTGACCACTGTATAGTACTATCATATATGCAGTGTATAGCAGTATTATGTGATCACTATATAGTACTATCATATATACAGTGTTTAGCAGTATTATGTGACCACTGTATAGTACTAGCATATATACAGTGTATTAGCAGTATTATGTGACCACTGTATAGTACTATCATATATACAGTGTATAGCAGTATTATGTGACCACTGTATAGTACTAGCATATATGCAGTGTATAGCAGTATTATGTGACCACTGTATAGTACTAGCATATATGCAGTGTATAGCAGTATTATGTGATCACTATATAGTACTATCATATATATACAGTGTTTAGCAGTATTATGTGACCACTGTATAGTACTAGCATATATACAGTGTATAGCAGTATTATGTGACCACTGTATAGTACTATCATATATACAGTGTATAGCAGTATTATGTGACCACTGTATAGTACTAGCATATATACAGTGTTTAGCAGTATTATGTGATCACTATATAGTACTAGCATATATGCAGTGTATAGCAGTATTATGTGATCACTATATAGTACTATCATATATACAGTGTTTAGCAGTATTATGTGACCACTGTATAGTACTAGCATATATACAGTGTATAGCAGTATTATGTGACCACTGTATAGTACTAGCATATATACAGTGTTTAGCAGTATTATGTGACCACTATATAGTACTAGCATATATGCAGTGTATAGCAGTATTATGTGATCACTATATAGTACTATCATATATACAGTGTTTAGCAGTATTATGTGACCACTGTATAGTACTAGCATATATACAGTGTATAGCAGTATTATGTGACCACTGTATAGTACTATCATATATATCAGTGTATAGCAGTATTATGTGACCACTGTATAGTACTAGCATATATGCAGTGTATAGCAGTATTATGTGACCACTGTATAGTACTAGCATATATGCAGTGTATAGCAGTATTATGTGACCACTGTATAGTACTAGCATATATGCAGTGTATAGCAGTATTATGTGACCACTGTATAGTACTATCATATATGCAGTGTATAGCAGTATTATGTGACCACTGTATAGTACTAGCATATATGCAGTGTATAGCAGTATTATGTGACCACTGTATAGTACTAGCATATATGCAGTGTATAGCAGTATTATGTGATCACTATATAGTACTAGCATATATACAGTGTTTAGCAGTATTATGTGACCACTGTATAGTACTAGCATATATACAGTGTATAGCAGTATTATGTGACCACTGTATAGTACTAGCATATATACAGTGTTTAGCAGTATTATGTGACCACTGTATAGTACTAGCATATATGCAGTGTATAGCAGTATTATGTGACCACTGTATAGTACTAGCATATATACAGTGTTTAGCAGTATTATGTGACCACTGTATAGTACTAGCATATATACAGTGTTTAGCAGTATTATGTGACCACTATATAGTACTAGCATATATGCAGTGTATAGCAGTATTATGTGATCACTATATAGTACTATCATATATACAGTGTTTAGCAGTATTATGTGACCACTGTATAGTACTAGCATATATACAGTGTATAGCAGTATTATGTGACCACTGTATAGTACTATCATATATACAGTGTATAGCAGTATTATGTGACCACTGTATAGTACTAGCATATATGCAGTGTATAGCAGTATTATGTGACCACTGTATAGTACTAGCATATATGCAGTGTATAGCAGTATTATGTGACCACTGTATAGTACTAGCATATATGCAGTGTATAGCAGTATTATGTGACCACTGTATAGTACTAGCATATATGCAGTGTATAGCAGTATTATGTGACCACTGTATAGTACTATCATATATACAGTGTATAGCAGTATTATGTGACCACTGTATAGTACTATCATATATGCAGTGTATAGCAGTATTATGTGACCACTGTATAGTACTAGCATATATGCAGTGTATAGCAGTATTAGGTCGGGTCACACATGTGAGAAACTCGCACAATTCTCGTGCGAATCTCTCACATGAACACCCGGCACTGCCGCCGGCACTCGAACTGGAATTACATGCAGCCTCACGCTCCGGTCCGAGAATCGTGCGAGTTTCTCGCATGTGTGACCCCGGCCTTATGTGGACACTCTCTTCGTTACACTTTTACCTGAGGGCTCATCAGACTTGCACCATGTGACTCGCTTGCTCATGAATAATGTTCCAAATGACTGTGAACGTCTCCTGTTCTGCGCACTGATGATGCCCGGGGCCCTTGTTACAGGTGCAATGTGTTCCATGGTGCCGCTGCCGTCAGGTGTCACTGGCTGAGAATACGTCACAGTTCCTCAACTACATCAGTGGAACTATTTGTTATTGTGGATGTAGTGTAACTAACGGCAACAAGATAACAATCACATAGTGATGACCCTCCACACTGCGGCACTCCAGCTCCAGTGTTGTGTCTGTGCCGTCAAAGCAATAAATGGAGCACAATGCGGAAAGTCCTCATAGTGGAGACTGGGAACACACGGCGTCTCTCCTCCAGAAACAGCACCGCTCCCGTCCCCGGGCCGACATTTTATGGTGCATCAATGTGTTGTGAATGTTTTACATGGAGAAACCTTTTACGCATTAGCACAATCGCTGTAATGATTTGGTAGCTGAGGAGTGCAGGCAAAAACGGCAATACACCAGAGAGGTTGGAATCTATGGGATTGCAGTACCCTGACTAACCACCACAACTAAAGGCAGCCGTGGAGCGTTCCTACGTTGGTCCTAGACGCCTCGTCACAGCCTGAGAGGTTAACTACACCTAAAGATAGAAAGAGGAAAGCTATCTGCCCCGGAGCAGATCCCCAAAGAACATGTAATGGCGGTTAGACAAGAGGAAATACAGACACAGACAGAAAATAGTATGAGCAAACGCTGGGGCCCAATCTGCCTAGACAGAAAAGGATAGAAAGGATACTCACTGCAATCCAAAAAAAACCCTAAAAAATGCCAACGCTACTGATTGCAAAAACACCTGAGATCACACGACCTCTACCACCTAAATCAGTTCTCTGGTGTAACAAAACTAAGCCGCAGCCACTGAAAAAACAGGAAAAGGCAAATGAACAAATAACAATGGCTCCAGCGGAACTGAGAGGAGCCCAAGCCCCTCGGGGGGGAACCTGGCTAAGGCTACTTTCACACTTGCGTTTTTTTGCGCTGCGTTTCGAGCGCACATGAAGCGCATTAAAAAAACGCATGCAAACGCTTGTAAACGCTGCAATATTTAGTCGCATCAGCATGCGCATTTCGACAAAAAAACGCAGCATTTGTCTGCGATTTCATGCGTTTTTGCATGCGTTTGCGTTTTTTTTGGCGCATGCGTTTTCTATTTGTCACATTATCATCTTTGCCTCCATCATCTCTGCCTCCATCAGCTGTCTCCATCATCTCTGCCTCCATCAGCTGTCTCCATCATCTCTGTCTCCATCATCTCTGCCTCCATCATCTGTCTCCATCATCTCTGTCTCCATCATCTCTGCCTCCATCATCTCTGGCTCTATCATCTCTGTCTCCATCATCTCTGTCTCCATCATCTCTGTCTCCATCATCTCTGCCTCCATCATCTCTGTCTCCATCATCTCTGCCTCCATCATCTCTGTCTCCATCATCTCTGCCTCCATCATCTCTGGCTTTATCATCTCTGCCTCCATCATCTCTGGCTCCATCATCTCTGGCTCCATCATCTCTGGCTCCATCATCTGTCTTCATCATCTCTGGCTCCATCATCTCTGGCTCCATCATCTCTGGCACCATTATTTACAGAAAAATCGCGTGCATGCAAAAGCGCTGATGAGCGCAAAGCCATGCGCACGCCAGCGCCCCCATAGACTGCAATGTTATTTTTTGCGCATAGCATGCGCACACGTGCGCACGCGTTTTTTTAAAGCGGTTGGGCGGGAAAAAAAATGCAACATGTAGCGTCTGGCGCGTATGGGCGCACACCGGGAAAATGCGCAGCGCACGACAAACGCACATGAAAGCGTGCAAGCACTAGACCCTGCGCCCGCCATGTTAAAGATAGGGGAACATTGCGCATGCGTCCGATAGCGCAAGATGCGCTGCGCAAAAAAACGCAAGTGTGAAAGTAGCCTAACCTCACAGAAATGCAGAGAAATATGCAAATGGTAAGCACAAAAACAAAAAAACAGAAAATATCTTAACTGAAAGCAGAAGAAGAGGCAAGACTCAGCAAGCTTCCAAGTGAACCAGGAACCACAGTTGAGACAAGAACAATTGATCACCGCAACCATGATGGGAGGGAACCTCCCTTATATAAGACCAGTCTGTGACTCCTGATTGCCAATCCTCAATGAATGGTTCAGTACTGTTTGTAACCACCAGAGGGAGCTTCTGCTCAGAATTCATTTCCAAAACATTCACAACAAATCGCTGTACAGTTACATAGAATAAACGCCCAATTCATCAAGGTGATTCCACCAGTTCTAACATTTTGAAATGTCAAACTCCAAGTTGTGGAAACATTTTGTGACTTTTGGGTTTCCACACTAGTCCTGGCTATGGCTGGGTCAGGATGGGCCGTGGTGAAGACCACCCGTCTAACTTCTCAGTATTTACATTACATTAGTGGCACAAATTTTGCTATGAATGTAGTCGGGCGTGTGCCTCTTCAAGAATTAATGCATCAGGCACGAAATGACGGTCTTAATTAATCAGGATCTTTGTGTCTTGAACCCTCGTCATTTTCCAGTTCACTGCTTAATGTCAGTGAATGAAGACTTTCATGTTTAAATGCCTAGCTTACACGCCGCTATACACATTACATGTCTGTCGGCCGAACGACGCTTCAGCCGATCATTCTGATACTAGTGTCACCACTCGCCTAACAAAAATATTCAACCTCTCCATCGGCCTCAAGGACACTGTTCTCCTCCTATCTCTCTGACCGTTCCTTCACTGTATCTTTTGCTGGTTCCTCCTCCTCTCATCTTCCCCTTACTGTTGGGGTTCCTCAAGGATCAGTCCTAGGCCCCCTCCTCTTCTCCTTGTACACCGCCCCTATTGGACAATCAGTAGATTTGGTTTCCAGTACCATCTCTATGCTGATGACACCAATTATACACTTCTCCCGTTATCACGCTGCCTTTTTAGAAAACACCAGTGATTGTCTTACCGCTATCTCTAATATCATGTCCTCCCTCTATCTGACACTGAACCTGTAAAAAACTGAACCCCTCGTGTTTCCTCCCTCTACTAACCTACCTTTGCCCGACATCGCCATCTCCGTGTGTGGTTCCACCATTACTCCCCAGGAACATGCCCGCTGTCTTGGGGTCATACTTGATTCCGAGCTTTCATTCACCCCCCACATCCGATCACTGGCTCGCTCCTGTTATCTCCACCTCAAAAACATCTCTAGAATTCGACCTTTTCTTACTTTCATATAAAATCTGCAAAAACTTTTACTTTTCTCTTATTCATTCTGGTCTGCACTATTGTAACTCTCTACTAATCGGTCTCCCTCTTACCAAACTCCCCCCTCTCCAATCCGTCCTGAATGCTGCAGCCAGAATCATATTCCTCACCAATCGTTACACCGATGCCTCTACCTTGTGCCAGTCATTACACTGGTTACCCATCCACTACAGAATCCAGTACAAACCTATTACCCTCACCCACAAAACACTCCATGGCTCAGCACCACCCTACATCTCCTCCCTTGTCTCAGCCTACCACCCTACCCGTGCCCTCCGTTCTGCTAATGACCTGAGGTTAGCATCCTCAATAATCAGATCCTCCCACTCCCGTCTCGAAGACTTCTCATGTGCTGCGCCAATTCTTTGGAATGCGCTACCCTGGATATTTTGATTAATCCCCAATCCCCACAGTTTTAAGCGTGCCCTAAAAACATTCCTCTTCAGACTGGCCTACCATCTCAACACATTAATCTAACTATCCCTGTGTGGCCTGTAATGAATGGAAGCGGAGGCAGAGGTGGTGAAGTTCACTGTCATGTATAGTGTACAGTTCCTATAGCGTCTTGTGCTTGGGTGCGAGGAAAACACATGAGACACAGGTTGATATGAAATGACTTGTATTACTTCATACAAGCATGCAGAAAAGGTCACACAGTTTGCAGGAACAGAGGCAGGAGACACAGCAGGCCAGAGTAACTTCAAGCTCTACAATAACTCTCCAAAGCAGGTTCAGGATCTCTTCTCTGTACCGTAATTCCTCTGCAAACATGGATTCACCAAACAGCAGGTTTCCAGAGTCCAAAAGTGTTCCAAGCTTCCTCAGTAGGAAATAGCTGGAGTACAAAGTCCAAGGTTTCCAGGAGTCAGGTCACAGGCTGACTGAGGCTTGATTCAGGAGCACTGATTGTTCATCTGAGGCTGCTTAAGAAGCAAGAGGGAGAGAATCAGGGCGGAACATGAAAACTGGAAACTCCATATTAACTGAGGGCAAGAGCTGCAGAAAGACAGAAAGCAAAATGGCCGACGGAAAACTGAGTTTCAAGGAACATGTCAACAGAGACAAAGAACCTTACATTACTCCCCCCTTAGGGACAACCTCCGGATGACCTCAGACCAGGCTTGTCAGGGTACCTCTGATGAAACTGGCGGAGCAAGCGAGGAGCATTTACATTATTGACTGGTTCCCATGAGTTGTCCTCCACTGGGTAGCCCTGCCATTTAATCAAATATTGCAACTGATTTCTGTACAACCTGGAATCTAGAATCCTTTCCACCACAAATTCTTCCTGACCATCGACCAGCACTGGGTCAGGGCAAGGAGAAGAGCGTCCAGGAAACGTATTGGGTGTTGCAGCCTTTAGTAGGGATACATGAAAGACAGGGTGGATTCTCATAGTTCTGGGCAGTTGAAGACGACAAGCAACAGCACTTATAATCTTACTGATCTTATAAGGTCCAATGTACTTATGTCCCAATTTAGACAATGGAATCTTTAATTTAAGATTTCTGGTTGACAGCCAGACCAAATCTCCTACCTTGAAAGCTGGTGCAGGTTTACGAAATTTATCTGCTGCTTTCTTGTACCTTTCCTGAGCCAATTCTAGATTTTCCTTTAGAAGATCCATATTCTTTTGTAAAGAAGTGATTCTTTCAGCCACTGCCGGCAAGGGCGTATCTATGGGAAATCGAGGAAGAATGTTAGGATGATAACCTAGATTGGAGTAAAAAGGAGACTGCTTAGTGGAGGCGCTCTGAGAGTTGTTATAAGAGAACTCAGCCAGTGGAAGTAGATCCACCCAATCATCCTGTAGGTGGCAGATAAAGCAGCGGAGATACTGCTCCAGGGTCTGATTGGTTCGTTCTGTCTGTCCATTAGTCTGGGGATGAAAAGCAGAAGAAAGGTTTTCTTTAATGTCCAATGCGGCACAGAAATTTTGCCAAAACCTTGAAGTGAATTGCACCCCTCGATCCGAAATGACCTCATCCGGTACTCCATGTAAGCGAAACACATTCTTAATCATCAAGTCTGATGTCTGTTTTGCAGTGGGTAAGCCGACACAAGGGATAAAATGAGCTGCCTTTGTTAGACGATCAACCACCACTAGAATGGTGTTCTTCCCTTGAGAGGTTGGTAACTCCACAATGAAGTCCATAGAAATGGATCCCCACGGGCGGGATGGGGTGGGAAGAGGTTGCAACAGACCAGTTGGTGAGGAGCGAGGTGTTTTGCATCTTGCACAGACTTAACATGAAGTGACATAGTTTAAGACATCTTTCCTGTAAGTGGGCCACCAAAAGAAACGAGAAAGAAATTCTTGTGTCTTTAGAATTTCCCTATGCCCGGCTATCTTGGAATCGTGGATGAGTTGCAATACTCTCAATCTGACTGTTTCAGGTATATACAGACGTTGTCCCTGAATCCACACACCATTCTTAAAGACAAGACTTACGTCCCTTGGGGGTTGAGCCAACAAAGAATCCGCATGGTATGCTTCCTTGATGTCCTTAAGTAGGTCTTGATTATGAATCACTCCCAGGAATCTAGAGTCAGGAAGAATAGTCTTAGGAGGAGTAAGTGGACGTGTCTCTGCTGAATGAATCCTAGAGAGTGCATCAGCCTTTCCATTGCGCGATCCTGGTCTATAAGAAATTACAAAATTAAATTGGTTTAGGAAAAGATTCCAGCGAGCCTGGCGAGGAGTCAGGCACTTAGCCAACCTGATAAATTCAAGGTTACGATGGTCTGTCAGGACGACTATTTGCTGTGCAGCTCCCTGAAGAAGGTGTCTCCATTCCTTGAAGGCGGCAATAATGGCCAACAATTCTCTATTGCCCACATCGTAGTTCCTCTCAGCCGAAGACAACTGCTGGGAAAAGAAGGCACAGGGATGCAAGACATTCTTCTCATCTGTTCTCTGAGAGAGTATAGCTCCAACGGCACAGTCTGAAGCATCCACCTCTATTATGAAGGCAAGCTCGGGGTTGGGATGTACTAAGATAGGTGCGGTGGTAAATTTATCCTTTAAACAGGAAAATGCTTCCTGAGCTTGCGGGGTCCAGGAGAACCTAGACTGTTTCCGGGTAAGTTGGGTGATAGGTGACACTACCTCAGAGAAATTCCTAATGAAACGTCTATAGAAGTTGGCAAACCCGATGAAGCGCTGCACCTCCTTCACATTTCTAGGAATTGGCCAATCCTTGATGGCTTGGGTCTTGCTTCCATCCATACTAATCCCTTGCGTAGATAGTACATACCCCAGAAATTGAATTTCGGTCCTATGGAATTCACACTTTTCAAGTTTGATGTAGAGATGGTTTTGTCTTAGGCGTTCTAAGACCATTCTCACATGTCCATGATGTTCCTCTGTGGAGTTAGAAAAAATTAGAATATCATCCAGATAAATCTGTCATGGGTGCATCGCCACGAAGATCGTCGCGATTGCACATTCTGACTTCTCACAGCTGAGCTGCTGTTTCTTTGTGTTTGGTAATGAGAGAGTTAATTTTACCTAGCTCTTTGCTAAGACTAGGTCCAGCCTCGCCCGGCTGCTTTTGATTATGTTCTAATTAGTTTCCTTTATATTCCTGCCAGTCTGGGTGTTAGACGCCGGTGAAAGCATTCATGTAGTCTAGCAGACTGGAGCGGTTCTGAGATTACTTAAGCTAAGAGCTCCTTAGTTGTTTTTACTCTTATAGCTTATAGTTTATCTCTGAGACCTTAGGTGTTCCTACTGTGTGTGAGTGTTGTATGTAAGACTTTATTTACTTTATTTCTTGTCTTTCTTGTATGTCTTTCTGTTCATTAACCGTTACCTGTTCATTCCCTTTGGTGGTAATCAGGGTCCTTCTTAGGACTAGATTACAGTTGGCAGGGATTGATAGGAGACAGGGTTTACGCTGGTGGCCTGGACCTCTGTACCTTTAACAGTACCTCCAGGTAGAGGGATTAGTCAGGACCCCAGTTTAGGGTCAGCATAGACCCCGGTCACCCTCTAGCCGGAGACAGCGTATAACGGATTCAGTATTGACCCACTGGACATTCTGTCAGGTAATTCTATGTTATCATATATCTATGCGCATGTTATATAGTATGTTGCCCTTTTGATATAGATTACTGACATCACATATATATATCTGCTATACAGCGTGACATTTTCACCGGCCATACTAAAGATTCTCCCCAGCTGTCATGGATCCAGTAGCCCAGCTGGCCCGGCAGTTGCAGGGGTTGTCCATGGAATTTGCAGACATTAAGTCCAAGGTTTTGTCCCCCCCGGAGCAAACCAGATCTGAACCTAAGGTTGCTCTCCCGGACAGGTTCACTGGTGGGCGGGACAAATTTTTTACCTTCCGGGAGGCATGTAAATTGTACTTTCGGCTGCGGCCTCGGTCATCTGGGAGTGAAGAGCAGAGGGTGGGAATTGTTATCTCGCTCTTACAAGGGGATCCTCAATCTTGGGCGTTCTCTATTCCTCCAGGCTCCCCAGATCTCCAGTCAGTGGATCGATTTTTTACTGCCCTGGGTCTGGTATATGATGATCCGGATCGAGTCTCCCTTGCTGAAACAAAGTTACGTAAAATACGGCAAGGAAATCGTCCAGCGGAGGAATATTCTTCTGAGTTCCGTAGATGGGCAACAGATACTCAGTGGAATGACCCAGCTCTTAGGAGCCAGTTTTGTCAAGGGTTGTCTGACAAATTAAAAGATGTGTTGGCTCAGTATGATTCTCCTCCATCACTGGAGGCTGCTATGGCCCTCGCTATTCGCATTGATAGACGACTTCGGGGAAGACGCGAGGTAACTCCGCCTCCCGTGATGACTCCACCTACTAGTAAAGTCCCTAATACTGAGGTTCCCCTGGTCTGTTCTGAGGAGCCCATGCAGTTGGGAGGGACATCTTTTGTAGGAGGGAATCGGCGGTGCACCGCAAGACTAGAAGGTGTTTCTTTTGCGGGAGAGAGGGACATTTTGTTGGGGGGTGTCCATCCCGGGCCTCTTTGAGCAAAGGAGTTAACCTGGGAGTGTGTATTTCGTCCCCAAATCCCTCTCAGTTTCTCGTGCCTGCGGAGGTGGTGATTGGTACTAGAACTGAGAGGATTTCTGTTTTTCTTGATAGTGGGTCCGGGGCTAATCTGGTGGACGCTCGGTTTGCCCAGGTGCATGGTATGCAACTGAGTGTATTGGCCAAACCGGTCCCTATAGTCTCTATTGATTCTAGACCTCTCGGTCAAGGTAGCTTGGTACAAGCTGTTCATAACATAGATCTTCGAGTAGGGGCAATACATAAAGAGCAATTGTCTTGTTATGTGTTGGAGGGTCTACCTACTCCTATTGTGTTGGGACTTCCTTGGTTGGCTAAACATAACCCAGTGATTGATTGGCAATCCAGAAAGATAAGCCAGTGGGGTGAATTTTGCAGGAATAACTGCATGAGCACGGTCATCGGTGCGGTTGTGCCTAGGACTTTGCCTCCTTTTCTGGAGGACTTTGGGGAGATGTTCTCAGAGGAGGGGTGTAAAGAGTTACCTCCTCATCGCGCATATGACTGCTCAATAAAGTTGCTTCCTGATGCCTTATCTCGTACTTTCCCAGGGGCCGGGAAGACGGATGATCCGGTTCCTATTCCTCAGGAGGGAGTTGTAGTGTCAGCTGTATGCTCTGAGCTTGAGGGGGAGGTATTGGGGGCTCAGGGGGACGCCCCTGTGGGACTTCCAGGGAGACTGATAGTTCCAGATCGCTTAAGACTGAAGGTTACGGGGAACCGTTACAAACGGATGGCTGATAGGAGGAGAGTTTCTGGTCTAGATCTGAAGGTGAACGATCTGGTTTGGTTGTCTACCAGGAATATAAAACGTAAAGTTTCCTCCTGGAGGTTGGGTCCCAGATTCATCGGGCCGTACAGGATCAGTTCCATAATTAATCCTGTGGCATTTCGTCTGGACCTCCCTCCTACGTTTAAAATTCATAATGTGTTTCACAAGTCATTACTTAAAAAGTATGTGGCACCAGTCATACCGTCACCTCTACCTCCTCCTTCAGTGGTAGTCAATGATAACGTGGAATTTCATGGGTCGAAAATCATTGACTCACGTCTCAGTCGCCGATCCCCTCAGTACTTAGTTCATTGGAGGGGGTATGGTCCTGAGGAGAGGACGTGGGTCCCTGCATCTGATGCTAACGCAGATCGATTGGTTCGGACCTTTCACACAACTTACCCGGACAGACCTGGTCATGAGGGTCCGGAGGCCCCTCGTAGAAGGGGGGGTACTGTCATGGGTGCATCGCCACGAAGATCGTCGCGATTGCACATTCTGACTTCTCACAGCTGAGCTGCTGTTTCTTTGTGTTTGGTAATGAGAGAGTTAATTTTACCTAGCTCTTTGCTAAGACTAGGTCCAGCCTCGCCCGGCTGCTTTTGATTATGTTCTAATTAGTTTCCTTTATATTCCTGCCAGTCTGGGTGTTAGACGCCGGTGAAAGCATTCATGTAGTCTAGCAGACTGGAGCGGTTCTGAGAATACTTAAGCTAAGAGCTCCTTAGTTGTTTTTACTCTTATAGCTTATAGTTTATCTCTGAGACCTTAGGTGTTCCTACTGTGTGTGAGTGTTGTATGTAAGACTTTATTTACTTTATTTCTTGTCTTTCTTGTATGTCTTTCTGTTCATTAACCGTTACCTGTTCATTCCCTTTGGTGGTAATCAGGGTCCTTCTTAGGACTAGATTACAGTTGGCAGGGATTGATAGGAGACAGGGTTTACGCTGGTGGCCTGGACCTCTGTACCTTTAACAGTACCTCCAGGTAGAGGGATTAGTCAGGACCCCAGTTTAGGGTCAGCATAGACCCCGGTCACCCTCTAGCCGGAGACAGCGTATAACGGATTCAGTATTGACCCACTGGACATTCTGTCAGGTAATTCTATGTTATCATATATCTATGCGCATGTTATATAGTATGTTGCCCTTTTGATATAGATTACTGACATCACTATATATATCTGCTATACAGCGTGACATTTTCACCGGCCATACTAAAGATTCTCCCCAGCTGTCATGGATCCAGTAGCCCAGCTGGCCCGGCAGTTGCAGGGGTTGTCCATGGAATTTGCAGACATTAAGTCCAAGGTTTTGTCCCCCCCGGAGCAAACCAGATCTGAACCTAAGGTTGCTCTCCCGGACAGGTTCACTGGTGGGCGGGACAAATTTTTTACTTTCCGGGAGGCATGTAAATTGTACTTTCGGCTGCGGCCTCGGTCATCTGGGAGTGAAGAGCAGAGGGTGGGAATTGTTATCTCGCTCTTACAAGGGGATCCTCAATCTTGGGCGTTCTCTATTCCTCCAGGCTCCCCAGATCTCCAGTCAGTGGATCGATTTTTTACTGCCCTGGGTCTGGTATATGATGATCCGGATCGAGTCTCCCTTGCTGAAACAAAGTTACGTAAAATACGGCAAGGAAATCGTCCAGCGGAGGAATATTCTTCTGAGTTCCGTAGATGGGCCACAGATACTCAGTGGAATGACCCAGCTCTTAGGAGCCAGTTTTGTCAAGGGTTGTCTGACAAATTAAAAGATGTGTTGGCTCAGTATGATTCTCCTCCATCACTGGAGGCTGCTATGGCCCTCGCTATTCGCATTGATAGACGACTTCGGGGAAGACGCAGGTAACTCCGCCTCCCGTGATGACTCCACCTACTAGTAAAGTCCCTAATACTGAGGTTCCCCTGGTCTGTTCTGAGGAGACCATGCAGTTGGGAGGGACATCATTTTGTAGGAGGGAATCGGCGGTGCACCGCAAGACTAGAAGGTGTTTCTTTTGCGGGAGAGAGGGACATTTTGTTGGGGGTGTCCATCCCGGGCCTCTTTGAGCAAAGGAGTTAACCTGGGAGTGTGTATTTCGTCCCCAAATCCCTCTCAGTTTCTCGTGCCTGCGGAGGTGGTGATTGGTACTAGAACTGAGAGGATTTCTGTTTTTCTTGATAGTGGGTCCGGGGCTAATCTGGTGGACGCTCGGTTTGCCCAGGTGCATGGTATGCAACTGAGTGTATTGGCCAAACCGGTCCCTATAGTCTCTATTGATTCTAGACCTCTCGGTCAAGGTAGCTTGGTACAAGCTGTTCATAACATAGATCTTCGAGTAGGGGCAATACATAAAGAGCAATTGTCTTGTTATGTGTTGGAGGGTCTACCTACTCCTATTGTGTTGGGACTTCCTTGGTTGGCTAAACATAACCCAGTGATTGATTGGCAATCCAGAAAGATAAGCCAGTGGGGTGAATTTTGCAGGAATAACTGCATGAGCACGGTCATCGGTGCGGTTGTGCCTAGGACTTTGCCTCCTTTTCTGGAGGACTTTGGGGAGATGTTCTCAGAGGAGGGGTGTAAAGAGTTACCTCCTCATCGCGCATATGACTGCTCAATAAAGTTGCTTCCTGATGCCTTATCTCGTACTTTCCCAGGGGCCGGGAAGACGGATGATCCGGTTCCTATTCCTCAGGAGGGAGTTGTAGTGTCAGCTGTATGCTCTGAGCTTGAGGGGAGGTATTGGGGGCTCAGGGGGACGCCCCTGTGGGACTTCCAGGGAGACTGATAGTTCCAGATCGCTTAAGACTGAAGGTTACGGGGAACCGTTACAAACGGATGGCTGATAGGAGGAGAGTTTCTGGTCTAGATCTGAAGGTGAACGATCTGGTTTGGTTGTCTACCAGGAATATAAAACGTAAAGTTTCCTCCTGGAGGTTGGGTCCCAGATTCATCGGGCCGTACAGGATCAGTTCCATAATTAATCCTGTGGCATTTCATCTGGACCTCCCTCCTACGTTTAAAATTCATAATGTGTTTCACAAGTCATTACTTAAAAAGTATGTGGCACCAGTCATACCGTCACCTCTACCTCCTCCTTCAGTGGTAGTCAATGATAACGTGGAATTTCATGGGTCGAAAATCATTGACTCACGTCTCAGTCGCCGATCCCCTCAGTACTTAGTTCATTGGAGGGGGTATGGTCCTGAGGAGAGGACGTGGGTCCCTGCATCTGATGCTAACGCAGATCGATTGGTTCGGACCTTTCACACAACTTACCCGGACAGACCTGGTCATGAGGGTCCGGAGGCCCCTCGTAGAAGGGGGGGTACTGTCATGGGTGCATCGCCACGAAGATCGTCGCGATTGCACATTCTGACTTCTCACAGCTGAGCTGCTGTTTCTTTGTGTTTGGTAATGAGAGAGTTAATTTTACCTAGCTCTTTGCTAAGACTAGGTCCAGCCTCGCCCGGCTGCTTTTGATTATGTTCTAATTAGTTTCCTTTATATTCCTGCCAGTCTGGGTGTTAGACGCCGGTGAAAGCATTCATGTAGTCTAGCAGACTGGAGCGGTTCTGAGAATACTTAAGCTAAGAGCTCCTTAGTTGTTTTTACTCTTATAGCTTATAGTTTATCTCTGAGACCTTAGGTGTTCCTACTGTGTGTGAGTGTTGTATGTAAGACTTTATTTACTTTATTTCTTGTCTTTCTTGTATGTCTTTCTGTTCATTAACCGTTACCTGTTCATTCCCTTTGGTGGTAATCAGGGTCCTTCTTAGGACTAGATTACAGTTGGCAGGGATTGATAGGAGACAGGGTTTACGCTGGTGGCCTGGACCTCTGTACCTTTAACAGTACCTCCAGGTAGAGGGATTAGTCAGGACCCCAGTTTAGGGTCAGCATAGACCCCGGTCACCCTCTAGCCGGAGACAGCGTATAACGGATTCAGTATTGACCCACTGGACATTCTGTCAGGTAATTCTATGTTATCATATATCTATGCGCATGTTATATAGTATGTTGCCCTTTTGATATAGATTACTGACATCACATATATATATATCTGCTATACAGCGTGACAAAATCACCACAAATGTATCTAGGAGATCCCTGAAGATGTCATTCACCAAGTGTTGGAAAGTGGCAGGGGCGGTACTCAGACCAAAAGGCATAACTAGATATTCAAAGTGTCCATAGCGTGACCTGAAAGCAGTCTTCCATTCATCCCCAGGTCTAATACGGACGAAGTTATAGGCCCCACGGAGATCCAGTTTAGAGAAAATTTTGGCATGCCGCACTCTCTCCAACAACTCAGGGATTAAAGGCAATGGATAACGGTTTCTAATAGTAACCTTATTAAGTTCCCTATAGTCTATGCAGGGTCTCAGAGATCCATCTTTCTTCTTCACAAAGAAGATGGGTGCACCTGCGGGAGATGAAGAGGGGCGTATGAAGCCCTTGGCTAGATTTTCGTCTATGTAGTCCTTCAAAGCTTTTAGCTCGGGCCCCGCTAGGGGGTAGATCTTACCAAAAGGTATCTTGGCTCCAGGCAATAATTCAATTGGACAATCATATGGACGGTGAGGAGGAAGCTGATCAGCGTTCTTCTTGTCACATAAATCCACATAGTCCTGGTATACAGCTGGTAGTTCAGGGACTGACATGGTTCCTTTAGGAACAGAGCAAGCTCAAACTCCTTGACTCATCTGTTTCTGCGGAAAGTGTAATTCCTTGGTCTCACAGTTAATCGTAGGATTCTGCGCCTGCAGCCATGGTAGCCTGTTGTGAATGGACTTGAATTGAGTTCTGAGCAGAGGCTCCCTCTGGTGGTTACAAGCGGTACTGGACTGTCCAGTGAAGATTGTGAGGATTGGGAATCAGGTGTTACTGACTGGTCTTATTTAAGGGAGTCGCCTTCCCATCAGGGTTGCCGGTGATCAATTGTTCTGGTCTCAATCCTTGATTCCTGTTTCCTTTGTAGCCTGCTGTGTCGTGCCTGCATCTCCTGCTAACAGATAAGACATTTTCTTCTTTTTGTTTTTGTGCTTGATTTTTGCATTTTGTCCTGCACTTCTGTGGGGCCTTCAGGGTCCCCTCCGGGGGCTTTTGCCCTCTCAGTTTAGTTCAGCCACTGATGTTTTGTACATTTGCTTTTTCCAGTTTTTTCAGTAGCTGCTGTTTTGATTTTGTTACACCAGAGAACTAATTTAGGTGGTAGAGGTCGTGTGATCTCAGGTGTTTTTGAAATTAGTAGAGTTGGTGCTTTTCAGGGTTTTTTGGGATTGCAGTAAGTGCCCTTCCTATCCTTTTCTATTTAGATAGTTTGGGCCCCAACGTTTGCTCATACTATTTTTTGTCTGTGTCAGTATTTCTTCTTGTCTAACCGCCATTACATGTTTGGGGGCTTTCTATGTTCTTTGGGGATCTGCTCCGGGGCAGATAGCTTTCCTCTTTCTATCTTTAGGTATAGTTAGTTTCTCAGGCTGTGACGAGGCGTCTAGGACCAACGTAGGAACGCTCCACGGCTGTGGTGGTTAGTCAGGGTACTGCAATCTCATAGATTCCAACTGCTCTGGTGTATTGCCTTTTTTACCTGCACTCCTCAGCTACCAAATCATAACAGTATCACCGGCCAAAACTGAAATTTATATGGTACTCACAGAAGGGAAAAATATTGTGAAAGAAAAAAAAAAAGGGTTGACAGAGTTGTCAGAGATATTTTTCTGTTTGTTGCATTTTTTTTTCCCTCTGTATCTCTGGGTGCTGGGGAGGATTTTTTTTTTTTTCTCTCAATGGAGTTTGCACAGTTGTCTGGCCGTGTGGATCAGCTTGCCACTGAGGTTCGGAGTATTGCTACCTATCTTGCTAGGTTGCCTGTTGTGGAACCTAGGATTCCCATGCCAGATTTGTTTTTAGGGGATCGAGCTAAGTTTCTGAATTTCAAAAATAATTGTAAATTGTTTTTTGCCTTAAAATCTAAGTCCTCAGGGAACGCAGCGCAGCAGGTTCAAATTGTCATCTCTCTCCTGCGCGGCGATCCTCAGGATTGGGCTTTTTCCCTGACACCTGGGGATCCTGTTTTGAGTGATGTTGATGCATTTTTTCAGGCCTTGGGGTTATTGTACGATGAGCCTAATGTCACTGATCAAGCTGAAAAAGCCTTGTTGGCATTAAATCAGGGGCTTGATGACGCTGAGTTATACTGTCAGAGATTCCGCAGGTGGGCAGTCCTGACCAAATGGAATGACGACGCTTTGGCAGCCCTTTTTCGGAAGGGTCTGTCAGATAATGTAAAGGATGTTATGGTGGGATTCCCTGTCCCCTCTGGTCTCAATGATTCTATGTCATTAGCGATTCAAATTGACAGACGTTTGCGTGAGCGGAGAAGTATGCGTGGTATAGTGTTGCCTTGTGAACCAGCTTCTGAACCCATGCAGTGTGATAGAGTGGTTTCTGGGGCACAGCGTCATGAGTTTCGAAAGCGCAATGGGTTTTGTTTCTACTGTGGTGATGCCTCTCATGCTATTTCAGTCTGCCCTAAGCGGGGAAGACGTTTTGCACGCTCACTTGTCTTGGGTAGTGTTCAGACTAAGTTTGTATTAACTGTTACTCTGATATGCTCTCTGTCCTCATTTTCTGCTCAGGCTTTCGTTGATTCGGGAGCAGCTATTAACCTGATGAATTTTGATTTTGCTAAACGTTGCGGGTTTCCCTTGATACCCCTACAGAAGTCTATTCCCCTACTGGGGATCGATTCTACCCCTTTGGCTGAGAATAAACCTCAGTTCTCTACTCAGGTGATAATGAGGGTTGAACCTGATCATCAGGAGAGCTGCAAATTTTTGGTTCTGTATAATCTGCATGACATTATCGTGCTGGGTTTCCCTTGGTTACAGTCTCATAATCCTGTTTTGGATTGGAAATCTGTGTCTGTAACCAGTTGGGGCTGCCAATGTGTTAATACCAACACTCCTGTTTTTTCTGCCTCCCCCCAGGCTCAGGATGTTCCTGACTTTTTGATTGATTTTTCTGATGTGTTTAGCGAAAGTAAATCTGCATCTTTGCCTCCCCATAGGAGCTATGACTGCGCTATTGAATTAGTGCCTGGTAGTAAATTCCCTAAAGGTCGCCTTTTTAACTTGTCTGTACCTGAACATGACGCTATGCGGTCTTATATCAAGGAGTCATTGGAGAAAGGTTACATCAGACCATCCTCTTCACCCTTAGGTGCCGGTTTTTTCTTTGTGGCCAAAAAGGATGGTTCATTAAGGTCGTGTATTGATTATCGTCTTTTGAACAATATTACTGTGAAATATCAATATCCGTTACCCTTGATTTCTGACCTGTTTTCCAGGGTGAAAAACGCTACTTGGTTTACCAAGCTTGACCTCAGGGGGGCATATAACCTTATTCGCATTAAGCACGGGGATGAATGGAAGACGGCATTTAACACCCCTGAGGGGCATTTTGAGTACCTTGTGATGCCCTTTGGGCTCACTAATGCTCCTTCTGTCTTCCAGTCCTTCATGAATGACATTTTCAGGGATTTTGTGGATAAATTTCTGATTGTTTATTTGGATGATATCTTGATTTTTTTCTAATGACTGGGACTCTCATGTGAAACATGTTCGAACTGTATTCCAGATTTTGAGAGAGAATGCTCTGTATGTGAAGGGATCAAAGTGTCTTTTTGGCGTACAGAGGATCTCATTTTTGGGATTCATTTTGTCCCCATCTGTTATTGAAATGGACCCGGTCAAGGTTCAGGCCATCTGTGATTGGGTCCAACCTACTTCATTAAAGGCTCTTCAAAGATTTTTGGGTTTTGCCAATTTTTATCGTAAATTTATTGGTAATTTCTCGGTTATTGTTAAACCATTAACTGATTTGACCAAAAAGGGTTCTGATGTGGTGAATTGGCCTCCTGAGGCAGTCTCTGCATTTCAGGAACTTAAGCAGAGATTCACTTCTGCTCCTGTTCTACGGCAGCCTGATGTTTCTCTGCCATTTCAGGTGGAGGTTGATGCCTCTGAAATTGGGGCAGGTGCCGTTTTGTCCCAAAGAGATCCAGAGACCTCTAAAAGTAACCCTCGTGCCTTTTTCTCTCAAAATTTTCTCCTACTGAACGTAATTATGACGTGGGTAATCGGGAGTTATTGGCCATGAAGTGGGCTTTTGAAGAGTGGAGACATTGGCTGGAGGGAGCCAAACATCAGGTGGTGGTCCTTACTGACCATAAGAATCTGGTTTATCTGGAATCTGCCAAGCGACTTAATCCTAGACAGGCCAGGTGGGCCTTGTTTTTCACACGTTTTAATTTTGTGGTTTCCTTTCTTCCTGGCACTAAGAATTTTAAGGCGGATGCCCTCTCGAGGAGTTTCCTTGCGGACTCTCCTGAGGTATCTGATCCTTCTGTTATTTTGAAAGAAGGTGTAGTTCTTTCCGCCATTTCGCCCAATTTGAGACTGGCTCTGGAGGGGTGTCAGGAGGATAGGCCCGAGCGCTGCCCTGTTGGGAAATTGTTTGTCCCGGACCAGTGGAAAAAGAGTGTGATGTCTGAGATTCATTGTTCCGCGTTGGCAGGTCATCCCGGAATTTTTGGTACCAGAGACTTGGTTAGTCGGTCCTTTTGGTGGCCTACCTTGTCTCGTGATGTCAGGGAATTTGTACAGTCCTGCGGGACTTGCTCTCGCTCCAAGCCTTGCTCTCGCTCTAGTGGTTTGTTGATGCCATTGCCTGTGCCCAAGAGACCATGGACCCATATCTCTATGGATTTCATTTCCGACCTCCCTGTTTCTCAGAGAATGACCGTCATCTGGGTGATTTGTGATAGGTTTTCCAAGATGATACATCTTGTGCCATTACCTAAGTTGCCTTCCTCCTCTGAATTGGTGCCTTTGTTCCTTCAGCACGTGGTTCGTTTACACGGCATTCCTGAGAACATTGTGTCTGACAGAGGAGTCCAGTTTGTTTCCAGATTTTGGAGGACCTTTTGTTCTAAGCTTGGTGTTCAGTTGTCTTTCTCCTCGGCATTTCATCCTCAGACCAATGGTCAAACTGAGAGAACAAACCAGACATTGGAGACTTATCTAAGATGCTTTGTGTCTGCTGATCAGGATGACTGGGTCTCTTTTTTGCCTTTGGCTGAGTTTGCTCTTAATAATAGGGCTAGCTCTTCCACTTTGATGTCTCCATTTTTCTGTAATTCTGGGTTTCACCCTCGATTTTCTTCAGGACAGACGAAGGCTTCTGCCTGTCCAGGTGTTGACTCTGTTGTTGAGCGTATGCAACAGATTTGGGACCAGGTAGTGGAGAGGTTGTCCCTCTCTCAGGAGAGGGCCCAGCGGTTTGCTAACCGGCATAGGACTGATGGTCCTCGGTTTAAAGTGGGGGACTTGGTCTGGTTGTCCTCAAAAAATATTCCTATGAGAGTGGCATCTCCTAAATTTAAGCCTAGGTTCATTGGACCTTATAAGATCATGGAGATTCTTAATCCTGTTTCTTTTTGTTTGCTTCTTCCAGGGACATTTAAGATCCATAACGTGTTCCACAAGTCCTTGTTGAAGAGGTTTGTTGAGCCAGTGGTTCCTACTGCTTTGCCTCCTGACCCTGTTCTGGTTGAGGGCAATATGGAGTTTGTGGTTGAGAAAATATTGAATTCTCGTTTTTCTAGACGGAAACTCCAGTATTTGGTTAAGTGGAGAGGTTATGGTCAGGAAGACAATTCTTGGGTGTTTGCTTCGGACATCCATGCTAGGAGACTCATCCGTGCGTATCATAGAACTCATCCTGACCGACCTGGTTGCTCAAGTGAGGGTTCGGTGACCCCTCCTCAAGGGGGGGGTACTGTTGTGAATGGACTTGAATTGAGTTCTGAGCAGATGCTCCCTCTGGTGGTTACAAGCGGTACTGGACTGTCCAGTGAAGATTGTGAGGATTGGGAATCAGGTGTTACTGACTGGTCTTATTTAAGGGAGTCGCCTTCCCATCAGGGTTGCCGGTGATCAATTGTTCTGGTCTCAATCCTTGATTCCTGTTTCCTTTGTAGCCTGCTGTGTCGTGCCTGCATCTCCTGCTAACAGATAAGACATTTTCTTCTTTTTGTTTTTGTGCTTGATTTTTGCATTTTGTCCTGCACTTCTGTGGGGGTCTTCAGGGTCCCCTCCGGGGGCTTTTGCCCTCTCAGTTTAGTTCAGCCACTGATGTTTTGTACATTTGTTTTTTCCAGTTTTTTCAGTGGCTGCTGTTTTGATTTTGTTACACCAGAGAACTAATTTAGGTGGTAGAGGTCGTGTGATCTCAGGTGTTTTTGAAATTAGTAGAGTTGGTGCTTTTCAGGGTTTTTTGGGATTGCAGTAAGTGCCCTTCCTATCCTTTTCTATTTAGATAGTTTGGGCCCCAACGTTTGCTCATACTATTTTCTGTCTGTGTCAGTATTTCTTCTTGTCTAACCGCCATTACATGTTTGGGGGCTTTCTATGTTCTTTGGGGATCTGCTCCGGGGCAGATAGCTTTCCTCTTTCTATCTTTAGGTATAGTTAGTTTCTCAGGCTGTGATGAGGCGTCTAGGACCAACGTAGGAACGCTCCACGGCTGTGGTGGTTAGTCAGGGTACTGCAATCTCATAGATTCCAACTGCTCTGGTGTATTGCCTTTTTTACCTGCACTCCTCAGCTACCAAATCATAACAGTAGCCCTAGAATAATGGGAAAGTGGGGAGAAGAGATAAGCATAAAAGACATTTTCTCCTGATGATCTTTACCCATAAGGACCCTCAAAGGCTCTGTTTCCTGATCCACTGGTCCAGAGGTCAGTAGGGAGCCATCCACAGTCTCCATCTGTACTGGAGTAGCCTTCTTCACTGAACGTATCCCCTGTTTCAGAGCAAAGGAGATATCCATAAAATTTCCACTTGCTCCTGAGTCGATTATAGCAGAGCTAGACACCCAGACTGAGTCAACCCAGAGTTTGATGGAAAGGAAGCAATGAGAATTGTTTCTTTTACAACTCAGCTGGGACACCGCTGAGGAAACTTGAAAAATTGCAGCGTTTATACCGTCATCGTCCCCAGAACTAACAGAGTTTAAGTCCGAGAAATCAAGATCTCTTGCAGCAGATCTCTCTGGAGCCTGAGGCTCGGACATGACAGAGCTCCTCTCGCAACACTCACAGTGAATGACTGCTGCAGTAGTCTTACGAGAACGGCTGGGGCAGTTTATAATGAAGTGCCCTGACTTACCACAGTAAAAACATAGATTTTCCTTTATACGATGTTCTTTGCGTGCATCACTAACCCGTCTTTGTAAAGAGTCCACCTGCATGGGTTCAGGTTCTGGTTCCTTGTGATCCTACTCAAAGGTTCCTTAGCTGAGGAGGGAGGTAGTAAAAGATTAGTGCGATTATTTTCGAACCATCTCTCTTGCCTGCGTTCAGTCAGACGAGTATCAATACGGATGCAGTAGTTAATAAAGTCACCTAACGCAGTGGGAGGGTCGGCACGAGCAAGTTCATCCTTAATCAGTGGAGACAACCCTTTCCGAAAAATAGATTTTTTGGCGGAAGTGTCCCAAGTGGTATCAAGAGCCCATCTCCTGAAATCCAGGGCATATTCGGCTACTGAACGCTTACCTTGGCGCAAAGTTAACATGGCTGCTTCAGCTGTTGCACCTCGATTGGGGTCATCAAACACCTGCCCCATGGCTGAAATAAAAGCATCAAGGTGATTCAAACAATCATCCTCAGTCTCAAGCAGAGGGTTTGCCCACATCAAAGCCTTATTGGTAAGCAACATGATTATAGTAAGCACTTTGGATCGTTCAGTGGGAAATTGTGAAGCATGTGCAGAGAAAAATAGATTGCATTGATTAATAAATCCCCTGAATTTCTCACGTTCACCGCCAAAACGAAAAGGAGGTAACTTGGGGATCCCAGAACTCGGGGTTATGGCAGGAGCCTGGACTCGTTCCTCTAGAGCCCATATGTCAAAGTCAAGGCCCGCGGGCCAGATCCGGCCCGCAAATTGATTATCTATGGCCCCCTGGCAGGCGGGGCCCTGAGCAGGCGGGGGGGCCCACTCGCAGTCTGGCACCCCCGCGCCCTTTAGCGGAGGAGAGCGGTGTCAGCGCCGCCACTGGGCCCCCCCCCGCCTGCTCAGGGCCCCGGCAGCAGCTGGCAACAATACTTACCTCTCCCATGCCTCTGCTGCCGCAGCTCCGGGCTCCAGGGGGCGCCGGCGCTTCCTCTCACAGCCGGCCGCTGAATGACGTCATCATTCAGCGGCCGGCTGTGGCACAGAGCGCGGGGACGCTGAACAGGTAAGACGTCTCTGTGTGTGTGTCTCTGTGTGTGTATGTAGTGCGGTGCTTTGTGTGTGTATGCGTGTGTGTATGTATGTATGTGAGAGAGTGCTTGTGTGCTGTCTGTGTGTGATGATGGCAGGCATTGCTGATAATGGGGAGGCAATGATGATGATAATGGGAGTCTTTCCACAGCGCCCTTTCCTGAGCTGTAACAGTGCAGAACGTAGTACAGCGCAGAGGAGAGCTCCATATTTTGTATGGAGCATTATATGGGGACCAGTATCCTGTATGGAGCATTATATGGGGACCAGTATTCTGTATGGAGCATTATATGGGGACCAGTATTCTGTATGGAGCATTATATTGGGTCCAGTATCCTGTATGGAGCATTATATTGGGTCCAGTATTCTGTATAGAGCATTATATGGGGGGTGACATCCTGCATGGGGTATTATATGGGTGATGAGGGGGAGACTGTGGTGCCCATAATATTGTATGGAGGACTGTACTGTCCAGTCTGTTCTGTGCGCTGTGAGGATTTGGCGGTTTTTGAGCTATTGTACAATTTACAATAGATATCACTCATGTAATGGAAGAAGAGAAGTATTTGGCATTGTACTGTACCCATATTTCTCTGCTGTATCTGTGCATCATGAATCGTGGTCTGTGTTAAAGGGGCCCACTGAGGCTCTTTCGCCCGGGGCCCATAAAAACCTGGAGCTGGCCCTGGCACCAACACTACATTTCCCACAATGCACCGGTAGCAGGGCTGGCGTCAGTCCGGCCCTCGGCTTGTAGCAAATTTTTTTTTTGGCCCTCGGTGTGTTTGACTTTGACATCCCTGCTCTAGAGCCTCAATCCTGGCTCGTAATTCCTGGGTAGTTTGTCCAAACACTTGCAAATTATATGATTAGTGAGGTCCTGTAGGCTTGCAAAACGGGTCTTTAAAGCCTGTATATCTGCATGGATTGAATCAGTCATTCCGCAAAGCTCCTTTATACGGGCCTCCATCTTCCAGATCTTTTAAGGCAGAAGTGCTGGAAGGAGAAGAGGAAAGGAGAAAAAAAATAAAATAAAATAATAGTGTTTACCTGTGGTAACACTCCAGAGTAAAATTTAAGGAATGCGCTCACCTGGAATGGTTGTGAGAAGTCACAACCACTGTCATCACAGAAGGTATTAAACGGACATCTGATATCCACAGTCACAGCAGACACGGCTTTCCCAGACCCAGCAGACACTAAACATTGGCTCCTGAATCTTGTCATGTATAGTGTACAGTTCCTATAGCGTCTTGTGCTTGGGTGCGAGGAAAACACATGAGACACAGGTTGATATGAAATGACTTGTATTACTTCATACAAGCATGCTGAAAAGGTCACACAGTTTGCAGGAACAGAGGCAGGAGACACAGCAGGCCAGAGTAACTTCAAGCTCTACAATAACTCTCCAAAGCAGGTTCAGGATCTCTTCTCTGTACCGTAATTCCTCTGCAAACATGGATTCACCAAACAGCAGGTTTCCAGAGTCCAAAAGTGTTCCAAGCTTCCTCAGTAGGAAATAGCTGGAGTACAAAGTCCAAGGTTTCCAGGAGTCAGGTCACAGGCTGACTAAGGCTTGATTCAGGAGCACTGATTGTTCAGCTGAGGCTGCTTAAGAAGCAAGAGGGAGAGAATCAGGGCGGAACATGAAAACTGGAAACTCCATATTAACTGAGGGCAAGAGCTGCAGAAAGACAGAAAGCAAAATGGCCGACGGAAAACGGAGTTTCAAGGAACATGTCAAAAGAGACAAAGAACCTTACATTCACATTCGTTTTTATTTTTTAATGTGGAACCTCGAGACCGCGGTCCGGGGGCTCCGAAGGGGGCGTAACTAGTGAGCCCCGGGTACCCGTAGTAAGGCCCCTCGAACAGGACCAGAATGGAATACCCGGAGGACACAGGTGCTACCTCCAGTTAGACCCCGGACACGTGGCAGCTGTCCCAGAGGGACCAAAAGGGTAACAGGTATTTACAGAGTCCGTGGAGGGTTCTTGACAGAGAAGGGTAAGGTCCTGGTCCAGAACGGATGGTAGTAGGCTGGCTCCAGTGACCTTGTCACGGTCCACGGGTACGGATGGCTGATGGCGGAACGGGATGACACTTGTGCCAGTAATAGCCGAGATAGTCCAGGTTAGCCAGATACGGGTTAGCAAGGATCTGAGGAGACAAACAGTATCAGCGAAGCACAGAGACTGCAGACGCAGCGCAGACAGATCAGGAACAGAACCGGATGTAGCAATGATAGAACACGTTGCTCCGGCACTCCCCTAATGGTGGAGTGACCAGATATAGTACTGAGTGCGCAGCCATTGGTTAATTAGCTATTTCAAAAAATGCACGCTGCCCCTTTAAGAGAGACGGTGGGCACAGCCTCGCGTCCTAAGCAGACTAACTGGAGGCCTGCCAGCAGCGTGCCAGGAAGTGGAGGAGGACACAGGACGCCTAGGAGTAGATGGGACAGGAGACCCCAGCCCGCGTGCAGACTACTGCAGGGGGACAGCTAGAGGAACAGGTGAGTGAGCAGAACGGAGTGCAGAGCCAGCGCTGGGACCGAGTGTAACAGTATCCCCCTCTTTACTCCCCCTCTTTTTCAAGCCTGCGTGAAATCTTTTAAGAAGAAGAGGAGCCTGGATGTTCTCTTTAGGCTCCCAAGACCTCTCCTCAGGACCAAAACCTTTCCAGTCCACCAGGTAATAGATCCTACCTCTTACTCTCTTAGAGGCCAAGATCTGTTTTACCTCAAAAACATCATCCTCAGAGACCGGATCAGGAGTGGTACCCGGGTCCTTAAAGAAGGAGCTCAACACTACTGGTTTGAGGAGGGAAACATGAAAGGAGTTAGGTACTCGTAGAGAATTAGGCAATTTCAGTTTATAAGAGACCGGGTTGATTTGTCTCAAGACTTCAAAGGGACCAATGAAACGGGGACCCAATTTGTACGATGGTAACTTCAGACGGATGTACTTGGAGGAGAGCCATACCTTGTCTCCTGGACGAAAGATGGGAGCCTCCAAACGTCTTTTGTCCGCATGCGTTTTCATACGTTGAGAAGCTTTCTCCAAAGCCGACCTGGTCTCTCTCCAAATGTCCGAGAAATTCTTAGACAAGGTATCGACTGCCGGAACATCAGACAATCCTGAAACAGGAAGAGGAATTCCGGGTTGCAGTCCAAACACAATCTGAAAGGGAGACTTTCCAGAAGATTCACTTACTTGGTTGTTGTAGGAGAATTCCGCCCAGGGCAGTAATTCTACCCAGTCATTATGATGAGCGTTGACGAAGTGACGCAGGTATCCAGCCAGGATTTGATTGATCCTCTCCACTTGCCCATTAGACTGGGGATGATATGCAGAAGAAAAATCTAGTTCAATTTTTACCATTTTACAGAGTCCTCTCCAGAACTTAGAGGTGAACTGGACGCCCCTGTCGGACACGATGTGGAGAGGAAATCCATGTAGACGGAAGATGTGCTGAATGAAGTGAGTGGCCAGTTCTGGAGCAGACGGGAGGCCAGATAGTGGAACAAAGTGGGCCATTTTAGAGAAGCGGTCCACCACAACCCAAACCACTGAGCAGCCAGAAGAAATGGGAAGATCCGTGATGAAATCCATCGCGATGTGCTGCCAGGGAGCGGACGGAATCGGAAGAGGCAGAAGACTGCCGGCTGGTAGATGTTTAACAGTTTTGTTACGGGCACATGAAGGACAGGCTGCGACGAACTCCTGGATATCCTTGCCCATGGTAGGCCACCAGTAATAACGGGAGATGAGTTGCTGCGTCTTTCTCTGACCAGCATGGCCAGCCAACTTAGAAGAATGACCCCAGCGCAGAACACGACTACGATCAGAAGCGGACACGAAAGTCTTCCCAGGAGGAAGCCGGGCCAGATCAGTGGAGGCAACAGAGACAAACTTAGAAGGTTCAATAATGTGCTGAGGTTCCTCCTCCAGTTCAGGAGGCAAGAAGGCTCTAGAGTAGTGTTGAGCGATACTGCTCGATATCTAAAAATATCGGATCGGAATGGTATCGCCGATATCACTAAATATTGTCGATATCCGATTCCGATACCGGAAGTCCCATGTAAGTCTATGGGAACCAAATATCGACATTAAAAAAAACCATTCTTGCCTTGTTGGTTAATTGTACATGAAGGAAAACAACAAAGACTAATGTAGAATGTATTGGGGGAGGTTGAGGAGACAATAAAGGCATACATGTTTAACCCAATGCATTGGAATAGCATTAATATATTTTTTTTTGGAAATACGTTTGGATTGACTAACAAATTGACAATGTTGTTAACCTTTTTTCTATTTTGGCAAATATGTATGTTTCACAACTTCCATGCTCTTCACCTTTTTAACTTTTGCCAGTGCCACACTTTCTCCTTCATAATCTTCAGCAGCAGCATCATCTTTCTCATCAAATTATTCTTCATCTTCACCTTCTTAATCTTCTTCTTAAACTTCTTGCTATTCATGTTTTTGTTTACATTACTCATATTGTTATTATTAAACCAATTAATCTTCTTCATATTCAAATTCTTCATCTTCTTCCTCTTCATCTTCTTCATCATATTCTTATTTGTGACAGAGATTCCTGTACTTGTAATCTGTAAAAGTATGAATTGTTCATCCTTCCGTTCTTGCTGTCACAAAAGATTTAAATTACAACAGTATTTGTCCGTGTTCAGTTTAGCCTGCAGCAGCAGGCATTTTCCAGGGGCACCACGAGGAGGAACGGACTCACCCCCATACACTGCTTAGTCTTCTTCTGCTTAGAATTTAGAGCATATATTTTGCTCTTCATTTTGGTCTTATACTTCATGTTCTTCTGCTTTTTGATCTTCTGCTTATTGTTCTTCTGTCTCTTGTTCTGTATCTTGTAGTTTGTCTTAACCTTCTTTGTCCTGTTGGTGATCTTCTTCTGGGTAATCTTTTATTTTTTCTTTGTGATGGTGTTCAGGCTGGTTGGCTTCATGCTCGTCGTCCTTGTTGTCGTCATCTTCTTCTGGGTGGTCTTTAAGGTCGTCTAATTTCCGAGAACCAGCTGACGTTACTGGAACCCTGACGGGTATCAGATGGAGCAAGAGACAATGGAAGTAACGAGGACCAGCTGACTGTGCTGGAACCCGGAGGGGCAGCAGAAGGAAAAGAGGCAATGTCACAACCGAGTACCAGCTGACGTTACTGTGACACGGTTACTAAGCAGGAGGTACCTGTGCTCCAAAGCACTACCAAGGACCAGCAGACGTTGGTGGAACTTGGATACGGAGATGGAGGCACCTAGGCCAAAGGCACTGGGGAGAACCAGTTGACGGTACTGGACCCCGGACGGGTAGCAGAAGGAAAAGAGGCAATGTCACAACCGAGTACCAGCTGACGTTACTGTGACAAGGTTACTAAGCAGGAGGTACCTGTGCTCCAAAGCACTACCAAGGACCAGCAGACGTTGGTGGAACTCGGATACGGAGATGGAGGCACCTAGGCCAAAGGCACTGGGGAGAACCAGTTGACGGTACTGGACCCCGGACGGGTAGCAGAAGGAAAAGAGGCAATGTCACAACCGAGTACCAGCTGACGTTACTGTGACACGGTTACTAAGCAGGAGGTACCTGTGCTCCAAAGCACTACCAAGGACCAGCAGACGTTGGTGGAACTCGGATACGGAGATGGAGGCACCTAGGCCAAAGGCACTGGGGAGAACCAGTTGACGGTACTGGACCCCGGACGGGTAGCAGAAGGAAAAGAGGCAATGTCACAACCGAGTACCAGCTGACGTTACTGTGACACGGTTACTAAGCAGGAGGTACCTGTGCTCCAAAGCACTACCAAGGACCAGCAGACGTTGGTGGAACTCGGATACGGAGATGGAGGCCACTAGGCCAAAGGCACTGGGGAGAACCAGTTGACGGTACTGGACCCCGGACGGGTAGCAGAACGCACCCATGAAAATGTAAGTTGACAGGACGCAAGCCGTCCGCAGTTACCGAATCACACAGTGCTACAGTGGGTGCTTGTCCTATTGTCACAATGGAAACAGCCTTTATTTACATATCCCACAGCACACATAGGAATCACCTAAACTGCAGGCACCATAGAGTCGGCTAACCCGAATGCAACACGACAGCACAACTTATTGGAGGATAATTGACGTTCACACTGCCAGGAAACAGCTGTCGTGCTGTAACCAGGCTGGCCAGGAGTCAGTACCCCTGCCAATTACTTACGAGCAACAAATGGCAGTGTTGTAGCCCAGGGAGTAGAGTTCAGGTGGTAGAAAGATGAACATAACAGGAGACATGGAAAACGTTGCCAAACAGTTATTTAATCTTAAAATGGACAGGCAAATTCAGGTGATATCCATGCCTTGTTCATTTTCAGAAAAGTAAGCCGGTCTACATTCTCTGAGGATAGTCGCATGCGACGGTCTGTTACTACACCACCTGCAGCACTAAAGACACGCTCAGATAATACACTGGCAGCAGGGCAAGCCAGCACCTCCAATGCATACTGGCTAAGCTCTGGCCATGTATCCAACTTAGAGACCCAAAATGTGAAAGGGGAAGAGGCATCTGGGATTACACTTAGAGGGAAAGCCAAGTAGTCTGTCACCATCTTACGGAAACGTTTCTTCCTGGTGACTGGAGCCGTCTCGGATGGTGTAGACCTTGCTGGCGCTGTCACAAAACTTCGCCACATTTGTAACATACAGCTCTTGCCCTGTGCAGAGGCGCTGCTTCTGCTCCCTCTTGTTGTAGAGGTGTCTACACTGCCTCGACGCACAGAGCTGCTTTGTAAAGCAGTAGCAGCAGCAGCAGCTCTCTCGGCTGGAATGTACAACAGTATGGATTGCACCAGTGTGTCTTGGTACTCCTGCATTTTACGGTCCCGGTTCACCGGTGTGATGAGGGTTTGTAAGTTGTCCCGGTAGCGAGGGTCTAGGAGGGTGTACACCCAATAATCTGACGTGGTGAGAATGTGGGCGATGCGGCGGTCGTTTCTCAGGCACTGAAGCATGAAATCAACCATGTGCTGCAGACTCCCAACTGGCCAACAAAGCTGTCCTCTGGAAGAGGCGTCATCTCTGCCTGCTGTGCATCACCCCACCCTCGCTCTACATACTGATTAGAGCGTTGTGTACCTCCCTCTGTAGGGATTTCTTCCTCCTCCATTGACTCCCCTCCTCATCCTCCTCACAAAGTGAGCCCTGCCCAGCCCTTTGTGAGGAACCACGTTGCGCTGACTGTCCTGAAGGTAATTGAATTTGTGACACCTCATCCTCCACCTCTTCCAAAACCTCTTCCTTTAGTGCTTTCAGTGATTTCTGAAGCAGGCAGATAAGGGGGACAGTCATGCTGACTAGTGCATCATCTGCACTCGCCATCCGCGTTGAGACATCAAACGCACGCAAAACGTCGCAGATGTCCTTCATAGAGGCCCACTCAGTAGTGGTGAAGTGTGAACGCCGCAAATTGCGAGTTGATTGCGCCTGTTGCAGCTGATACTCCATTACTGCTGGCTGCTGCTCACACAACCGCTCCAACATATGTAACGTGGAATTCCACCTGGTGGGTACGTCACATATGATGCGATGTTCAGGAAGGTGAAATCTGACTTGCAGAGCTGCAATGCGCGATCTGGCCATGCTGGAACGTCGCAAGTGAGCGCACTCTAGGCGGACCTTGTGCAGCAGTGCATCAAGATCCGGATAGTCCCTCAAAAAACTCTGCACAACCAAGTTGAGCACATGTGCCAGACATGGTATGTGAGTGAGGTTGCCAAGGCCCAGAGCTGCCACCAGATTTCGGCCATTGTCACACACTACCAAGCCTGGCTGGAGATTAGCTGACAAAAACCACACGTCGCTCTCCTGCTTGATGGCATCCCAGAGCTCCTGCGCTGTGTGGCTTCGATTCCCCATGGAAATTAATTTCAGGACGGCCTGTTGACGTTTGGCCACGGCTGTGCTCATATCGGTCGCAACAGGTAAGCGTTCACGGGTCCATGTGGAGGTATACCGTGACGGCTCGTGCACCGATGATTCTGAGGAACTGGAGTAGGAGGAGGAATCAATGTGTACAGACTGGATTCCTGCAATCCTTGGAGTTGGCAGAACACGTACAGCGCCACTGGCAAGATCTGTACCCGGCTCCACAACATTGACCCAATGGGCAGTGAGGGAAAGGTATCGTCCCTGGCCATGGGTACTGGTCCACGCATCGGTGGTCAGGTGGACCCTGCTACTGACGGCGTTTAGTAGCGCATGTTTAATGTTTCCCTCGACATGTTTTTGCAGAGCAGGGACGGCTTGCCTGCTGAAATAAAATCGGCTTGGCACATTATATTGTGGGACTGCCAATGCCATAAAGTTCCTGAAACTGTCAGTCTCCACCAGCCTGAATGACAGCATTTCAAGGGACAGGAGTTTTGCAATGCCAGCATTCAGAGCCTGTGCTCGTGCATGGTTTGCCGAGTATGGCCGTCTTTTATCCCATACCTGTGGTACCGATGGCTGTTTTGTGGTCTGGGAGTGTGACGATGACTGTGAACTTGCTGCTGTGGGTGGAATAACAGTTTGTCTATGGACAACAGTGACCGAGGTTCTTCCATGGAGATCCTGTGAGGAAGCCGAACCAGGTGTGTGTGAGCTGGAGGTAGAGGCTCCAACACGACCTGAAGATGTAGGTGCTGCTGTAGGTTGGCCTACATCTCCAGTGTGTCTTTGTAACTCAGCTACGTGCTTTGTCCTACATGTTTCCACATATTTGTGGTATTCAGGTTACTGATATTTTTACCTCTTTTAACTTTTTGCTTACACAGCTTGCATTGAACATAGCAAATATCATCTACAAGTCTGTCAAAAAAGGACCACGCAGTGCAAGTCATGGGAGCGCCAATTTTGACATTTCTAAGAGAACTGCTCCCAACAGGTGCCAAACTGGAGGCTACAGGCAAGCGAGTCTGCAGCCTACCTCTCCCTCCTCTTTGTACCGTTGGGACAATCTCTTCCTCAGAGCTGCTCCCACCACCTTCCTGTTGCTCACGCCATGTTGGGTCTCGGACTTCATCATCTCCACTACCCTCTTCCAACACCTGCTGCTGTTGGATGGTCTGGGCAGCACCATGCTCCACAAAACCTGGCACCTGAGTCTCATCATCATCATAAGATGCGTTCTGCGGTGTGCTGTCCATCGGCACTGGCTCACCCGCCTCTTCAGATTGAGAGAGACACAGCTGTTGCGCATCACTGCATACTCCCTCTTCTTCAAATTGCAGAATGCTGCTTGCCTGTGCCCGTGTTTGCGAGCCAACAGATTCTGAGAACAGAAGCAGAGACTCAGCTGGCTCCTGTACAGAACTCTCTGACTGCCTGGGCAATTTGACAGGCGGTGAACAGACAGATGGTTGCTCAACAGTGTTGTGTTCCTGAGAGGAGGTGGAAGGAATTGAAGTCGATGCATTGGCTGCCATCCAACCAACAACGGCTTCAATTTGTTCTTCCCGCAGCAGGGGGCACGCCGAGCTCTTACCAAAGTGCGCATAAAGGAACGCTCATGGGTAAAACTGGTGGATGCTGTGTCACTGAGGGCGGCAGCAGCCACAGAATCCCCACGTCCTCTCCCTGCTGAAACTCCACGGCCACGACCACGTGCCTTACTCCCTGCCTTCTTCATCTTGGTAGATTGATAAAGAAAGTCAGAAAAGTTATAAGGCCTAAGTGTGGTTATTACGCAGAGACTGAAGTGAACACTGAAACACAACTGTTCACAATCTGTGAAAGGCTACTCCTTTGTCTACTTCTATAGTGTTTGCAACCAATGTATTGGATACGGATGGAAGCGCGTCACACTAATAGATTATATTTATTTTAAATGGAATGGAGCAGAACCAATTGGAGATAAATGAAAAGGATGAGGCACTGAGACACGCTCAGCAGAGTACAAGCAGCAGTGCTTGAACAAGTAACTGGAGCGTGATGTGCACTCAAAAAATAAAAAACACAGACTGAAGTGAACACTGAAACACAACTGTTCACAATCTGTGAAAGGCTACTCCTTTGTCTACTTCTATAGTGTTTGCAACCAATGTATTGGATACGGATGGAAGCGCGTCACACTAATAGATTATATTTATTTTAAATGGAATGGAGCAGAACCAATTGGAGAGAAATTAAAAGGATGAGGCACTGAGACACGCTCAGCAGAGTACAAGCAGCAGTGCTTGAACAAGTAACTGGAGCGTGATGTGCACTCAAAAAATAAAAAACACAGACTGAAGTGAACACTGAAACACAACTGTTCACAATCTGTGAAAGGCTACTCCTTTGTCTACTTCTATAGTGTTTGCAACCAATGTATTGGATACGGATGGAAGCGCGTCACACTAATAGATTATATTTATTTTAAATGGAATGGAGCAGAACCAATTGGAGAGAAATGAAAAGGATGAGGCACTGAGACACGCTCAGCAGAGTACAAGCAGCAGTGCTTGAACAAGTAACTGGAGCGTGATGTGCACTCAAAAAATAAAAAACACAGACTGAAGTGAACACTGAAACACAACTGTTCACAATCTGTGAAAGGCTACTCCTTTGTCTACTTCTATAGTGTTTGCAACCAATGTATTGGATACGGATGGAAGCGCGTCACACTAATAGTTAAATTGCATGGAGCAGCAAGAATTACATTGAAGAAAAAAAAAAGAGTCTGTGAGTGACACGTGCAGATGCCTACAGACAGCGTTGCATGCAGAGCAAACTGCAGCGTCACCTGCACTCACACACACCTTGCAGAGCTGTTAAAACAACACTGCAGGCAAAAGGAAGCTTTACACAGCGGTTGGTGCTAGCCTGCCTACAGCACAGTACACTAAATCGCAATGTCTAACTGTCCCTCAGAGTCAGCACAGCAGCGTTCTGTCCCTTACTGAATTCACAGCACAGTGACGCTAAAATGGCGGCGGCGCCTTTTATAGTGCATTCTGACATCATTTCAGCAGCCAATCACAGCCATGCCATTAGTTAAGATGACCGCAGCATTACAGGATGTGCCCACACTTCTTAGGATTCCTCATTGGCTGACTAAAATCACATTGCCTCTCAAAGAATTATGGGAACTTCCGATTCCGGTATACGATATATGGAAAATATCGGAACAAAGTATCGAAAGGCCGAAACAGCTAATATCGGTCGATACCCGATACTTGCGGTATCGTATCGCTCAACACTACTCTAGAGAGTGCGTCTGCCTTGATGTTCTTGTCAGCTGGACGGAAATGAAGTACAAAATTGAAACGGGCAAAAAATAATGCCCAACGGGCCTGACGGGGATTCAGTCTTAAAGCAGATTGGAGATAGGCAAGGTTTTTATGGTCGGTGAATATGATTACCTGGTGATGAGCTCCTTCAAGAAGATGTCTCCATTCTTGCAGAGCCAATTTGATGGCCAACAATTCGCGATCACCGACAGAGTAGTTCCTTTCTGCAGGAGAAAAAACCTTGGAAAAAAAACCACACGAGATCATCCGCCCGGTAGACGACTTCTGGTCAGAACTGCTCCTGCACCTATGGAAGAAGCGTCAACTTCAAGAAAAAATTGCTCACTTGAATTAGGACGATGGAGAACGGGTGCGGAAGCGAAGGCTTTTTGAGAGAAACAAAGGCTCTTCTGCCTCGGAGGACCATTCCTTAGAGTTTACACCTTTCCGGGTTAAGGCTGTGATTGGGAGCCACTCGGGTGGAAAAGTGTGGAATAAATTGCCGATAGTAATTGGCGAACCCGAGGAACCTTTGTATGGCTTTTAGCCCAGACGGACGAGGCCAGTTGAGAACTGCAGACAACTTCTCCGGATCCATCTTCAATCCTGTGGAAGATACAATGTACCCAAGGAAAGGCAAAGAAGACTGCTCAAAGAGGCATTTCTCATATTTGGCATATAGCCTGTTCTCTCTCATTCTTTGTAAGACCAGGCGTACTTGCCTCCGGTGTGACGTCAAGTCAGCAGAAAAAAATCAAAATATCGTCCAGGTAAACCACAACACAAGTATAGAGCAAGTCCTGAAAATGTCATTAACAAATTCCTGAAAAACCGCAGGTGCATTGCTTAGGACGAATGGCATTACCAGGTATTCATAGTGGCCGTCACGGGTGTTGAAGGCTGTTTTTCATTCGTCCCCCTCTCTGACTCGGATCAGGTTGTAGGCCCCTCTGAGGTCCAATTTGGTGAAGATCTTGGCCCCTCGGAGACGATCAAACAGCTCTGAAATAAGAGGTAATGGATACCTGTTTTTTACCATGATTTGATTTAGACCCCGATAGTCAATGCAGGGCCGCAAGGATCCATCCTTTTTCTTCACAAAGAAGAATCCAGCTCCTGCCGGTGACGATGACTTTCGGATAAATCCTCTAGCCAGATTCTCTTGGATGTAGTCCGACATGGCCTGAGTCTCTGCCTGTGAAAGAGGATAAACTCTCCCGCGAGTAGGAGATGCTCCAGGAAGAAGCTCTATCTGACAGTCATACGATGTAAGATTCTTTGTCTCTTTTGACATGTTCCTTGAAACTCAGTTTTCCGTCGGCCATTTTGCTTTCTGTCTTGCTGCAGCTATCTTGCCCTCAGTTAATATGGAGTTTCCAGCTTTCATGTTCCCGCCCTGATTCTCTCCCTCTTGCTTCTTAAGCAGCCTCAGCTGAGCAATCAGTGCTTCTGAATCAAGCCTCAGTCAGCCTGTGACCTGACTCCTGGAAACCTTGGACTTTGTACTCCAGCTTTTTCCTACTGAGGAACTTTGGAACACTTATGGACTCTGGAAACCTGCTGTTTGGTGAATCCATGTTGCAGAGGAATTACGGTACAGAGAAGAGATCCTGAACCTGCTTTGGAGAGTTATTGTAGAGCTTGAAGTTACTCTGGCCTGCTGTGTCTCCTGCCTCTGTTCCTGCAAACTGTGTGACCTTTTCTGCATGCTTGTATGAAGTAATACAAGTCATTTCATATCAACCTGTGTCTCATGTGTTTTCCTCGCACCCAAGCACAAGACGCTATAGGAACTGTACATCATACTTGACAAGATTCAGAAGCCAATGTTTAGTGTCTGCTGGGTCTGGGAAAGCCGTGTCTGCTGTGACTGTGGATATCAGATGTCCGTTTAATACCTTCTGTGATGACAGTGGTTGTGACTTCTCACAACCATTCCAGGTGAGCGCATTCCCTTAATTTTACTCTGGAGTGTTACCACAGGTAAACACTATTGTTTTTTTTGTTTTTTTTTCCCTTTCCTCTTCTCCTTCCAGCACTTCTGCCTTAAAAGATCTGGAAGATGGAGGCCCGCCTAAAGGAGCTTTGCGGAGTGACTGATACAATCCTTGCAGATATACAGACTATAAAGACCCGTTTTGCAAGCCTACAGGACCTCACTAATCATAATTTGCAAGTGTTTGGACAAACTACCAGGAATTACGAGCCAGGATTGAGGCTCTAGAGGAACGAGTCCAGGCTCCTGCCATAACCCCGAGTTCTGGGATCCCCAAGTTACCTCCTTTTCGTTTTTGGCGGTGAACGTGAGAAATTCAGGGGATTTATTAATCAATGCAATCTTTTTTTTTCTGCACATGCTTCACAATTTCCCACTGAACGATCCAAAGTGCTTACTATAATCATGTTGCTTACCAATAAGGCTTTGATGTGGGCAAACCCTCTGATTGAGACTGAGGATGATTGTTTGAATCACCTTGATGCTTTTATTTCAGCCATGGGGCAGGTGTTTGATGACCCCAATCGAGGTGCAACAGCTGAAGCAGCCATGTTAACTTTGCGCCAAGGTAAGCGTTCAGTAGCCGAATATGCCTTGGATTTCAGGAGATGGGCTCTGGATACCACTTGGGACACTTCCGCCAAAAAATCTATTTTTCGGAAATGGTTGTCTCCACTGATTAAGGATGAACTTGCTCGTGCCGACCCTCCCACTGCGTTAGGTGACTTTATTAACTATTGTATCCGTATTGATGCTCGTCTGACTGAACGCAGACAAGAGAGATGGTTCGAAAATAATCGCACTAACCTTTTACTACCTCCCTCCTCAGCTAAGGAACCTTTGAGTAGGATCACAAGGGAACCAGAACCTGAACCCATGCAGGTGGACTCTTTACAAAAACGGGTTAGTGATGCACGCAAAGAACATCGTTTAAAGGAAAATCTATGTTTCTACTGTGGTAAGTCAGGGCACTTCATTATAAACTGCCCCAGCCGTTCTCGTAAGACTACTGCAGCAGTCATTCACTGTGAGTGTTGCGAGAGGAGCTCTGTCATGTCCGAGCCTCAGCTCCAGAGAGATCTGCTGCAAGAGATCTTGATTTCTCTGACTTAAACTGCGTTAGTTCTGGGGACGATGACGGTATAAACGCTGCAATTTTTCAAGTTT
>JARQOD010000007.1:93051752-93083384 GCA_033576555.1 Oophaga sylvatica | reverse complement strand
AGAGAATTCTTACCAGCACAGAAAACCTCTGATCCTCCAGAGCTGGCGATAAGTCCGGGACGTTACAGTGTACTGGGAGAAGACAAAGAGGAAGAGGCACAAATGGAGCAAGGTCCTTCATACATCATAGAAAATGTCTCTGATGAGGTGGATCCTGACCCTCCGGTGTCCACGAAGAGATGGGGCACTGCAGGTGACAGCAGTGGAAGGAGGAAGAAGACCAGAAAGTCTAAGTGATCAGGATGCGGCTGAGAATAAGCTCCATTACTGTGAACAGTGAGACATATCTGAAGGGCAATGCAATGTGAATACGGCCAAGAGAGACTGGAGACCGGGTCCGTCATTCTGGTCCTTCAGTCTGGAGAGAAATGACGGTGTGTAATAACATGGATGGCAAGGTGGACGGAGTCCTGGAGATCTGTCTGATGCTGGACTCCATCCATTATAGAGAGATAAACATTTATGTTCTGTAGATCAGGAAAGAACAGAGGGAACTGTGGGGATCTATCAATGTGTTCTGCTATTATTGTGTCTGTGATGTAACAATGCAATATTTATTTCCCTTATGTATTATTTTGGGATTTTCATGTAAATATTTTGTATATATGGTTGTGAGTTTTTAAATAAAAAGATCATTATAGTAGTTATATTCTTGTACATAGGGGCAGTATTATAGTAGTTATATTCTTGTACATAGGAGCAGTATTATAGTAGTTATATTCTTGTACATAGGGGCAGTATTATAGTAGTTATATTCTTGTATATAGGGCAGTATTATAGTAGTTATATTCTTGTACATAGGGGCAGTATTATAGTAGTTATATTCTTGTACATAGGAGCAGTATTATAGTAGTTATATTCTTGTACATAGGAGCAGTATTATAGTAGTTATACTCTTGTACATAGGAGCAGTATTATAGTAGTTATATTCTTGTACATAGGGGGCAGTATTATAGTAGTTATATTCTTGTACATAGGGGCAGTATTATAGTAGTTATATTCTTGTACATAGGAGCAGTATTATAGTAGTTATATTCTTGTACATAGGAGCAGTATTATAGTAGTTATATTCTTGTACATAGGAGCAGTATTATAGTAGTTATACTCTTGTACATAGGAGCAGTATTATAGTAGTTATATTCTTGTACATAGGGGGCAGTATTATAGTAGTTATATTCTTGTATATAGGGGCAGTATTATAGTAGTTATATTCTTGTATATAGGGGCAGTATTATAGTAGTTATATTCTTGTACACATGAGCAGTATTATAGTAGTTATATTCTTGTATATAGGGGCAGTATTATAGTAGTTATATTCTTGTATATAGGGGCAGTATTATAGTAGTTATATTCTTGTACACAGGAGCAGTATTATAGTAGTTATATTCTTGTATACAGGAGCAGTATTATAGCAGTTATATTCTTGTATATAGGGGCAGTATTATAGTAGTTATATTCTTGTATATAGGGGCAGTATTATAGTAGTTATATTCTTGTACATAGGAGCAGTATTATAGTAGTCATATTCTTGTATATAGGGGCAGTATTATAGTAGTTATAGTCTTGTACATAGGAAAACACTTTAGTGGTAGTCAGAATGTTAGAGACACCACAAAGTAGTATAAAAATACAAAATGCTTTATTAACATTAAATATCATTACATGAAATGCATAATATAATGTCAAGGTACAGAAAACACACACATAAGAGGGACACTATACCATAGTGGAGTGTAACTACAGCAAGGAATTAATGTCTATTATCCCTGAGATGAGTCTACTGGTTGGTATATGGTTCACCGATCGCTGGGAGGCTAATAATAACAATATGCAATTGAATTATCAATGCCAAAATGCAAGAAAAAACCTCTCAGCGGTACGGGAAACCACAAAAAACCAGTGCTGTTAATGCCAACATACACTGCTGTAATAAGTATTCCCAACCACCTTGGATAAATAAACAAGACAGCCCAAAGGGGATATAACAAGATACCGGTGGTCAAAAACAACCTACCACTAAACTGCTGAGGCTCCACACGGACGTCCCTCTGCCCCGACGCGCGTTTCGCACTGCTTCTTCCTGGAGGCGTGACAGGGCAGGGGGACGCCCGGTTTAAATAAGACCAACATCCAATAGCACAATCACAATTCATCAATAACCCCTGTGTTAATCAATAATTCAGCCTTATAATGGGACCAATTGCGCCTGCGCTAGTTGCATCATCATTTCTGACCAATAGTAGATCGTCAAGAACGGTAATCATCTAGATGGAAGGTCCTGTTAATCTCGATGCACGACAGGATTGCGTCATGGTCACCTGACACCAACCATCCAACTGCAGGATACCATCTCATCACATGACCAACAGGTCCTATGTACCTAAAAGAAATAGCAACTGCACCTGCGCAAAGGACACCACATCAATAGAAACACAAGCGTATCCATGGAAACATGAGACTATTGCCCAAATGTGGAATTCTCCCAGCTAAATGACATAAAAAAATTCCATCCACTGACGGATACTGCTGAACGGTATAAGGGCACGATAAAATTGAACCGCACTGAGAAGACTTAGGGATATTGGATGTCAAGATGGGGGTAAATTTCGGCGCATGCTGTGCCATGTGGTACCGCAATAATGAGAGGGGAATCAAGCGGTCACATACCCGAGACGGCAAAGCCTGGGGGGGCTTATACTCGACCCTCAGCATGTAGAGACAGCGTGACGACCCTCAGCAGCCCACATGACCAGCACGCGCACCACCCCCACCCCCAATATATGACATGTATACAAGGATATATGAAGCAAGATAACCTCAAAACATAAATGACATGGTAGACAATAATAAATAGAATAAATAAAAATGTGAATAAATAATAAAAGTAAAGTACCAATAATTAACCGTGACAATATTAACATAATAAACATATGTTATAAAGTGCAATAATGAAAATACTCATGAGAAAAAATGATATGATAAGTAAACAAAAACAATGTATATACTACTAAAGTGACATATTGTGATAGAAACAATAAATGCATACATAATATAAATCAAAATATAATGTCATTGAGGTATATTAAAGAAGAGATTTTTTCTTGTTAGTTTCTTTCATTCCTTATCCTCTTTATATCTTGTTCTTATTCTTCCCTCGTTTCAGATTGGAGTCAACATGGAGCCATGGAGGGGACATGCTTCTTCTTATAAGGTAAGTGGTCAATCAATAAACCAGGCGTAACAAAACTAAAATGAGCATATAAACAAAGATTAATAAAAAATTAAAATAAAGGTTTAGAAAGGAAAGGTTTTTTCCCGTGCGGATTTTGCAAGGGATGTGGTAACATGAAAAAGAGTACCACCTTCTCAAACTTTGACAATTCCAGAGTTTTTTCTATCAGGGCACACATCACTTGTTCATCTAAAGGGGTGATATACTGCGCGGAGTGCCCTTGTGGCAAGAAGTACATAGGTATGACTAGTAGGGAATTGAAAATTAGGGTCCGGGAGCACTGCTTAGATATTGACAAGGCGAAGTCAGTCAATGACATCATGTCTTTAAAAACTCTGCCAAGACATTTTAAACAACATCATCAAAGCAACTCCAGACTTCTCAATTTCAAGGGGATTGACATTGTAGAATTAGGTGCTAGGGGTGGCGACTTGGCCAAAAGGGTAGCCAAGAAGGAATGTCAGTGGATCTTCAGGTTGGGGACTCTCATTCCTCAGGGTCTAAACGAAAGTTTCGGGTTTAGTGCATTTTTGCTATTCCGGTTGAGACTGTTTTAGGGGTTTATGGGGGGGTTTCGTTACCATGTTATACCAATTGCATTTTAATTTTTTATTAATCTTTGTTTATATGCTCATTTTAGTTTTGTTACGCCTGGTTTATTGATTGACCACTTACCTTATAAGAAGAAGCATGTCCCCTCCATGGCTCCATGTTGACTCCAATCTGAAACGAGGGAAGAATAAGAACAAGATATAAAGAGGATAAGGAATGAAAGAAACTAACAAGAAAAAATCTCTTCTTTAATATACCTCAATGACATTATATTTTGATTTATATTATGTATGCATTTATTGTTTCTATCACAATATGTCACTTTAGTAGTATATACATTGTTTTTGTTTACTTATCATATCATTTTTTCTCATGAGTATTTTCATTATTGCACTTTATAACATATGTTTATTATGTTAATATTGTCACGGTTAATTATTGGTACTTTACTTTTATTATTATTCACATTTTTATTTATTCTATTTATTATTGTCTACCATGTCATTTATGTTTTGAGGTTATCTTGCTTCATAATCCTTGTATACATGTCATATATTGGGGGTGGGGTTGGTGCGCGTGCTGGTCATGTGGGCTGCTAAGGGTCGTCACGCTGTCTCTACATGCTGAGGGTCAAGTATAAGCCCCCCCAGGCTTTGCCGTCTCGGGTATGTGACCGCTTGATTCCCCTCTCATTATTGCGGTACCACATGGCACAGCATGCGCCGAAATTTACCCCCATCTTGACATCCAATATCCCCTAAGTCTTCTCAGTGCGGTTCAATTTTATCGTGCCCTTATACCGTTCAGCGGTATCCGTCAGTGGATGGAATTTTTTTATGTCATTTAGCTGGGAGAATTCCACATTTGGGCAATAGTTGTCATGTGTGCATTGCCACGAAGATAGTCGCGGTTGCACATTTTGACTTCTCACAGCTGATCTGCTGTTTCTTTGTGTTTGGCAGCTAGGGAGTTAATTCTGTCTGTGCTCGGTGCTGGGACTGGGTGCAGTTTCTCCCGGCTGCAATTGATTATTTGTTGATTGGTTTCCTTTAAATTCCTGGTTGTCTGTTTGGGGACTTGCCAGTGAAACCTTCATGCAGACCACAGATAGGAATGAATCTGTATAGACTTTAGTTGTGAGCTCCTTAGTTGTTCTAAGCTCAACTTGGTTAGAGTTTATTTCCCAGACCATTTATGTTCCTTTGGTGTTTGAGTGTGTATGCAAGCGAGTGTTATCCTGTCTGTCTTATATGTCTAATCTGTGTATTTAGCTGAGATCAGCCCATATCCCTTTGGTGGTAGTCAGGATCCTTCTTAGGACTGATTACAGGGTTCAGGGTCTGATAGGAGACAGGGTTAGGTTGGAGACTTGGACCTCTGAACCATTATCAGTACCTCCAAGGTGAGGGATTAGTTAGGACCCCAGTTTAGGGTCAGGTTAGATCCCGGTCCACCTCTTTCCTGTTTCAGCTCATCAAGTCCTCAAGATTAACCCTGAGTTTAGCAGATATCGTGTCAGGTAAATCTATTCTATACTTACATGCTGATGTTGCTATACTAGTTGTTGTATAGAGTGTTGTTCCTGTATTAATAGTTTACTGACATTGTATACATATCATTAGACAGCGTGACATTTTCACTGGCCATAAAAATTATCTCCAGTTACCATGGATCCAGTAGCCCAGCTGGCTCTGCAGTTGCAGGGATTATCCATGGAGCTGACGGACATTAAGTCCAAAGTTTTGTCTCCCCTGGAGCAAACCAGAGTTGAACCTAAAGTAGCTCTCCCGGACAGGTTCACTGGTGGGCGAGACAAATTTTTCACCTTCCGGGAGGCATGTAAATTGTATTTTCGGCTTCGGCCTCGATCATCAGGGAGTGATGAGCAGAGAGTGGGAATTGTTATCTCGCTCCTACAAGGGGACCCTCAATCCTGGGCATTTTCCCTTCCTCCGGGATCCCCGGCTCTACTGTCTGTAGATCAATTTTTTACTGCCCTGGGATTGGTATATGATGACCCAGATCGGGTCTCTCTTGCTGAGACAAAATTACGTAAGATACAGCAGGGAGATCGTCCGGCAGAAGAATTTGCTTCTGAGTTTCGTAGATGGGCCACAGATACTCAATGGAATGACCCAGCTCTTAGGAGCCAGTTTTGTCATGGGCTTTCTGATAAATTAAAAGACGTTTTGGCTCAGTATGAGTCTCCTCCTTCTCTGGAGGCTGCTATGGCCTTAGCTATCCGTACTGATAGACGGCTTCGGGAGAGGGGTGAGGTAACCCCACTCCCTGTTGTTTCTCCACCTACCACTAAAGTCCCTTATGTTGAGGTTCCCCTTGTCTGTTCGGATGAGCCTATGCAGTTGGGAGGGACATCATTTCGTAGGAGGGGATTGGCGGTACGCCGTAGGACTAGAAGATGTTTTTTCTGCGGGAAAGAGGGACATTTTGTTGGAGAATGTCCATCCCGTGCCTTGTTGAGCCAAAAGTCGCCGGAAAACTGTTAATCCCAGGTTGTGTGGTGGACGACAACCTGGGAGTATGTATTTCATCCGCCAGTACTTCTCAGTTCCTTGTACCAGTGGAGGTGGTAGTTGGTACGAGAGTGGAGAGATTGTCTGTTCTTCTTGATAGTGGTTCCGGGGCTAATCTGGTTGACGCTCAGTTTGCTCAGGCTCAAGGTATGCATCTGAGTGTATTGGTCAAACCGATCCCTATATTCTCCATTGACGCCAGGCCTCTCGGCCAAGGTAGCTTTGTTCATGAGGTTCATGACATTGACCTTCGGGTAGGGGCAATACATAGGGAACAATTATCTTGTTATGTGTTGGAGGGTCTACCTACTCCCATTGTGTTGGGACTTCCTTGGCTGATTAAACATAACCCTGTGATTAATTGGCAGTCCAGAGAAATAAGCCAATGGGGTGAGTTTTGCAAAAGCAACTGCATGAACACAGTCATCAGTGCGGTCGTGCCTAGTACATTGCCTCCTTTTTTGGAGGATTTTGGGGATGTTTTCTCTGAGGAGGGGTGTCAGGAGTTGCCTCCTCATCGCGTGTATGACTGCTCTATTAATCTCCTTCCTGATGCTAAGTTGCCTAAAGCTAGGTTGTATAATCTTTCTGGTCCTGAGAGGCAGGCTATGAAAGATTATATTTCTGAAAGTCTGGCCAAAGGGCATATTAGACCTTCATCTTCCCCAGTAGCTGCGGGGTTCTTCTTTGTGAAGAAGAAAGATGGAGGCCTACGCCCTTGCTTGGATTTCCGCGAACTTAATCGGATTACTGTTCGAGATCCGTATCCACTCCCTCTTATTCCTGATCTCTTCAATCAAATTGTTGGCGCCAAATGGTTCTCTAAATTGGATCTCAGGGGGGCGTATAATCTGATTAGGATAAAAGAGGGGGATGAGTGGAAAACGGCGTTTAACACGCCGGAGGGACATTATGAGAACCTAGTCATGCCTTTTGGTCTGACTACTGCACCAGCAGTATTCCAACATTTTGTTAATGACATTTTTCGTCACCTTGTGGGACAGTTTGTGGTTGTATATTTGGACGACATTTTAATTTACTCGCCAGATCTTGTGTCTCATCAGGAGCATGTGAGACAGGTGTTGCAGATCTTGCGAGACAATAAACTATACGCCAAACTGGAGAAGTGTGTATTTGCCGTACAGGAACTTCAGTTTTTGGGTTTTTTGGTGTCAGCCTCCGGTTTCCGTATGGACCCTGAAAAGGTGAGAGCAGTGCTTGAATGGGATCAGCCAGAGGATCTTAAGGCTCTGCAGCGTTTTCTGGGGTTTGCTAACTACTACCGGAAATTTATTTGTAATTTCTCATCTGTCGTCAAACCTCTCACTGACATGACAAGAAAAGGGACGGATTTTTCTAAATGGTCGGACAAAGCTTGCCAAGCCTTTTCCTCTTTGAAGAAATGTTTTGCTTCGGCACCCGTTCTCATCCAACCAGATGCATCACAGCCGTTCGTTGTGGAGGTGGATGCGTCTGACGTAGGGGTGGGTGCTATATTGTCCCAGGGTCCGTCCCCTGGTAAATGGCATCCGTGCGCTTTCTTTTCTCAGAAATTGTCGTCCGCCGAAAGGAATTATGATATCGGCAATAGGGAACTTTTGGCCATTAAATTGGCTTTTGAAGAATGGCGTCACTTTTTGGAGGGGGCAGTCCACCCGGTTACCATTATTACTGATCACAAGAACCTGTTGTATTTGGAATCCGCTAAGCGTCTGAATTCCAGACAAGCTCGATGGTCGTTGTTTTTTACCAGGTTTAATTTTGTTGTCACTTATCGCCCGGGGTCTAAGAATGTAAAGGCTGATGCCTTGTCTCGCAGTTTCCCAGGGGCCGGGAAAACGGATGACCCGAGTCCTATCCTTCAGGAGGGGGTGGTAGTGTCGGCTGTATTTTCTGAGCTTGAGGAGGAGGTGTTAGAGGCTCAGGGGGACGCCCCTGCAGGACCTCCAGGGAGACTGTTTGTCCCAAATCTGTTGAGACAAAAGGTTATTGAGGCACATCATAATTCTGCTCTAGCAGGACATCCAGGGAGTAAGGCTACTTTAGATCTCCTTTCTCGCCGGTTTTGGTGGCCTAATGCTAATAAAGATGTTATAACTTTTGTCGCGTCATGTGGGGTGTGTGCTCGCTCTAAAACCCCTCATACCCGTCCGTCTGGGACCCTTTTACCCTTGAAACTTCCGGAGCGTCCATGGACTCATTTATCTATGGACTTCATTACGGACCTTCCTCCGTCGTCAGGGAATACTGTCATACTGGTGGTTGTTGACAGGTTCAGTAAGATGGCACATTTCGTTGCTCTTCCTGCACTCCCTAATGCTAAAACTCTGGCGCAGGTGTTCATTAGGGAGATTGTGAGACTTCATGGGTTGCCTTCTGATGTGGTGTCAGATAGGGGGTCTCAGTTTGTGTACAAGTTTTGGAGGGCATTTTGTTTACGTCAGGGGATGCAATTGTCATTTTCCTCGGCTTTTCATCCGCAGACCAATGGTCAGACAGAGCGTCTGAATCAGAGTTTAGAGACATATCTCCGGTGTTTTGTTTCAGAGAACCAAGAGGATTGGTCTTCTTTCTTTCCTCTGGCAGAGTTCGCTCTTAACAACAGGCGGAGCGAGTCCACTGGTAAGTCCCCGTTTTTTGGGGCATATGGTTTCCATCCCCAGTTTTGTACTTTCAATGGGGGGGGGGCCCTTCTGGGGTTCCTGAGGAGGAGCGTTTCTCGTCGTCACTTGCTTCTGTGTGGAGAGGTGTATTGAATAGAGTTGAGCGATACTTTCCGATATCCTAAAGTATCGGAATCGGAATGGTATCGCCGATATCACTAAAATATCGGCGATACCCGATACCGATACCGGAAGTCCCATGTAAGTCTATGGGAACAAAATATCGAAATTAAAAAAAAACCATTCTTGCCTTGTTGGTTAATTGTACATGAAGGAAAACAAGAAAGAGTAATGTAGAATGTATTGGGGAAGGTTGAGGAGACATTAAAGGCATAGATGTTTAACCCAATCAAATGGAATAGCATAAATATTTTTTTTTTAAAGATGTTCGGATTGACGAAGAAATTGACAATGTTAACGTTTTTTATATTTTGGCAAATATGTATATTACACAACTTCCATGCTCTTCATCTTCACCTTTTTAACTTTTCACACACTTTCTCCTTCATAATCTTCTGCAGCATCATCTTTTTCATCAAATTATTCTTCATCTTCACCTTCTTTATCTTCTTCTTAAACTTCTTGCTATTCATCTTTGTTAACATTACTCATATTCTTCTTATTAAACTATTATTCTTATTCATATTCTGCTTCATCTTCTTCATCATATTATTTGTGACAGAGAATCCTGTACTTGTAATCTGTCAAAGTATGAATTTTTCATCCTTCCGTTCTTGCTGTCACAAAAGATTTAAATTACAACAGTATTTGTCCGCGTTCAGTTTAGCCTGCAGCAGCAGGCATTTTCCAGGGGCACCACGAGGAGGAACGGACTCACCCCCATACACTGCTTAGTCTTCTTCTGCTTAGAATTTAGAGCATATATTTTGCTCTTCATTTTGGTCTTATACTTCATGTTCTTCTGCTTTTAGATCTTCTGCTTATTGTTCTTGTGTCTCTTGTTCCGTATCTTGTATTTGTAGCACAATCTTGTACCAGCTGATGTTACTGGGACACGGTTACTAAGCAGGAGGTACCTGTGCTCCAAAGCACTACCAAGGACCAGCAGACGTTGCTGGAACTCGGATACCGAGATGGAGGCACCTAGGCCAAAGGCACTGCGGAGAACCAGTTGACGGTACTGGAACCCGGAGGGGCAGCAGAAGGAAAAGAGCCAATGGCACAACCGAGGACCAGCTGACGTTACTGGGACACGGTTACTAAGCAGGAGGTACCTGTGCTCCAAAGCACTACCAAGGACCAGCAGACGTTGCTGGAACTCGGATACCGAGATGGAGGCACCTAGGCCAAAGGCACTGCGGAGAACCAGTTGACGGTACTGGAACCCGGACGGGTAGCAGAAGGTACAAGAGCCAATGCAAGTAACGAGGACCAGCTGACTGTGCTGGAACCCGGAGGGGCAGCAGAAGGAAAAGAGCCAATGGCACAACCGAGGACCAGCTGACGTTACTGAACCCCAGTAACACAGGAGCAAGTGTTGACTGTGCTAACAGCACTTCCGAGCAACAACTGGCGGTGTTGGAGCCCAGGGTCAAGGAGGATGTTTAAATACTAGATCAAGTAATTTCCTTGTTACCTGTCAATTTTAAATGTCTATACTTCAAACAAGAGAAAGATAACCTTTACTACCATAAGATGATGATTTCATTTAAACTAATATCTAGATAAATAAAGAATTGACAAACATAAACACATACATTAACATGTTGAACAGCAATGCAAACCACAAAATAAATTAGTTAAGGAATCTGCTATACGGTTGTACATAAAAGCATACAAGTACATATCTGAATCCATTAATGATGGATAAGTAACAGTATGTACACCATTTTTATTGTATAGACAATGAATGTCTGACTTCAAAACATCATCAGCATTACAAGTTATCTGTGACATTACTAAAATGTTACATTTGCTGAATAATGTCACTAAACAGTTTATACAAAATTATACAATTTCCATCATGTAATACTCATAATATGTGGCAATAATCATGTTTATTAACAAACATAACCTTTAAAAAGTGCATAGTGCATAGTGAAAATTGCTATTTATGCCTGACTGTCGACTTGCAAGCATGACAACGGATAGATAAGGTATATATAGATGAGACTGCATAGCCACAGATGGTGAATGGCGATGTAATACTGTACCTCAATAAAGTGTGCGTCACTACTACATAATTTTTTTTATATAGCTTTATAAACAGGGTACGTGGATGTATGCTTGCGCCTTTGTTTTGACGCACAGACTGCCTTCCTGCTGAGACGCGTTGGGTAGTGAACAGTTGTGTGCAGTGTTCACTGTAGTCTGAGGTTTTCCTTTTTGGAGTGCAGATCACGCTCCAGTTAGTTCTTCAACCACTGCTGGTTGTAGTCTGCTGAGCGTGTGTCACTGGCACATCCTTGAAATTTTTCTCTAATTGTTGCTGCTCCATTCTATTACAAATAAATAAAATCTATTAGTGTGACGCGCTTCCATCCGTATACAATACATTGGTTGCAAACACTATAGAAGTACACAAAGGGGCCTTTCACACCTACTGAACAGTTGTGTGCAGTGTTCACTGCAGTCTCTGTGGAATAACCACACTTAGGCCTTATAACTTTTCAGACTTTCTTTATCAATCTACCAAGATGAAGAAGGCAGGGAGTAAGGCACGTGGTCGTGGAGTTTCTTCAGGGAGAGGACGTGGGGATTCTGTGGCTGCTGCGGCCCCCAGTGACACAGCATCCACCAGTTTTCCCCGGGCCGTGAGCGTTCCTTTATGCGCACTTTTGTAGGAGCTCGGAGTACCCCCCTGCTGCGGGAAGAACAAATTGAAGCCGTTGTTGTTTGGATCTCAGCCAATGCATCGACTTCAATTGCTTCCACCTCCTCTCAGGACCACAGCACTGTTGGGCAACCATCTGTCTCTTCACCGCCTGGCAAATTGCCCAGGCAGTCAGAGAGTTCTGTACAGGAGCCAGCTGAGTGTCTGCTTCTGTTCTCAGAATCTATTGGCTTGCAAACAGGGGCCCAGCCAAGCAGCATTCTGTAATGTGAAGAAGAGGGAGTATGCAGTGATGCGCAACAGCTGTGTCTCTCTGAATCTGAAGAGGCGGGTGAGACAGTGCCGATGGTCAGCACACCGCAGAACGCATCTGATGATGATGATGAGACCCAGGTGCCAGTTTCTGTTGAGCATGGTGCTGGCCAGACCACCCAACAGCAGGTGTTGGAAGAGGGTAGTGGAGATGATGAGGTCCAATACCCAACATGGCATGAAGAACAGGAAGGTGGTGGGAGCAGCTCAGAGGAATAATAATAATATTTATTTATATAGCGCCATCATATTCCGCAGCGCTTTACAGTTTAGCAGTTTCAGAACACAAGTCATAAGTAACAACGTTAACAATACAATAATTTAAGCTAAATAAGTCGCCCCTGCTCGTGACAGCTTACAATGTACAATGAGATGGGGGAGATACAAAGTATAGGTGTTTATATACAATGGTGCATTTACAATGATGTTCCAGCCATCTTAAGGGACTGAGGGATGGAGATAGTGAATGGGCTAGAGACACACACACACTTACACAGAATACATAGAATGACTTTGATTAGTGAATGTGATAGGCCGCTCTGAACAAATGTGTTTTGAGGGAGCGCCTGAAACCATGCAAATTGTGGATAGTCCTAATTTCTTGGGGTACAGCATTCCAGAGGATTGGCGTAGAGCAGGAGAAGTCTTGGAGTCGGGAGTGGGAGGTACGTATTAGTGCAGAGGTTAGTCGAAAGTCGTTTGCAGAGCGCAGCAGTCGGTTAGGCCGATAGATAGAAATGAGGGAGGAGATGTAGGAGGGGTGCTGCACTGTGGAGAGCTTTGTGGGTGAGAACCAGTACTTTGGTTGAAAGCTGGGAGAGGCCTAGAGAAATGGTTAGTGATAGAAGGAAGATAGAGGAAGACATTGCCCCAACGGTACAAACAGGAGGGAGAGTTAGGCTGCAGACTCGGTTGCCTGTAGCCTCCAGTTTGGCACCTGTTCGGAGCAGTTGTCTTCCAAAAGTCAAAACGTGCGCTCCCAGGACTTGCACTGCGTGGTCCTTTTTTCACACACTTGCACATGATATTTGCTATGTGAAATGCAAGCTGTATAATCAAAAATTAAAAATAGCTAAAAGTGTCAGTCACCTCAATACCACAAATATGTGGAAACATGTGCGGACAAAGCACGTAGTTGAGTTACAAAGACACACTGGAGATGTAGGCCAACCTACAGCAGCACCTACATCTTCAGGTTGTGTTGAAGCCTCTTCATCGAGCTCACACACAGCTGGTTATGCTTCCTCACAGGATCGCCATGGAAGAACCTCGGCCACTGTTGTCCAGAGACAAACTGTTATTCCACACACAGCAGCAAGTTCCCTGTCATCCTCACACTCCCAGGCCACAAAACAGCCAGCGGTAGCACAGGCATGGGATAAAAGACGGCCATACTCCGCAAACCATGCACGAGCACAGGCTCTGAATGCTGGCATTGCAAAACTCCTGTCCCTTGAAATGCTGTGATTCAGGCTGGTGGAGACAGACAGTTTCCGTAACTGAATATCATTGTCAATCCCACAATACAATGTGCCAAGCCGATTTCATTTCAGCAGGCAAGCCGTCCCTGGTCTGCAAAAGCATGTTGAGGGAAAAATTAAACATGCGCTACTAAAAGCCCTCAGTAGCAAGGTCCACCTGACCACCGATGCGTGGACCAGTACCCATTGTTATGATCTGCTACAACCAGTAAGGAAAGAAGGGAATTCTGTCCCTACAATACAACTAAGCTGAATCCCTACGATGTAACGGTGAACCTGATCCTGCGACCAGACCCGCTAAAGTCCTCATCTAGTGTGAACGAAGACCTATAGTTGCGAGGGAGTAATCCCTACAAGATCTAGGGACTGGGAGAAAAGGTGGACACCTCCTAACATAAATTGTAGCATGGATAATTAAACAGAAAAATAAATACTTTGTGATCCTAACATCAAGCAAAACTCACAGATTAAGGCACCTAAGCACCCGGCTAGCTTAACAGTAGATAATACAATGAAGTCAAGCAAAGCCAGAAGGGCGGAGCCAGACTAAATAGGGAAAAAAGGTCATGTGACCAGCAAACTGAAACAAAACCTAACAAGAGGGTTCTAACACCCATGGCCAGGGACAATACCTTTCCCTCACTGCCCATTGGGTCAATGTTGTGCAGCCGGGTACTGATCTTGCGAGTGGCGCTGTACGTGTTCTGCCAACTCCAAGGATTGCAGGAATCAAGTCTGTACACATTGATTCCTCCTCCTATTCCAGTTCCTCAGAATCATCGCTGCAGGAGCCGTCACGGTCTACCTCCACATGGACCCGTGAACGTTTACCTGTTGCGACCGATATGAGCACAGCCGTGTCCAAATGTCAACAGGCCATCCTGAAATTAATTTCCATGGGGAATCTTAGCCACACAGCGCAGGAGCTCTGTAATGCCATAAAGCAGGAGAGCGACGTGTGGTTTTTGGAAGAGAATCTACAGGCAGGCTTGGTAGTGTGTGACAATGGCCGAAATCTGGTGTCAGCTCTGGGCCTTGGCAACCTCAGTCACATACCATGTCTGTCATATGTGCTCAACTTGGTCGTGCAGAGTTTTTTGAGGGACTATCCGGATCTTGATGCACTGCTGCACAAGGTCCGCCTAGAGTGCGCTCACTTGCGACGTTCCAGCATGGCCAGATCGCTGATTGCAGCTCTGCAACGCAGATTTCACCTTCATGAACATCGCATTATATGTGACGTACCCACCAGGTGGAATTCCTCGTTACATATGTTGGAGCGGTTGTGTGAGCAGCAGCCAACAGTAATGGAGTATCAGCTGCATCAGGCGCAGTCAACTCGCAATTTGCGGCGTTCACACTTCACCACTACTGAGTGGGCCTCTATAATAAGAATAATAATATTATTTATTTATATAGCGCCATAATATTCCGCAGTGCTTTACAGTTTAACAGTTTCAAAACACGAGTCATAAGTAACAACGTTAACAATACAATAATTAAAGCAAAATCAGCCGCCCCTGCTGTGAAAGCTTACAATCTACAATGAGGTGTGGGAGATACAAAGTACAGGTGTTTATATACAATGGTGTTTTTACAATGATGGTCCAGCCATTTTAAGGAAGTGAGGGATGCATGGAGATAGTGAATGGGCTACACACACAGAATTACACATAGAATGACTTTGATTAGTGAATGTGATAGGCCACTGTGAACAAATGTGTTTTGAGGGAGCTCCTGAAACCATGCAAATTGTGGATAGTCCTAATTTCTTGGGGTAGAGCATTCCAGAGGATTGGCGCAGCGCGGGAGAAGTCTTGGAGTTGGGAGTGGGAGGTACGGATTAGTGCAGAGGTTAGTCGAAGGTCGTTTGCAGAGCGCAGCAGTCGGTTAGGCCGATAAATATAAATAAGGGAGGAGATGTAGGGGGGTGCTGCGCTGTGGAGAGCTATGTTGGTGAGAACCAGTAATTAGAATTGGATCCTATAATGAATGGGCAGCCACTGCCAGTGTAATGAGTGGCGAATAACTCTATGAAGGATATCTGCCACGTTTTGCGTGCGTTTGATGAGTCAACGCGGATGGCGAGTGCAGATGATGCACTAGTCAGCCTGACTGTCCCCCTTATCTGCCTGCTTCAAAAAACACTGCAAGCACTAAGGCATGAGGTTTTGGAAGAGGTGGAGGATGAGGAGTCACAAATTCCATCACCTTCTGGACAATCAGCGCAACGTGGTTCCTCACAAAGGGCTGGAGGACTTTCAAAGTACCATGCTGTATCAACAATTGAACCTCCAGAGTCGCTGTCTATATTTTCATAACCATTACAAACTTTTAATGTATTTACAAAGCACATAATGTACATTTTTTGTCTATCCTTTTGTAATGCTATTGTGTTTCCATAAACTGATGTTACAGAATTATGATACAAAGTTTTTAAATTTTGAGTTTTAAATTTTGTAAATTTATATGTATTTGAAGGACTTTGTGAGGAGGATGAGGAGGAGTCAATGGAGGAGGAAGACATCGCTCCAGAGGGAGGTAGACAATGCTCTAGTCAGTATGTAGACCAAGGGTGGGGTGATGCACAGCAGGCGGAGATGACGCCTCTTGCAGGGGACAACGTTTCTTGGCCAGTTGGGAGTCTGCAGCACATGGTTGATTTCATGCTGCAGTGGCTGAGAAACGACCGCCGCATCGAACACATTCACACCACGTCTGATTATTGGGTGTACACCCTCCTAGACCCTCGCTACCGGGACAACTTACAAAGCCTCATCACACCGTTGAACCGGGAGCGTAAAATGCGGAAGTACCAAGACACACTGGTGCAATCCATAATGTTCTCCATTCCAGCCGAGAGCACTGCTGCTGCTACTGATTTACAAAGCAGCTCTGTGCGTCGAGGCAGTGGAGACAGCTCTGCAACAAGAGGGAGCACAAGCAGCGCCTCTGCACAGGGCAAGAGCTGTATGTTCCAAATGTGTCGAAGTTTTGTGGCAGCGCCACCAATGTCTACACCATCCGAGACGGCTCCAGTCAGCAGGAGGCAACATTTCCGTAAGATGGTGACAGACTACATGTCTTGCCCTCTCAGTGTACTCCCAGATGGCTCTTCCCCATTCAAGTTTTGTGTCTCTAAGCTGGATACATGGCCAGAGCTTAGCCAGTATGCATTGGAGGTGCTGGCTTGATCTGCTGGCAGTGTATTATCGGAGCGCGTCTTTACTGCTGCAGGTGGTGTACTAACAGACCGTTGCATGCGACTATCCTACGATAATGTAGAACGGCTTACTTTTCTGAAAATGAACTAGGCATGGATCTCGCCTGAATTTGCCTGTCCGGTTTCAGATTAACTAACTGGTTGACAACGTTTTCCATGTCTCCTGTTATGTTCATCTTTCTACCACCTGAGCTATACTCCCTGGGCTACAACACTGCCAGTTGCTGCTCAGAAGTGTCGTGTCCACAGACCAATACACAAGCTATAGTGATAGTGGGGTTCAGTAACGCCTGCTGTTCCCCTGCTGTGTGTCCGGCAAAAATTACTGCTACCTAGCTACACATGTTTAAAAAAACATGACATGTTAAAGTGGCTAGTGCTACACATAGATATCAGGCTACACCCTTATTTCTAAGCTGTAAACAAGTGAAACGTCAAATTTAAAACCATTCAATGATTAGTGTTGGTAACAAATCTGTAACTAAATAATTGTGACATATTATGGCAGATATCCACATGTCTAACACAAATGCTAACACAAAAGCATACTTATGCTATAGGGTACTGATGGTGAACCTTCTCACTCCATAACTTTGACCAATCCAACTCACATCATGCCTCAAATGCTGCAATGTTGGAAGTGCATAATGTGGGTTGAACTTTGACAACAGCTGCAGTGCGAAGGTTATCCTTCTGTGTTCTTGGCTTTTAAATAAAAGCATACAAGTAAATATAATAATACATTGTTGATTAAGGGACATGATGTACACCTGTAATATTGTGCAAACAATGGATGTAGGACTATTCCTCTTCAACATTACTTATATTTGTGTCATTTGAAAAAATACATATTTTAGTTAAAAATTAAAAACCCATGTTCAGTAGCTGTGAAAGGCCCGTTTGTGTACTTCTATATTGTTTGCAACCAATGTATTGTATACGGATGGAAGCGCGTCACACTAATAGATTAGATTTATTTTAAATGGAATGTAGCAGAACCAATTGGAGATAAATGAAAAGAATGAGCCACTGAGACACGCTCAGCAGAGTACAAGCAGCAGTGCTTGAACATGTAACTGGAGCGTGATCTGCACTCAAAAAAGTAAAAAACACAGACTGAAGTGAACACTGAAACACAACTGTCCACAATCTGTGAAAAGCTCCTTTCTGTATTCTATAGTGTTTGCAACCAATTATTGTATACGGATGGAAGCGCGTCACACTAATAGATTAGATTATTTAAATGGAGTAGCAGAACCAATTGGAGATAAATGAAAGGATGAGCACTGAGACACGTCAGCAGAGTACAAGCAGCAGTGCTTGAACATGTAACTGGAGCGTGATCTGCACTCAAAAAGTAAAAAACACAGACTGAAGTGAACACTGAAACACAACTGTCCACAATCTGTGAAAAGCTCCTTTCTGTACTTCTATAGTGTTTGCAACCAATGTATTGAATACGGATGGAAGCACTCACACTAATAGATTTGATTTTTTTCTAATATAATGGAGCTGCACCAATTCCACTAAATAAAATAAAAAAAAAAAAAAAAAAGTGACACGTGCAGATGCCTACAAACAGCGGTGGATGCAGAGCAAACTGCAGCGTCACCTGCACTGTCACACACACACCTTGCACAGAGCTGTTAAAACAACACTGGCAAAATGAAGCTTTACACAGCGGTTGGTAAACTAGCCTGCCTCAAGCACAGTAGTACACAAAATCGCAATATCTAACTGTCCCTCAGAGTCAGCACAGCAGCGTTCTGTCCCTAACTGAGTTCACAGCACAGTGACGCTAAAATGGCTGCGGCGCCTTTTATAGTGCATTCTGACATCATTTCAGCAGCCAATCACAGCCATGCCATTAGTTAAGATGACCGCATCATTACAGGATGTGCCCACACTTCGTAGGATTCCTCATTGGCTGACTAAAATCACATTGCCTCTCAAAGAATTATGGGAACTTCCGATTCCGGTATACGATATGGAAAAAGTATCGGAATTAAGTATCGGAATTCCGATAACGCGAATATCGGCCGATACCCGATACTTGCGGTATCGGAATGCTCAACACTAGTATTGAATAATCTGAGTGCGATGGGGAACCGTTACAAACGTATGGCTGATAGGAGGAGAGTTTCTGGTCCAGATCTGAATGTGAACGATCTGGTATGGTTGTCTACCAGGAATATAAAACTTAAGGTGCCCTCCTGGAAACTGGGTCCCAGATTCATCGGGCCGTACAGGATCAGTTCCATAATTAATCCTGTGGCATTTCGTCTTGACCTCCCTCCTACGTTTAAAATTCATAATGTGTTCCACAAGTCATTACTTAAAAGGTATGTGGCACCAGTCATACCGTCACCTCTACCTCCTCCTCCTGTGTTGGTCAATGGTAACTTGGAATTTCAAGTATCAAAGATCATTGACTCACGTCTGAATCGCCGGTCCCTTCAGTACTTGGTGCATTGGAAGGGGTATGGTCCAGAGGAGAGGACGTGGGTCCCTGCGTCTGATGTTAACGCAGATCGTTTGGTTCGGACCTTCCACAGAACTCACCCGGGCAGGCCTGGCCCTGAGGGTCCGGAGGCCCCTCGTAGAAGGGGGGGTACTGTCATGTGTGCATTGCCACGAAGATCGTCGCGGTTGCACATTTTGACTTCTCACAGCTGATCTGCTGTTTCTTTGTGTTTGGCAGCTAGGGAGTTAATTCTGTCTGTGCTCGGTGCTGGGACTGGGTGCAGTTTCTCCCGGCTGCAATTGATTATTTGTTGATTGGTTTCCTTTAAATTCCTGGTTGTCTGCTTGGGGAGTTGCCAGTGAAACCTTCATGCAGACCACAGATAGGAATGAATCTGTATAGACTTTAGTTGTGAGCTCCTTAGTTGTTCTAAGCTCAACTTGGTTAGAGTTTATTTCCCAGACCATTTATGTTCCTTTGGTGTTTGAGTGTGTATGCAAGCGAGTGTTATCCTGTCTGTCTTATATGTCTAATCTGTGTATTTAGCTAAGATCAGCCCATATCCCTTTGGTGGTAGTCAGGATCCTTCTTAGGACTGATTACAGGGTTCAGGGTCTGATAGGAGACAGGGTTAGGTTGGAGACTTGGACCTCTGAACCATTATCAGTACCTCCAAGGTGAGGGATTAGTTAGGACCCCAGTTTAGGGTCAGGTTAGATCCCGGTCCACCTCTTTCCTGTTTCAGCTCATCAAGTCCTCAAGATTAACCCTGAGTTCAGCAGATATCGTGTCAGGTAAATCTATTCTATACTTACATGCTGATGTTGCTATACTAGTTGTTGTATAGAGTGTTGTTCCTGTATTAATAGTTTACTGACATTGTATACATATCATTAGACAGCGTGACAATAGTCTCATGTTTCCATGGATACGCTTGTGTTTCTATTGATGTGGTGTCCTTTGCGCAGGTGCAGTTGCTATTTCTTTTAGGTACATAGGACCTGTTGGTCATGTGATGAGATGGTATCCTGCAGTTGGATGGTTGGTGTCAGGTGACCATGACGCAATCCTGTCGTGCATCGAGATTAACAGGACCTTCCATCTAGATGATTACCGTTCTTGACGATCTACTATTGGTCAGAAATGATGATGCAACTAGCGCAGGCGCAATTGGTCCCATTATAAGGCTGAATTATTGATTAACACAGGGGTTATTGATGAATTGTGATTGTGCTATTGGATGTTGGTCTTATTTAAACCGGGCGTCCCCCTGCCCTGTCACGCCTCCAGGAAGAAGCAGTGCGAAACGCGCGTCGGGGCAGAGGGACGTCCGTGTGGAGCCTCAGCAGTTTAGTGGTAGGTTGTTTTTGACCACCGGTATCTTGTTATATCCCCTTTGGGCTGTCTTGTTTATTTATCCAAGGTGGTTGGGAATACTTATTACAGCAGTGTATGTTGGCATTAACAGCACTGGTTTTTTGTGGTTTCCCGTACCGCTGAGAGGTTTTTTCTTGCATTTTGGCATTGATAATTCAATTGCATATTGTTATTATTAGCCTCCCAGCGATCGGTGAACCATATACCAACCAGTAGACTCATCTCAGGGATAATAGACATTAATTCCTTGCTGTAGTTACACTCCACTATGGTATAGTGTCCCTCTTATGTGTGTGTTTTCTGTACCTTGTCATTATATTATGCATTTCATGTAATGATATTTAATGTTAATAAAGCATTTTGTATTTTTATACTACTTTGTGGTGTCTCTAACATTCTGACTACCACTAAAGTGTTTTCATTGATTGGCTGTAGTATAAATAAGTTTCATTATATTTTGTGGGCACATATTGTGAAAATTCTTGTACATAGGAGCAGTATTATAGTAGTTATATTCTTGTACATAGGAGCAGTATTATAGTAGTTATATTCTTGCACATAGGGGCAGTATTATAGTAGTTATATTCTTGTACATAGGAGCAGTGTTATAGTAGTTATATTCTTGTACATAGGAGCAGTATTATAGTAGTTATATTCTTGTACATAGGGGGCAGTATTATAGTAGTTATATTCTTGTACATAGGAGCAGTATTATAGTAGTTATATTCTTGTACATAGGGGGCAGTATTATAGTAGTTATATTCTTGTACATAGGGCAGTATTATAGTAGTTATATTCTTGTATATAGGGGCAGTATTATAGTAGTTATATTCTTGTACATAGGAGCAGTATTATAGTAGTTATATTCTTGTACATAGGAGCAGTATTATAGTAGTTATATTCTTGTACACAAGAGCAGTATTATAGTAGTTATATTTTTGTACATAGGGGCAGTATTATAGTAGTTATATTCTTGTACATAGGAGCAGTGTTATAGTAGTTATATTCTTGTACATAGGAGCAGTATTATAGTAGTTATATTCTTGTACATAGGAGCAGTATTATAGTAGTTATATTTTTGTACATAGGGGCAGTATTATAGTAGTTATATTCTTGTACATAGGGGCAGTATTATAGTAGTTATATTCTTGTACATAGGAGCAGTATTATAGTAGTTATATTCTTGTACATAGGAGCAGTATTATAGTAGTTATATTTTTGTACATAGGGGCAGTATTATAGTAGTTATATTCTTGTACATAGAGGGCAGTATTATAGTAGTTATATTCTTGTACATAGAGGGCAGTATTATAGTAGTTATATTCTTGTACATAGGGGCAGTATTATAGTAGTTATATTCTTGTACATAGGGGCAGTATTATAGTAGTTATATTCTTGTACATAGGGGCAGTATTATATAAACCATAGTCCAGATAATAAGGGACTATATTATTCAGTTGTCATTATCTTTGCTTATTCTGATATAAATCTGATAATTTACTGTAATAGATTAACTATAATTAATCTGTTCTGTATCTTTGAATATAATGGACAATATATGGGAGAATCAGAATAAAATTCTTAGTTAATATTTTTCTTCTCAGTTTAAACTTGAGAATTACGTTCATTATTTCAACACCTGTTCAAATGCAAATTCTTAAAATGTAATGACTTCTTAAATCCTGACTCTCCAATCTTTGTAAGCTTGTAGTCCCAGGAGGTCTTAAGATATGCGGATTCCTCTCAGTGGGAGCAGAAAGACTCGAGATCATAATAACTGCTTCATCTGTAGGACATAATTTCTACAAAAGTTAGAAACTTAAAATCATGTCTAAATGAAAGAATTTTGTGCAAATTTACAGTGACTTTAATACCTTGGTGACATTTGCTGTAGATGTATGGTGCAAGACTGCGCTGCGAATCTGATAGCAGCAAATTAACCCCTTAGATGTCAATCACGACAATTCAAAAAAATGTCTTAAATATTTTAAAAAATATAACCCTTCCTCCCAACACACACACTGTCATGTATAGTGTACAGTTCCTATAGCGTCTTGTGCTTGGGTGCGAGGAAAACACAGGAGACATAGGTTGATATGAAATGACTTGTATTACTTCATACAAGCATGCTGAAAAGTTCACACAGTTTGCAGGAACAGCGACAGGAGACACAGCAGGCCAGAGTAACTTCAAGCACTACAATAAATCTCCAAAGCAGGTTCAGGATCTCTTCTCTGTACCGTAATTCCTCTGCAAACATGGATTCACCAGACAGCAGGTTTCCAGAGTCCAAAAGTGTTCCAAGGTTCCTCAGTAGGGAATAGCTGGAGTACAAGTCCAAGGTTTCCAGGAGTCAGGTCACAGACTGACTGAGGCTTGATTCAGGAGCACTGATTGTTCAGCTGAGGCTGCTTAAGAAGCAAGAGGAGAGAATCAGGGCGGGAACATGAAAGCTGGAAACTCCATATTAACTGAGGGCAAGAGCTGCAGCAAGACAGAAAGCAAAATGGCCGACGGAAAACTGAGTTTCAAGGAACATGTCAAAAGAGACAAAGAACCTTACATTACTCCCCCCTTAGGGACAACCTCCGGATGACCTCAGACCAGGCTTGTCAGGGTACCTCTGATGAAACTGGCGGAGCAGGCGAGGAGCATTTACATTATTAACTGGCTCCCATGAGTTGTCCTCCACTGGGTAGCCCTGCCATTTAATCAAATATTGCAACTGATTTCTGTACAACCTGGAATCTAGAATCCTTTCAACCATAAATTCTTCCTGACCATCGACCAGCACTGGGTCAGGGCAAGGAGAAGAACGTCCAGGAAACGTATTGGGTGTTGCAGCCTTTAGTAGGGATACATGAAAGACAGGGTGGATTCTCATAGTTCTGGGCAATTGAAGACGACAAGCAACAGCACTTATAATCTTACTGATCTTATAAGGTCCAATGTACTTATGTCCCAATTTAGACGATGGAATCTTTAATTTAAGATTTCTGGTTGACAGCCAGACCAAATCTCCTACCTTGAAAGCTGGTGCAGGTTTACGAAATTTATCTGCTGCTTTCTTGTACCTTTCCTGAGCCAATTCTAGATTTTCCTTTAGAAGATCCATATTCTTTTGTAAAGAAGTGATTCTTTCAGCCACTGCCGGCAAGGGCGTATCTATGGGAAATCGAGGAAGAATGTTAGGATGATAACCTAGATTGGAGTAAAAAGGAGACTGCTTAGTGGAGGCACTCTGAGAGTTGTTGTAAGAGAACTCAGCCAGTGGAAGTAGATCCACCCAATCATCCTGTAGGTGGCAGATAAAGCAGCGGAGATACTGCTCCAGGGTCTGATTGGTTCGTTCTGTCTGTCCATTAGTCTGGGGATGAAAAGCAGAAGAAAGGTTTACTTTAATGTCCAATGCGGCACAGAAATTTTGCCAAAACCTTGAAGTGAATTGCACCCCTCGATCCGAAATTACCTCATCCGGTACTCCATGTAAGCGAAACACATTCTTAATCATTAAGTCTGATGTCTGTTTTGCAGTGGGTAAGCCGACACAAGGGATAAAATGAGCTGCCTTTGTTAGACGATCAACCACCACTAGAATGGTGTTCTTCCCTTGAGAGGTTGGTAACTCCACAATGAAGTCCATAGAAATGGATCCCCACGGGCGGGACGGGGTGGGAAGAGGTTGTAACAGACCAGTTGGTGAGGAGCGAGGTGTTTTGCATCTTGTACAGACTTCACATGAAGTGACATAGTTTAAAACATCTTTCCTGTAAGTGGGCCACCAAAAGAAACGAGAAAGAAATTCTTGTGTCTTTAGAATTCCCCTATGCCCGGCTATCTTGGAATCGTGGATGAGTTGCAATACTCTCAATCTGACTGTTTCAGGTATATACAGACGTTGTCCCTGAATCCACACACCATTCTTAAAGACAAGACTTACGTCCCTTGGGGGTTGAGCCAACAAAGAATCCGCATGGTATGCTTCCTTGATGTCCTTAAGTAGGTCTTGATTATGAATCACTCCCAGGAATCTAGAGTCAGGAAGAATAGTCTTAGGAGGAGTAAGTGGACGTGTCTCTGCTGAATGAATCCTAGAGAGTGCATCAGCCTTTCCATTGCACGATCCTGGTCTATAAGAAATGACAAAATTAAATTGGTTTAGGAAAAGATTCCAGTGAGCCTGGCGAGGAGTCAGGCACTTAGCCGACCTGATAAATTCAAGGTTACGATGGTCTGTCAGGACGACTATTTGCTGTGCAGCTCCCTGAAGAAGGTGTCTCCATTCCTTGAAGGCGGCAATAATGGCCAACAATTCTCTATTGCCCACATCGTAGTTCCTCTCAGCCGAAGACAACTGCTGGGAAAAGAAGGCACAGGGATGCAAGACATTCTTCTCACCTGTTCTCTGAGAGAGTATAGCTCCAACGGCACAGTCTGAAGCATCCACCTCTATTATGAAGGCAAGCTCGGGGTTGGGATGTACTAAGATAGGTGCGGTGGTAAATTTATCCTTTAAACAGGAAAATGCTTCCTGCGCTTGCGGGGTCCAGGAGAACCTAGACTGTTTCCGGGTAAGTTGGGTGATAGGTAACACTACCTCAGAGAAATTCCTAATGAAACGTCTATAGAAGTTGGCAAACCCGATGAAGCGCTGCACCTCCTTCACATTTCTAGGAATTGGCCAATCCTTGATGGCTTGGGTCTTGCTTCCATCCATACTAATCCCTTGCGTAGATAGTACATACCCCAGAAATTGAATTTCGGTCCTATGGAATTCACACTTTTCAAGTTTGATGTAGAGATGGTTTTGTCTTAGGCGTTCTAAGACCATTCTCACATGTCCATGATGTTCCTCTGTGGAGTTAGAAAAAATTAGAATATCATCCAGATAAATCACCACAAATGTATCTAGGAGATCCCTGAAGATGTAATTCACCAAGTGTTGGAAAGTGTCTGGGGCGGTACTCAGACCAAAAGGCATAACTAGATATTCAAAGTGTCCATAGCGTGACCTGAATGCAGTCTTCCATTCATCCCCAGGTCTAATACGGACCAAGTTATAGGCCCCACGGAGATCCAGTTTAGAGAAAATTTTGGCGTGCCGCACTCTCTCCAACAACTCAGGGATTAAAGGCAATGGATAACGGTTTCTAATAGTAACCTTATTGAGTTCCCTATAGTCTATGCAGGGTCTCAGAGATCCATCTTTCTTCTTCACAAAGAAGATGGGTGCACCTGCGGGAGATGAAGAGGGGCGTATGAAGCCTTTGGCTAGATTTTCATCTATGTAGTCCTTCAAAGCTTTTAGCTCGGGCCCCGCTAGGGGGTAGATCTTACCAAAAGGTATCTCAGCTCCAGGCAATAATTCGATTGGACAATCATATGGACGGTGAGGAGGAAGCTGATCAGCGTTCTTCTTGTCACATAAATCCACATAGTCCTGGTATACAGCTGGTAGTTCAGGGACTGACATGGTTCCTTTAGGAACAGAGCAAGCTGAAACTCCTTGACTCATCTGTTTCTCCGGAAAGTGTAATTCCTTGGTCTCCCAGTTAATCGTAGGATTCTGCGCCTGCAGCCATGGTAGCCCTAGAATAATGGGAAAGTGGGGAGAAGAGATAAGCAAAAAATACATTTTCTCCTGATGATCTTTACCCATAAGGACCCTCAAAGGCTCTGTTTCTTGATCCACTGGTCCAGAAGTCAGTAGAGAGCCATCCACAGTCTCCATCTGTACTGGAGTAGCCTTCCTCACTGAACGTATCCCCTGTTTCAGAGCAAAGGAGATATCCATAAAATTTCCACTTGCTCCTGAGTCGATCATAGCAGAGCTAGACACCCAGACTGAGTCAACCCAGAGTTTGATGGAAAGGAAGCAATGAGAATTGTTTCTTTTACAACTCAGCTGGGACACCGCTGAGGAAACTTGAAAAATTGCAGCGTTTATACTGTCATTGTCCCCAGAACTAACAGAGTTTAAGTCCGAAGAATCAAGATCTCTTGCAGCAGATCTCTCTGGAGCCTGAGGCTCGGACATGACAGAGCTCCTCTCGCAACACTCACAGTGAATGACTGCTGCAGTAGTTCTTACGAGAACGGCTGGGGCAGTTTATAATGAAGTGCCCTGACTTACCACAGTAAAAACATAGATTTTCCTTTATACGATGTTCTTTGCGTGCATCACTAACCCGTCTTTGTAAAGAGTCCACCTGCATGGGTTCAGGTTCTGGTTCCCTTGTGATCCTACTCAAAGGTTCCTTAGCTGAGGAGGGAGGTAGGAAAAGGTTAGTGCGATTATTTTCGAACCATCTCTCTTGTCTGCGTTCAGTCAGACGAGCATCAATACGGATACAATAGTTAATAAAGTCACCTAACGCAGTGGGAGGGTCGGCACGAGCAAGTTCATCCTTAATCAGTGGAGACAACCCTTTCCGAAAAATAGATTTTTTGGCGGAAGTGTCCCAAGTGGTATCAAGAGCCCATCTCCTGAAATCCAAGGCATATTCGGCTACTGAACGCTTACCTTGGCGCAAAGTTAACATGGCTGCTTCAGCTGTTGCACCTCGATTGGGGTCATCAAACACCTGCCCCATGGCTGAAATAAAAGCATCAAGGTGATTCAAACAATCATCCTCAGTCTCAATCAGAGGGTTTGCCCACATCAAAGCCTTATTGGTAAGCAACATAATTATAGTAAGCACCTTAGATCGTTCAGTGGGAAATTGTGAAGCATGTGCAGAGAAAAATAGATTGCATTGATTAATAAATCCCCTGAATTTCTCACGTTCACCGCCAAAACGAAAAGGAGGTAACTTGGGGATCCCAGAACTCGGGGTTATGGCAGGAGCCTGGACTCGTTCCTCTAGAGCCTCAATCCTGGCTCGCAGTTCCTGGGTAGTCTGTCCAAACACTTTCAAATTATGATTAGTGAGGTCCTGTAGGCTTGCAAAACGGGTCTTTATAGTCTGTATATCTGCAAGGATTGTATCAGTCACTCCGCAAAGCTCCTTTATGCGGGCCTCCATCTTCCAGATCTTTTAAGGCAGAAGTGCTGGAAGAAGAGGAAAAAAAACAAAATTCAAAAAACAATAGTGTTTACCTGTGGTAACACTCCAGAGTAACATTTAAGGGAATGCGCTCACCTGGAATGGTTATGAGAAGTCACAAGCACTGTCATCACATAAGGTATTAAACGGACATCTGATATCCACAGTCACAGCAGACACGGCTTTCCCAGACCCAGCAGACACTAAACATGGCTCCTGAATCTTGTCATGTATAGTGTACAGTTCGTATAGCGTCTTGTGCTTGGGTGCGAGGAAAACACATGAGACATAGGTTGATATGAAATGACTTGTATTACTTCATACAAGCATGCAGAAAAGTTCACACAGTTTGCAGGAACAGCGACAGGAGACACAGCAGGCCAGAGTAACTTCAAGCTCTACAATAACTCTCCAAAGCAGGTTCAGGATCTCTTCTCTGTACCGTAATTCCTCTGCAAACATGGATTCACCAGACAGCAGGTTTCCAGAGTCCAAAAGTGTTCCAAGGTTCCTCAGTAGGGAATAGCTGGAGTACAAAGTTCAAGGTTTCCAGGAGTCAGGTCACAGACTGACTGAGGCTTGATTCAGGAGCACTGATTGTTCAGCTGAGGCTGCTTAAGAAGCAAGAGGAGAGAATCAGGGCGGGAACATGAAAGCTGGAACCTCCATATTAACTGAGGGCAAGATAGCTGCAGCAAGACAGAAAGCAAAATGGCCGACGGAAAACTGAGTTTCAAGGAACATGTCAAAAGAGACAAAGAACCTTACACACACACAAATGTAATGGTTTGTGTTATCTCCCTTTTCCCAGAATATAAAAAGCAAAATCTAAAAAATAATACAAAAATATTCGTGTTATGACCTGCATAAATGATCAAACCATTATTATAGCATGTCATAGCATTTATCCCATGCTGGGAACCATGAAACAAAAAAATAGTAACTTCACAGTTTTTTGGTCTTATTGTTGCTTCAAAGTGAATGTCATAAAAACAAATCCCCAAAAAACAAGGGCGAAATTACATTTTTTTCCAGGTTTTTCAATAAATGATGCAATAATATGAGGTTTAATTTAAAACATTATTTCCTAAAAAACTCTTTCCTATATAGATATGTCAATGAAAAATGAAAAACTTAGGGTTTTGAGAAAGCAAAGATAAAAAACAGAAAAGTGGAAAAATAGAAAAAAAAATTGATACATTTCCCGAGAACTAAATGGGTGTTCCCACAATTAAAACTAAAATTCCTATCCATACTGTCCTGCACAGCTCTCTGCTGCCCCTATCGTCAGGACAATTGACCGTTGATTAATGGAGGAGGCTGCAGCTGTTTCCACTGCCAATTATTGGGGAACTCACAGTGAGCGTATTGTACATACAGAACTGATTACAATGCATGGAATTATATATATATATATATACCCGGTACGGTCACAACCAATTAAGCCACAATAACCCAAGAAAGATAATTAGCTGCCACCATCTATCCTTTATACAAGTGAATGGACACCTGTTACAGGTAGCGTATAACTTCGGGGAACAGTTTGTAGAGCAAGAGGAATAAAACTATGAAATTTTATGTTTAATACAGAAAGATAGGCAGTTTATAAAAACATACAAAGATTGCACAAAGCAAACAAAACAATACGGCATATACAATTACATAAACTAAAAGGACAAACAAAAGAAAGTTACTAAACCACACTTAGCTGCGCCTCCAAGGACTGACAAGGTCTAAAATTTGACATTTGCCTTATAGTAACGCAAGTTACCTCCCCTCTGGTGACTGATAACAGGGCTGTTCATGGGACGAGGCTTCACTTTCAGAAAATTATGAGGTTTCCAACTTCCAGGATGTCTTCGCGCCCGGGGATCACAGGCAGAAGATATAACCGTCATCTTTTCTATCACGATTTTATCTGCTCATAGATAGGAAGCATTGCACGGCTATTGTCAGCTATCTGGCCAATATTAATTTGGGGCTGATAGGCAGGTCTCGCAGTTATGAAAAAATATGCTTGTTTTCCCCTTTTAGTCCCTAAGTTGAAAATGTATATCCCATCAATATTGGATCAATACAAAACCCAATATTCCTTTCTGGGCAATGGAGCGGCACCGGCTGCCACAGATTCTTTCATGAGCGAAAGCTCATCCTGGAGAACAGATCTCCTCCCTGGAACAAAGGAACCCCTGCTTCTTGAATAATCACATTTTAGACTCTATGTCTTTTCCCACAATAGGTATCCTGTTTTAATCACCTGTCCATGGCAGGAAGTCCCAGCTTCAGAGGGTGTTTTAATTAGTTTTTCTCACTTTCAATGTACACATAATCTTCTATCTGATCCTTGTGTCCAATGGGGTCTATTTCAAAGAGTTTGAAGTGTAAGCTCTTGTACTACTACAGAAAGGGGTGGTTTATCAGCTCCTTCTCTTCTTGGAGATGTCGAATGCGTTTTAATTTTTTTTCTGTGACACATATGACAGGAGATATTGCTCACTGAAGGTTTGATCTCTGAGATCCCTAGTAATTTTGAGTATAGGGCTATGGATCCCAAGGATGGGGCTATAGATCCAAAGGATGGGGCTATGGATCCCAAGGACGGGCTATAGATCCCAAGTACGGGGCTATGGATCCCAAGTACGGAGCTATGGATCCCAAGGACGGGGCTGTGGATCCCAAGGACAGGGTTATGCATTCCAAGGATGGAGCTATGGATCCCAAGGACGAAGCTCTGTGGAGTCCAGTCTTGAATGGAACTGACAAATGCATGCTTCACCTCCACTACATACATTGTCTATGGGACTGCCAAAGAAAGCTGAGTACTGCGATATCATTAAGCTAAGGACATGAAGTGAGTGCTGGACATCTGCAGGTACCTGACATGTAGGAATTATTGCAGTGATTAAGCAGCATTAAATTCTGTTCTTCTGTCTATAAGTCATCCTGCAGGCCCACCAGCTGCTTCTATTTTTCTTCCAGAATGAACAGTTTCAATCTCCATATAATGTCGGGTAACTCACATATTTTGCTTTACTTATATTTCCTTGTACTTAAGTCCAATTATGCCCCTTACTCTAATGTCCTCCAGAGCTGCATTCAGAATTCTGCTTCTACTTCTCTTTTGTTAGGTCACATCCTGCAGGAATCACAGGTATCTGTGTTGCAATGTTGGGGATTGATGTTTTTACATCTACATTGTGTGATGTCTTCATCGTTCCATTATATAAATATCCTGCCCCTCGGTCCTATGATGGACAACGAATAATATGAGCAGATATTGGCTGCTCGGCTTCTTGTATTGTTTTCGGCTTTTTTGTATTGTCTTGGTGGGTTTGTCCATGTACTTTCCATGGTTTTTGTGAATTATCATGTATAATATAATGAAACTAACTTTTTTCGATAGCTTGTGGATTTCATTAATAGGAAATGACTTTTAGGTTTATAGAATTGAGAGATTTTGGCGTTGCCTTCAGTCCTGACTTTGTTGAGGTCGGCAGTGACGCTGTCCGTGGTGCTGATCCTCGGTTTCTGCAGTTCTCCGGTTGCAGTGAAGCAGAGGGTTCGGTCCTTATGTTTCCACACCTGAATGACTCTAAGAAAGTGAGTCAGTCTAGTGTTCAACACTTGATCCTAATGGCATCAGACAGGTTTGACAAGAGCTTGTTTAAAGTTCAGATCCCATTAGATTTTACCCTGGGACATTATGCACGGATTCTTCATAGACTGACAGTCAGGATTGTACATTGTATCCGCTCCTCTCCACAGAGAATAATTGTGTGTTCCTCAGACAGAACAACATCTATGTTCATTTTCTGGTGTGATACGAGCTGCAGACGGGCGTCACCGTTGCCACCTTTCTCTGCACTCAGTGGCCTCGGTTAGTAATAAGTTTTCAGGAAGAGAAATTTAACAACTTTTAAACTTATTGAATTTACTGACACTAAAATTGTCACT
>JARQOD010000007.1:93015831-93051652 GCA_033576555.1 Oophaga sylvatica | reverse complement strand
GATCCGATATCTATGAAGACTGAAAAAGCAGCAGTTATATTGTATTATTTCATCCTCTGTTCTTCATGGAGTATCTCTATGTCATGTACCTCCCATCATGGAGTATCTCTATGTCATGTACCCCCATCATCGAGTATCTCTATGTCATGTACCCCCATCATGGAGTATCTCTATGTCATGTACCCCCATCATGGAGTATCTCTATGTCATGTACCCCCATCATGGAGTATCTCTATGTCATGTACCCCCATCATCGAGTATCTCTATGTCATGTACCCCCATCATGGAGTATCTCTATGTCATGTACCCCCATCATGGAGTATCTCTATGTCATGTACCCCCATCATGGAGTATCTCTATGTCATGTACCCCATCATGGAGCATCTGTATGTCATGTACCCCCATCATGGAGTATCTCTATGTCATGTACCCCCATCATGGAGTATCTCTATGTCATGTACCCCCATCATCGAGTATCTCTGTCATGTACCCCCATCATAGAGTATCTCTATGTCATGTACACCATCATGTAGTATTCATGTCATGTACCCATCATGGTATCTCTATGTCATGTACGTCCATCTTGGAGTATCTCTATGTCATGTACGCCCATCATGTGATATCTCTATGTCATGTACGTCCATCTTGGAGTATCTCTATGTCATGTACGTCCATCTTGGAGTATCTCTATGTCATGTACCCCCATCATGGAGTATCTCTATGTCATGTACACCCATCATGGAGTATCTCTATGTCCTGTACCCCCCATCATGGAGTATCTCTATGTCATGTACCCCCATCATGGAGTATCTCTATGTCATGTACGCCCATCATGGAGTATCTCTATGTCATGTACCCCCATCATGGAGTATCTCTATGTCATGTACGCCCATCATGGAGTATCTCTATGTCCTGTACCCCCCATCATGGAGTATCTCTATGTCATGTACGTCCATCTTGGAGTATCTATATGTCATGTACACCCATCATGAAGTATCTCTGTCATGTACGCCCATCATGGAGTACCTCTATGTCATGTACGTCCATCTTGGAGTATCTATATGTCATGTACGCCCATCATGGAGTATCTCTATGTCATGTACGTCCATCTTGGAGTATCTCTATGTCATGTACCCCCATCATGGAGTATCTCTATGTCATGTACGCCCATCATGGAGTATCTCTATGTCCTGTACCCCCCATCATGGAGTATCTCTATGTCATGTACGTCCATCTTGGAGTATCTATATGTCATGTACACCCATCATGAAGTACTCTTGTCATGTACGCCCATCATGGAGTACCTCTATGTCATGTACGTCCATCTTGGAGTATCTATATGTCATGTACGCCCATCATGGAGTATCTCTATGTCATGTACGCCCATCATGGAGCATCTCTATGTCATGTAACCCCATCATGGAGTATCTCTATGTCATGTACACCCATCATGGAGCATCTCTATGTCATGTACACCCATCATGGAGCATCTCTATGTCATGTACACCCATCATGGAGTATCTCTATGTCATGTACCCCCATCATGGAGTATCTCTATGTCATGTACACCCATCATGGAGTATCTCTGTGTCATGTACCCCATTATGTAGTATCTTTGTCATGTACCCCATCATGGAGTATCTCTATGTCATGTACCCCCATCATGGAGTATCTCTATGTCATGTACCCCCATCATGTAGTATCTCTGTGTTATGTACTCCCATCATGGAGTATCTCTATGTCATGTACGCCCATCATAGAGCATCTCTATGTCATGTACACCCATCATGGAGTATCTCTATGTCATGTACCCCCATCATGGAGTATCTCTATGTCATGTACACCCATCATGGAGTATCTCTGTGTCATGTACCCCATTATGTAGTATCTTTGTCATGTACCCCCATCATGGAGTATCTCTATGTCATGTACCCCCATCATGGAGTATCTCTATGTCATGTACCCCCATCATGTAGTATCTCTGTGTTATGTACATCCATCATGGAGTATCTCTATGTCATGTACCCCCATCATGGAGCATCTCTATGTTATGTACACCTATCATGGAGTATCTCTATGTCATGTACACCCATCATGGAGTATCTCTATGTCATGTACGCCCATCATGGAGTATCTCTGTGTCATGTACTCCCATCATGGAGTATCTCTATGTCATGTACCCCCATCATGGAGTATCTCTGTGTCATGTACTCCCATCATGGAGTATCTCTATGTCATGTACACCCATCATGGAGTATCTCTATGTCATGTACCCCCATCATGGAGTATCTCTGTGTCATGTACTCCCATCATGGAGTATCTCTATGTCATGTACCCCATCATGGAGTATCTCTATGTCATGTACGCCCATCATGGAGTATCTCTGTGTCATGTACACCCATCATGGAGTATCTCTGTGTCATGTACCCCCATCATGGAGTATCTCTATGTCATGTACCCCCATCATGGAGTATCTCTATGTCATGTACCCCCATCATGGAGTATCTCTATGTCATGTACGCCTATCATGGAGTATCTCTGTGTCATGTACCCCCATCGTGGGTATCTTATGTCATGTACACCCATCATGGAGTATCTCTATGTCATGTACGCCTATCATGGAATATCTCTATGTCATGTACCCCCATCATGGAGTATCTCTATGTCATGTACACCCATCATGGAGTATCTCTGTGTCATGTACACCCATCATGGAGTATCTCTGTGTCATGTACCCCCATCATGGAGTATCTCTATGTCATGTACCCCCATCATGGAGTATCTCTATGTCATGTACGCCCATCATGGAGTATCTCTGTGTCATGTACCCCCATCATGGAGTATCTCTATGTCATGTACCCCCATCACGGAGTATCTCTATGTCATGTACACCCATCACGGAGTATCTCTATGTCATGTACACCCATCACGGAGTATCTCTATGTCATGTACACCCATCACGGAGTATCTCTATGTCATGTACGCCCATCATGGAGTATCTCTGTGTCATGTACGCCCATCATGGAGTATCTCTATGTCATGGACCCCCATCATGGAGTATCTCTATGTCATGTACGCCCATCATGGAGTATCTCTATGTCATGTACATCCATAATGGAGTATCTCTATGTCATGTACGCCCATCATGGAGTATCTCTATGTCATGTACGCCCATCATGGAGTATATCTATGTCATGTACGCCCATCATGGAGTATCTCCGTGTCATGTACATCCATCATGGAGTATCTCTATGTCATGTACACCCATCTTGGAGTATCTCTATGTCATGTACGTCCATCATGGAGTATCTCTATGTCATGTACGCCCATCATGGAGTATATCTATGTCATGTACGCCCATCATGGAGTATATCTATGTCATGTACGCCCATCATGGAGTATCTCCGTGTCATGTACATCCATCATGGAGTATCTCTATGTCATGTACGCCCATCATGGAGTATCTCTATGTCATGTACGTCCATCATGGAGTATCTCCGTGTCATGTATGTCCATCTTGGAGTTTCTCTTTGTCATGTACGCCCATCATGGAGTATCTCTATGTCATGTACATCCATCATGGAGCTACCTTTATCACAGACTTCAGTGGAGAGCTGGCAGCGGTATGGCAGAGTTGACTCAGAGATATAGATGATTTTGTCACCATACACAAATGAACAAGTAGTGATGTGGATGCAAACTACATGAAAAAACACTACATGGTGTAGCCTGAGCCAGTCTCTAAGGTCTGGGGACATGAAGTCGCCCTGGGTCACCACAGAACAGAGAAAAAAGAAGATGATGCAGCATCCGGTGCTGAATCCAGAGAGGTAACAAATATATACATGCATGAACACAGTACCAGATGGGCCCAAAATGACGTCCTGTAACAAAATAAGCCTGGATAATGAATTCAGGCAAAGAGCTAGGTAGCAACAAAATGACGTATGGTACTGTGTTCATGCATGTATATCATGTCCTTTAAAACTATAGTAGGTTTTTCTATATGGTGTTTCCCTTAACGCATTATTATTTAAGGCATCTGATATTTTTTTGTGGGGGGTTTTGTTTGCACCTTTGTATCTCCTTTGCCGGGTTACTTTTTGTTGTGTGGGTTGCTATTGCCTCCATATTAAGGCATGGCTAGTAGGTCTTTTTTATGTGTTTTTAATGTTTTTAAATTGTGTCCTTTGTATGCTGTTTTTTGATATTTGTTAATAAAGTGCTATTTTTAAATATACAATTGAGGTGCTCCCTTTTTATGTGGGCTTATCTTTCCTCTCTTGTAGGTTGTTAAGTATATACTGTAAGTGCACTCATGTGATACATTGTCATACATACATACGATTCATGGAGCCTTACACGGATACAGTGTGATACATACATACAGTTCATGGAGCCTTACACAGATAAAGTGTGATACATACATACAGTTCATGGAGCCTTACATGGATACAGTGTGATACATACATACAATTCATGGAGCCTTACATGGATACAGTGTGATACATACATACAGGTCATGGAGCCTTACACAGATAAAGTGTGATACATACATACAGTTCACAGAGCCTTACACGTATACAGTGTGATACATACATACAGTACACAGAGCCTTACACGGATACAGTGTGATACATACATACAGGTCATGGAGCCTTACACGGATACAGTGTGATACATACATACAGTACACGGAGCCTTACACGGATACAGTGTGATACATACATACAGTACATAGAGCCTTACACGGATACAGTGTGATATACATACAGTTCATGGAGCCTTACACGTATACAGTGTGATACATACATACAGTACACAGAGCCTTACACGGATACAGTGTGATACATACATACAGGTCATGGAGCCTTACACGGATACAGTGTGATACATACATACAGTACATGGAGCCTTACACGGATACAGTGTGATACATACATACAGTACATAGAGCCTTACACGGATACAGTGTGATACATACATACAGGTCATGGAGCCTTACACGGATACATTGTGATACTTACATACAGTACACGGAGCCTTACACGGATACAGTGTGATACATACATACAGGTCATGGAGCCTTACACGGATACAGTGTGATACATACATACAGTACACGGAGCCTTACACGGATACAGTGTGATACATACATACAGTACATAGAGCCTTACACGGATACAGTGTGATACATACATACAGTTCATGGAGCCTTACACGTATACAGTGTGATACATACATACAGTACACAGAGCCTTACACGGATGCAGTGTGATACATACATACAGGTCATGGAGCCTTACACGGATACAGTGTGATACATACATACAGTACTCGGAGCCTTACACGGATACAGTGTGATACATACATACAGGTCATGGAGCCTTACACGGATACAGTGTGATACATACATACAGTACATGGAGCCTTACATGGATACAGTGTGATACATACATACAGGTCATGGAGCCTTACACGGAAACAGTGTGATACATACATACAGTACATGGAGCCTTACACGGGTACAGTGTGATACATACATACAGGTCATGGAGCCTTACACGGATACAGTGTGATACATACATACAGGTCATGGAGCCTTACACGGAAACAGTGTGATACATGCATACAGTACATGGAGCCTTACACGGATACAGTGTGATACATACATACAGGTCATGGAGCCTTACACGGATAGTGTGATACATACATACAGGTCATAGAGCCTTACACGGATACAGTGTGATACATACATACAGTACATGGAGCCTTACACAGATACAGTGTGATACATACATACAGTTCATGGAGCCTTACACGGATACAGTGTGATACATACATACAGGTCATGGAGCCTTACACGTATACAGTGTGATACATACATACAGTACATGGAGCCTTACACGGATACAGTGTGATACATACATACAGTACATGGAGCCTTACACGGATACAGTGTGATACATACATACAGGTCATGGAGCCTTACACGGATACAGTGTGATACATACATACAGGTCATGGAGCCTTTGTCACGGGTGTGTCGCGGCGAAGATCGTCGCGATTGCACACCCTGACTTCGCACAGCTGAGTTTCTGGTGCTGGGTGTTTTTCGGCACTGAGGGAGTTAATTCTTTCTCTCTCGGTGCTGGACTGACCAGCCTCGCCCAGCTGCGATTGATGTTTTGTTAATTAGCTTCCTTCATATACCTGCTGGTCTGCTGGGGAAGTTGTCGGTGAAAGCATTCATTCAGACCAGCAGAGCGGATCGTTTCTGAGAAGACTTAAGCTAAGAGTGCCTGTTGTGGTTTTTCCTCTCCTCGCTTATTGTTTATCTCCTTAACCTTTTGTGTTCCTCTGTAGTGGAAGTTTTGTATGCAAGGCAGTGTTTTCTTTACCCCTTGTCTGTCTCGTTTGTCTTAGACTGTGTGTAAGCTGTGACCTGCCCATTCCCTGTGGTGGTAATCAGGGTCCTTCTCAGGACTAGATTACAGTGGTCAGGGATCTACAGGAGACAGGGTGACGCTGGCGGCCTGGACCTCTGTACCATTAACAGTACCTCCAGGTAGAGGGACTAGTCAGGACCCCAGTTCAGGGTCAGCATAGACCCCGGTCCACCTCTATCCTGAGACAGCGTGACACGTACACAGTATAGACCCACAATACATAGGATATTATGTCAGGTAAGACATTGCTGGCAGATACTATGTATACATGTTGATATTTTCTATTATATGAAATATAGAATGTTGTCACATTAGATATATGTTACTATCATAGAATATATCTGTTATACGTCGTGACATTTTCACCGACCACACTAAAAGATTCTCCCCAGCTACCATGGATCCAGTAGCCCAGTTAGCTCAGCAGTTGCAGAGTTTGTCCATGGAGCTGACGGACGTTAAGTCCAAGGTTTTGTACCCCCGGGAGCAAACCAGATCTGAACCTAAAGTAGCTCTCCTGGACAGGTTCACTGGTGGGCGGGACAAATTTTTTACCTTCCGGGAGGCATGTAAATTATATTTTCGGCTACGGCCTCGGTCTTCGGGGAGTGAAGATCAGAGGGTGGGAATTGTCATCTCGCTCTTACAAGGGGACCCTCAATCCTGGGCGTTCTCTCTTCCTCCGGACTCCCCGGCTCTCCAGTCAGTAGATCGATTTTTTACAGCCCTGGGTCTGGTATATGATGACCGGATCGGGTCTCCCTTGCTGAAATGAAGTTACGTAGGATACAGCAGGGAGATCGTCCGGCGGAGGAATTTTCTTCTGAGTTCCGTAGGTGGGCCACGGATACTCAGTGGAATGACCCAGCTCTTAGGAGCCAGTTTTGTCAAGGATTATCTGACAAATTAAAAGATGTGTTGGCTCAGTATGATTCTCCCCCGTCACTGGAGGCCGCTATGGCCCTTGCTATTCGCATTGATAGACGGCTTCGGGAGAGGTGCGAGGTAACTCCGCCCCCTGTGATGACACCACCTTCTACTATAGTCCCTTATATTGAGGTTCCCCTGGTTTGTTCTAAGGAGCCTATGCAGTTAGGAGGGACATCGTTTCGAGGGAGGGGATCGGCGGTGCGCCGCAAGACAGGAAAGTGTTACTTCTGCGGGAGAAAGGGGCATTTTGTTGGGGGGTGTCCATCCCGTACTTTGCTGAGCAAGGAGTCGCCGGAAAACTGTTGATCCCAGGTTGTGTGGTGGACGACAATCTGGGAGTATGTATTTCGTCCCCAAGTCCGTCTCAGTTTCTTGTACCAGCGGAGGTGGTGGTAGGTACGAGAACTGAGAGGATTTCTGTTCTTCTGGATAGTGGGGCCGCGGCTAATCTGGTGGACGCTCGGTTTGCCCAGGTGAAAGGTATGCAATTGAGTGTATTGGCCAAACCTATCCCTATATTCTCTATTGACGCCAGGCCTCTCGGTCAAGGTAGCTTTGTGCAAGCCGTGCATAACATAGACCTTCGAGTGGGGGCAATACATAAAGAACTATTGTCTTGTTTTGTGTTTGAGGGCCTTCCCACTCCTATTGTGTTGGGACTTCCTTGGTTAACTAAAAATAACCAGTTATTAATTGGCAATCCAGAGAGATAAGCCAGTGGGGTGAATTTTGCAATAGTAACTGCATGAACACGGTCATCGGTGCGGTCGTGCCTAGAACCTTACCTCCTTTTCTGGAGGACTTTGAGGATGTGTTTTCAGAGGAAGGGTGTCAAGAATTACCTCCTCATCGTGCGTATGACTGCTCAATAAAATTGCTTCCTGATGCTAAGTTACCAAAATCTAGGTTATATAACCTTTCTGGTCCTGAGAGGCAAGCTATGAAGGATTATATTTTGGAAAGTCTGGCCAAGGGGCATATTAGACCTTCATCTTCCCCAGTGGCCGCGGGGTTCTTCTTTGTGAAGAAAAAAGATGGAGGCCTACGCCCTTGCCTGGATTTCCGTGAGCTTAATCGGATTACGGTCCAAGATCCGTATCCGCTCCCACTTATTCCTGATCTCTTCAATCAGATTGTGGGACCCAAATGGTTCTCTAAGTTGGATCTCAGGGGGGCGTATAATCTGATTAGGATAAAGGAGGGGGATGAGTGGAAGACGGCGTTTAACACTCCGGAGGGACATTATGAGAACCTTGTCATGCCTTTCGGTCTGACTACTGCCCCGGCGGTGTTTCAACATTTTGTTAATGACATCTTTCACCACCTAGTGGGACAGTTTGTTGTCATTTATCTAGATGACATCTTAATTTACTCGCCGGATCTTGTGTCTCATCAGGAGCATGTGAGACAGGTGTTGCAGATCTTGCGAGACAATAAACTGTACGCCAAATGGGAGAAGTGTGTGTTCGCCGTACAGGAACTCCAGTTTTTAGGATTCCTGGTGTCAGCTTCCGGTTTCCGTATGGACCCTGGGAAAGTGAAGGCTGTGCTTGAATGGGATCGGCCAGAGGATCTTAAAGCACTGCAGCGTTTCCTGGGGTTTGCTAACTACTACCGGAAATTTATTTGTAATTTCTCATCCATTGTCAAACCTCTCACTGACATGACAAAAAAAGGGTCGGATTTTTCTAGGTGGTCTGACAAAGCTTGTCAAGCATTTTCCTCCTTGAAAAAATGTTTTGCTTCAGCACCCATACTCATCCAACCTGATGCATCACAACCGTTCATTGTGGAGGTAGACGCATCTGACGTAGGAGTGGGTGCGGTATTATCTCAAGGTCCGTCCCCTGGTAAATGGCATCCGTGCGCTTTCTTCTCTAAAAAATTGTCGTCCGCCGAGAGGAATTATGATGTCGGCAATAGGGAACTCTTGGCCATTAAGTTGGCTTTTGAGGAATGGCGTCACTTTTTGGAGGGGGCAGTCCACCCGGTCACCGTCATTACTGATCACAAGAACCTGCTGTATCTAGAATCGGCAAAACGTCTGAATTCCAGACAAGCTAGATGGTCGTTGTTTTTTACCAGGTTTAATTTTGTCGTCACATATCGTCCTGGGTCAAAAAATGTAAAGGCTGATGCCTTATCTCGTAGTTTCCCGGGGGCCGGGAAGACGGATGACCCGGTTCCTATTCTTCAGGAGGGAGTTGTGGTGTCGGCTGTATGCTCTGAGCTTGAGGAGGAGGTATTGGAGGCTCAGGGGGACGCCCCTGTAGGACCTCCAGGGAAACTGTTTGTTCCAGATCAGTTAAGACAAAAGGTTATCGAGGCACATCATAATTCTGCTTTGGCAGGACACCCAGGGAGTAAAGCAACTGTAGATCTCCTTTCTCGCCGGTTTTGGTGGCCTAACTTAAATAAAGAGGTGGTAACTTTTGTCGCGTCCTGTGGGGTATGTGCGCGCTCTAAGACCCCACATACCCGTCCGTCTGGGGCCCTTTTACCATTGAAAATCCCGGAGCGTCCATGGACCCATCTGTCTATGGACTTCATTACGGACCTCCCTCCGTCTTCAGGTAAAACTGTCATACTAGTTGTAGTTGACAGGTTCAGCAAAATGGCACATTTTATTGCTCTTCCTGCTCTTCCTAATGCTAAAACTCTGGCGCAGGTGTTCATTGGGGAGATTGTGAGACTTCACGGGTTGCCTTCCGATGTGGTGTCGGATCGGGGGTCTCAGTTTGTGTCCAAATTCTGGAAGGCATTTTGTTCTCGTCGGGGGATGCAGTTGTCATTTTCTTCGGCTTTTCATCCGCAGACCAATGGTCAGACAGAGCGTCTGAACCAGAGCTTGGAGACATATCTCCGGTGTTTTGTGTCAGAGAACCAGGAGGACTGGGCTCCTTTCTTGCCTCTGGCAGAGTTCGCTCTTAACAATAGGCGGAGCGAGTCCACTGGTAAGTCCCCGTTTTTTGGGGCATATGGTTTTCACCCCCAGTTTTGTACTTTCAATGGGGGGGGCTCTTCTGGGGTTCCTGAGGAGGAACGATTTTCGTCGTCACTTGCTTCAGTGTGGAGAGGAGTGCTTAATAATCTGAGCACTATGGGGAACCGATACAAACGTATGGCTGATAGGAGGAGAGTGTCTGGTCCGGACCTAAGTGTGAACGATCTGGTATGGTTGTCTACCAAGAATATAAAACTTAAGGTTCCCTCCTGGAAACTGGGTCCCAGATTCATCGGGCCATACAGGATCAGTTCCATAATTAATCCTGTGGCATTCCGTCTTGACCTCCCTCCTACGTTTAAAATCCACAATGTGTTCCACAAATCGTTGCTTAAGAGGTATGTGGCACCAGTTATACCGTCACCTCTACCTCCTCCTCCTGTGGTGGTCAATGGTAATTTGGAGTTTCAGGTATCGAAGATCATTGACTCACGTCTGAATCGCCGGTCCCTTCAGTACCTTGTTCATTGGAGGGGGTATGGTCCTGAGAAGAGGATGTGGGTTTCTGCGTCGGATATTAACGCAGACCGATTGGTTCGGGCCTTCCACACTACTCACCCAGATAGACCAGGCCCTGAGGGTCCAGAGGCCCCTCGTAGAAGGGGGGGTACTGTCACGGGTGTGTCGCGGCGAAGATCGTCGCGATTGCACACCCTGACTTCGCACAGCTGAGTTTCTGGTGCTGGGTGTTTTTCGGCACTGAGGGAGTTAATTCTTTCTCTCTCGGTGCTGGACTGACCAGCCTCGCCCAGCTGCGATTGATGTTTTGTTAATTAGCTTCCTTCATATACCTGCTGGTCTGCTGGGGAAGTTGTCGGTGAAAGCATTCATTCAGACCAGCAGAGCGGATCGTTTCTGAGAAGACTTAAGCTAAGAGTGCCTGTTGTGGTTTTTCCTCTCCTCGCTTATTGTTTATCTCCTTAACCTTTTGTGTTCCTCTGTAGTGGAAGTTTTGTATGCAAGGCAGTGTTTTCTTTACCCCTTGTCTGTCTCGTTTGTCTTAGACTGTGTGTAAGCTGTGACCTGCCCATTCCCTGTGGTCAGGGCCGGCGTCAGCACCCGGCACACCCGGGCCAGTGCCGGGGCCCTGAGCAGGCGGGGGGGCCCACTCGCAGTCTGGCACCCCCGCACGGAGAGCGGTGTCAGCGCCGCCACTGGGCCCCCCCCCGCCTGCTCAGGGCCCCGGCAGCAGCTGGAAACAATACTTACCTCTCCCGTGCCTCCGCTGCCGCAGCTCCGGGCTCCAGGGGGCGCCGGCGCTTCCTCTCACAGCCGGCCGATGAATGACATCATCATTCAGCGGCCGGCTGTGGCACAGAGCGCGGGGACGCTGAACAGGTAAGACGTCTCTGTGTGTGTGTCTCTGTGTGTGTATGTAGTGCGGTGCTTTGTGTGTGTGTGTGTGTGTATGTGTGTGTGTATGTATGTATGTATGTGAGAGAGTGCTTGTGTGCTGTGATGCTGTGTGATGATGGGCAGGCATTGCTGATAATGGGGAGACATTGATGATGGGGAGAAGATGATGATGGGCAGGCATTGCTGATAATGGGGAGGCATTGATGATGGGGAGAAGATGATGATGGGCAGGCATTGCTGATAATGGGGAGGCATTGATGATGATGGGGAGAAGATAATGGGCAGGCATTGATGATGGGGAGAAGATGATGATGGGCAGACATTGATGATGATGGGGAGAAATGATGATGGGCAGGCATTGCTGATAATGGGGAGGCATTGATGATGATGGGGAGAAGATGATAATGGGCAGGCATTGATGATGGGGAGAAGATGATGATGGGCAGACATTGATGATGATGGGGAGCAGATGATGATGGGCAGGCATTGCTGATAATGGGGAGGCATTGATGATGATGGGGAGAAGATGATGATAATGGGCAGGCATTGATGATAATGGGCAGGCATTGATGATGGGGAGAAGATGATGATGATGGGCAGGCATTGATGATGATGGGGAGGCAATCACGATGATAATGGGGAGTCTTTCCACAGCGCCCTTTCCTGAGCTGTTACAGTGCAGAACGCAGTACAGCGCAGAGGAGAGCTCCATATTTTGTATGGAGCATTATATGGGGACCAGTATCCTGTATGGAGCATTATATGGGGACCAGTATCCTGTATGGAGCATTATATTGGGTCCAGTATTCTGTATGGAGCATTATTTTGGGTCCAGTATTCTGTATGGAGCATTATATGGGGGGTGACATCCTGCATGGGGTATTATATGGGTGATGAGGGGGAGACTGTGGTGCCCATAATATTGTATGGAGGACTGTACTGTCCGGTCTGTACTGTGCGCTGTGAGGATTTGGCGGTTTTTGAGCTATTGTACAATTTACAATAGATATCACTCATGTAATGGAAGAAGTGAAGTATTTGGCATTGTACTATACCCATATTTCTCTGCCGTATCTGTGCATCATGAATCGTGGTCTGTGTTAAAGGGGCCCACTGAGGCTCTTTCGCCCGGGGCCCATAAAAACCTGGAGCCGGCCCTGCCTGTGGTGGTAATCAGGGTCCTTCTCAGGACTAGATTACAGTGGTCAGGGATCTACAGGAGACAGGGTTACGCTGGCGGCCTGGACCTCTGTACCATTAACAGTACCTCCAGGTAGAGGGACTAGTCAGGACCCCAGTTCAGGGTCAGCATAGACCCCGGTCCACCTCTATCCTGAGACAGCGTGACACGTACACAGTATAGACCCACAATACATAGGATATTATGTCAGGTAAGACATTGCTGGCAGATACTATGTATACATGTTGATATTTTCTATTATATGAAATATAGAATGTTGTCACATTAGATATATGTTACTATCATAGAATATATCTGTTATACGTCGTGACAGCCTTACATGGATACAGTGTGATACATACATACAGGTCATGGAGCCTTACACGGAAACAGTGTGATACATGCATACAATACATGCAGCCTTACACGGATACAGTGTGATACATACATACAGTACATGGAGCCTTACACGGATACAGTGTGATACATACATACAGGTCATGGAGCCTTACACGGATACAGTGTGATACATACATACAGGTCATGGAGCCTTACATGGATACAGTGTGATACATACATACAGGTCATGGAGCCTTACACGGAAACAGTGTGATACATGCATACAGTACATGGAGCCTTACACGGATACAGTGTGATACATACATACAGGTCATGGAGCCTTACACGGATACAGTGTGATACATACATACAGAACATGGAGCCTTACACAGATACAGTGTGATACATATATACAGTACATGGAGCCTTACACGGATACATTGTGATACATACATACAGTTCATGGAGCCTTACACGGATACAGTGTGATACATACATACAGGTCATGGAGCCTTACACGTATACAGTGTGATACATACATACAGTACATGGAGCCTTACACGGATACAGTGTGATACATACATACAGGTCATGGAGCCTTACACGGATACAGTGTAATACATACATACAGTACATGGAGCCTTACACGAATACAGTGTGACACATACATACAGTACATGGAGCCTTACACGGATACAGAGTGATACATACATACAGTACATGGAGCCTTACATGGATACAGTGTGATACATACATAAAGTACATGGAGCCTTACACGGATACAGTGTGACACATACATACAGTACATGGAGCCTTACACGGATACATTGTGATACATACATATAGGTCATGGAGCCTTACAGGGATACAGTGTGATACATACATACAGTACATGGAGCCTTACACGGATACAGTGTGATACATACATAGAGTACATGGAGCCTTACACGGAAACAGTGTGATACATACTTACAGTACATAGAACCTTATATGGATACATTATGAAATATACAGTACATGAATCCATTGCTGGGATACATACATTAGATGCCAATTCTATCTATATCTGTCTTTAATATTCTCATTATTCACCTGAGACGGCATTGGAAACATTATTATAAGTGGGACGTACAGTTCGCTATCGCTGGCACCATGCTCCTGAGACAGTGGCCGGATGCAGCTGACGGTGTCTCATTAATAAACACATTTCCCTTTATTTTGCATTTTATCCTTTTTTTGTCATTTTTTTACTGGGAAGATAAAATATCACAACCATCATTACCCTGCTAAATATTTTAATTTTGCAGTAAGATGTCATATAATAAACTCCTGGATTCGGTGCCGACAATTGAGAAAAATCGTATTATCGGCGTCTTTGAGCCGGCGATGGATGTAGTGTATTATTCCAGGGCCGCAGGAATGAACAAGAGACAAAGTCACAAAACATAAAGTATATTCTAAACTCGCACTGAAAGATTCCTGCAGCCACAGAAAAACAAACAGACACGAGCCCGAGAGCAACAATATCACCGATAAATAGATCCAAGCGCCCCAGGAACTGCTACAGTAATGAGGTCCCATCAATCTGCTATTGTAAGCGCGGAGGAAACCTCGAGGCATCCTGACATCTCTACCAGAGGTAACTTCAGCCATTAAATCTCATTCCGGCCTCGTTACTTCTTATCTCTATGAATCCAGAACTGATTAATATGTTTTCACCATTTTCAGGACTGCTTGTAAATAAATAGAAACCGTAAAATTCAAAATAAAGATGAAAAGTGACGCGTTTCGATCTGAAACAGTGAGCTTTGATAAAGATCTGTTTCACATCGAAACGCGTCGCTTGTACCCCTCCATGCGCACTGTTTGTGGAGTTTTACCACACAAGAAAGTATTTTTTGACACGCACGAAAAAAGTCTCAAGATTTTTAAGGAGCTGGAACACTTTTCTTATTTCATTGGAATCATGTCGTCAAGTCAGGACGAAGTTCCGTGCACCTGCGGGTCTAGTTGGTGAGCTGGCTGTGGTTTTTTGTCACTTTGTTTTCCAATCCCTTTAAGCTCGTCTCTTCATCTTTAGGTGTGTGATGTAGGGCGTCCGGGCCTTTCTACCACTGTCACTGGTACAGTCTGGAGGAGACAGAGGAGCTCTTCAGCAGGACACAACTATTGCACATTGAACCTATCTCCCCTGGACCGTGGAGAGCGGAAGACGTGATCCACAGCCCCCGACTCTCAGGAACGTCCTTGTGTTGTAGTGAATGTTTCCATTCTCTTCATCGGAGAGGGACAAAGACTGGAGAGTTAGAAAACATCCAAAAAATAGCTAATTCAATAAAACTGGCTGCCGATGACACTTTCTGACACCTTTTTATCGCTCTCCATTTATTTCTTTGCTCCTTTGTCTTTAACCTTGGTTTGTATATTCAGCCGGGGCTCATTTGCTGTGATGTACAGGTATCTGCCGTCAGCAGGATGCTACAATGTATCATTGTGCCGCTGACACAGATTCTAAGCATCAATGCATTATAAAATCATTGTACACAAAAACACTGCAAATTACTGAAATGGATCTTTTGACACCGAGCAATCTGATACGAGGAGCGCGTTCAAGGTGAAACACTGCGGCAGCGTTTATAGTAAGTGCTAATATACAGCAGCGCGGCCGCCTGAGGCTTTTATATGGATATAATCACAGGGGAGCATTTTTCATTATGGGTTTCTATGGCTGAATCTGTTCATAAAATAAATATTCGGGTTTTACATCTTCTCTATGGAAAGGAGCGAAACGTCGGACAGTAATGTGAGTAACGCTCATCTCCTGGAAGTCACTCTCCAATTATAACCTTCTCACCTCAGAGAAAACTTCTGTTCTGTGCTTCGTCCTATTGTGAAATGAACGTCAGCGTTTAATAAAAAAGGTCTGAGGAGAAAGAAGCCGCGAGACTCCAAGATTATCCGCAGATGCTGGACATTTATTAGCAGCTCACAAAGATATTGTCAAAGGTGAAGGACCATTTTCCCCTCAGATAATGATTATTAATGTCTGGAGTCTCAGCCGTGGGAGACTTTATGGATTTCTCTGGGAAGCGTCTGACGGTCGAATATTGGAGACTTTAGTAAAACTTAAATGTTTTCTTACTTGATGTTTGGGAGACATCACAATGTGTACCGTCCCATCGCCCCATTGTCCCATCGCCCATCGTCCCATCGCCCCATTGTCCCATCGCCCCATCGTCCCATCGCCTCATCGTCCCATCGCCCCATCGTCCCATCGCCCCATCGACTCATCGTCCATCGCCCCATCGTCCCATCGCCCCATAGTCCCATCGCCCCATCGTCCCATCGCCCCATTGTCCCATCGCCCCATCGTCCCATCGCCCCATAATCCCATCGCCCCATTGTCCCATCGCCCCATAGTCCCATCGTCCCATCGCCCCATAGTCCCATCGCCCCATCGTCCCATCGCCCCATAGTCCCATCGTCCCATCGCCCCATAGTCCCATTGCCCCATCGTCCCATCGCCCCATTGTCCCATCGCCCCATCGTCCCATCGCCCCATCGACTCATCGTCCCATCGCCCCATCGTCCCATCGCCCCATAGTCCCATCGCCCCATCGTCCCATCGCCCCATTGTCCCATCGTCCATCGTCCCATCGCCCCATAATCCCATCGCCCCATTGTCCCATCGCCCCATTGTCCCATCGCCCCATAGTCCCATCGTCCCATCGCCCCATAGTCCCATCGCCCCATCGTCCCATCGCCCCATAGTCCCATCGTCCCATCGCCCCATAGTCCCATTGCCCCATCGTCCCATCGCCCCATTGTCCCATCCCCCCATCGTCCCATCGCCCCATTGTCCCATCGCCATATCGCCCCATCATCCCATCGCCCCATAGTCCCATCGCCCCATCGTCCCATCGCCCCATAGTCCCATCGCACACATTATTTTGCATCTTCCTGATTATCTTCATTTTGTATAAAAAGCAGATCTGGAAAAAAACATTCATCAACATCTAAGTCTCTGCTTTGTTTATCCAGAAGGTTAAAAATATAGACATAAAGTTCAGGGGGAAGGGAGAAAGGAGAGTCGGACCACCGAAAGTTGTAGCACCTTGTCCCAATGGAGATCATCGCACGGAGCCGTCCTAGTTCGGGACGTATCACACAAAGCAGCAAAGAGGAAGGATTTCCTCCAGCGATGCCGAATAAGTGTAATATTAAAACATAGCTTTTATTAGTCCAAAAATAAAAACGAGCGTGTTGGCAACAACCACATATCCATAGGAGAAACCAATGCGTTTCGCTGAATAGCCTTAGTCATGGTCTGTTACAAAAGAATAAGGCACTGGTTTTATACCTCCTCCCAGCACAACACCTGTATGACGTAACTAGTTGCCCAAGTTTTGCAATTTAATCCTATGTCATTAGGAAATAGAGGTATATGTAAGAAATACATAAAAGCATAAACAATGCAGATATAATAAAAACATCAAGACTCTGTGTGACGCTAATTATACTGGAAAGTTAAGTCTTGTCTGCTGTTCATTCCCTGAGGGACTCTAGTTTGCAGTTAGAAAATCCAGTAAGATTCTCTATTTAGTATTTTCCTTTTTAGGTCACCTCGTCTCACAGGTTTGAACACTTTTTCAATTCACATAAAATTAAAGGATTTGACATCTTCAAACATCAGTATCTGGTGACCGCCCGTCACCTCCATCATCAGTATCTGGTGACCGCCCGTCACCTTTATTATCAGTATCTGGTGACCGCCCGTCTCCTCCATCCTCAGTATCTGGTGACCGCCCATCACCTCCATCATCAGTATCTGGTGACCACCCGTCACTTCCATCATCAGTATCTGGTGACCGCCCGTCACCTCCATCATCAGTATCTGGTGACCGCCCGTCACCTTTATTATCAGTATCTGGTGACCGCCCGTCTCCTCCATCCTCAGTATCTGGTGACCGCCCATCACCTCCATCATCAGTATCTGGTGACCACCCGTCGCCACCATCATCAGTATCTGGTGACCGCCCATCTCCTCCATCTTCAGTATCTGGTGACCGCCCGTCACCTCCATCATCAGTATCTAGTGACTTCTTTGCCCCCTAAAAAATGTGCACATCACCTAAATGTCACCGCCTGAAGAGCTATAGTACAGACCAAAAGTTTGGACACACCTTCTCATTTAAAGATTTTTCTGTATTTTCATGACTGTGAAAATAGTAGAATCACACTGAAGGCATCAAAACTATGAATTATCACATGTGGAATTATACATTACACTTTACAAAAAAGTGTAAAACAACTGAAAATATGTCTTATATTCTAGATTCTTCAAAGTAGCCACCTTTTGCTTTGATGACTGCTTTGCACACTCTTGGCATTCTCTTGATGAGCTTCAAGAGGTAGTCACCGGGAATGGTTTTCACTTCACAGGTGTGCCCTGTCAGGTTTAATAAGTGGGATTTCTGGCCTTATAAATGGGGTTGGGACCATCAGTTGTGTTGTGCAGAAGTCTGGTGGATACACAGCTGATAATCCTACTGAATAGACTGTTAGAATTTGTATTATGGCAAGAAAAAAGCAGCAAAGTAAAGAAAAACGAGTGGCCATCATTACTGTAAGAAATGAAGGTCAGTCAGTCCGAAAAATTGGGAAAACTTTGAAAGTGTCCCCAAGTGCAGTTGCAAAAACCATCAAGCGCTACAAAGAAACTGGCTCACATGAGGACCACCCCAGGAAAGGAAGACCAAGAGTCACCTCTGCTTCTGAGGATAAGTTTATCCGAGTCACCAGCCTCAGAAATCGCAGGTTTACAGCAGCTCAGATTAGAGACCAGGTCAATGCCACACAGAGTTCTAGCAGCAGACACATCTCTACAACAACTGTTAAGAGGAGACTTTGTGCAGCAGCCTTCATGGTAAAATAGCTGCTAGGAAACCACTGCTAAGGACAGGACACAAGCAGAAGAGACTTGTTTGGGCTAAAGAACACAAGGAATGGACATTAGACCAGTGGAAATCTGTGCTGTGGTCTGATGAGTCCAAATTTGAGATCTTTGGTTCCAACCACCGTGTCTTTGTGTGACGCAGAAAAGGTGAACGGATGGACTCTACATGCCTGGTTCCCACCGTGAAGCATGGAGGAGGTGGTGTGATGGTGTGGGGGTGCTTTGCTGGTGACACTGTTGGGGATTTATTCAAAATTGAAGGCATAGTGAACCAGCATGGCTACCACAGCATCTTGCAGCAGCATGCTATTCCATCCGGTTTGTGTTTAGCTGGACCATCATTTATTTTTCAACAGGACAATGACCACAAACACACCTCCAGGCAGGGCCGGACATATCATTGGTGCAACCTGTGCAGTCACACATGAGCCCAAGAGGTTAGGGGGCCCATTTCTACCTCCAAAGCATGTGCAATTTTTCATTTTTAAGAGCTCTTGGGCTGCAAAGGGCCCATGTATAAGTCTTGCACAGGGGCCCTTTTCTCTGTGTGTCTGCCTGTGCCTCCAGGCTGTGTAAGGGCTAGTTGACCAAGAAGGAGAGTGATGGGTGCTACGCCAGATGACCTGGCCTCCACAGTCACCAGACCTGAACCCAATCGAGATGGTTTGGGGTGAGCTGGACCGCAGAGTGAAGGCAAAAGGGCCAACAAGTGCTAAGCATCTCTGGGAACTCCTTCAAGATTGTTGGAAGACCATTCCCGGTGACTACCTCTTGAAGCTCATCAAGAGAATGCCAAGAGTGTGCAAAGCAGTCATCAAAGCAAAAGGTGGCTACTTTGAAGAATCTAGAATATAAGACATATTTTCAGTTGTTTCACACTTTTTTGTAAAGTGTAATGTATAATTCCACATGTGATAATTCATAGTTTTGATGCCTTCAGTGTGAATGTACAATTGTCATAGTCATGAAAATACAGAAACATCTTTAAATGAGAAGGTGTGTCCAAACTTTTGGTCTGTACTGTACTTTAATAAACGTCCAGTCAGACCATATTACCGGCGTCAGTTCTGTATGTTCATGGTAAAAAGCAGCAGATTAATCTAAATACAAAGGCAGAAGGAGGGAAGATGGCGACCGTCTGTGTATCTCCTACATGTAAATGCATTAATTCCGGCTGCCAGGAGGCTTCATGATCAGACATCGCCCGCGGTCAGCAGACACCGCACGAATCCTGCTCCATCCATCTAAGAGGATGAAATCTGCTCCATGAAGCTCCAGAGTCGTTCACTTCTAAGTGGCGTCTGTTCTCCAGAGATAAAACTGCAAAGTCAAAGACGTCTATGAAGATCTTCTGCTTTCTGATGGTGTTCGGAGCCGTAGACTCTCAGTGGTGGAAATGTCCGCACACGTCCTGTAATTAGAAGCCTCTTAATGAAATATTAGATGTGCGGAAAGCTGGGAAACACTAAGGATACTGACGAAGAATCCACCTTTACTTGTCTGAAGGGTATTCCACAACGTAGACTCATTCACTGTAGCCATGGCCTCCAACCTGAGGTTCAGCAACTGCTGGGGAACTATAACTCCCAGCATGCCCTGACAGCCGCAGTCGGAGAATGAGGACTACTGTACACAGTTGCAGGACATGTTACAGTGACAGTACCAGGTGATCAGGGATCGTCACTTCACTAACAGAAAGCTGTGAAGGTTCAGATACATTCAGTGGTTACAAGCAGAGATGTTGGTACTTGTGAGGATCCAACGCACCAAGGTCCCGATTCACCGACGTCTTTGTGCCATGATTTGGGTGTAACAATGGATCTCATAGAGAATTTATTTTTGCTTATTTATTTAATTGCCATTTTTTAAGTTACCTTTACTTGTTTTTGCCGTTTTTTTTTTTGTTCTCCATTATAGGCGCAGTTTTCCTCATCCAGATGTTTTTGTCTAATTCATCATTTGCAACTTTTTAAAATGGCAAAACTGTTATGTTTCGGTAGCTGAGGAGTGCAGGTAAAAAAGGCAATACACCAGAGAGGTTGGAATCTATGAGATTGCAGTACCCTGACTAACCACCACAACTAGAGGCAGCCGTGGAGCGTTCCTACGTTGGTCCTAGACGCCTCGTCACAGCCTGAGAAACTAACTACACCTAAGGATAGAAATAGGAAAGCTATCTGCCCCGGAGCAGAACCCCAAAGATAATAGAAAGCCCCCAAAAATGTAATGGCGTTTAGACAAGAAGAAATACTGACACAGACAGAAAATAGAATGAGCAAACGTTGGGGCCCAAATTATCTAAATAGGAAAGGATAGGAAGGGTACTTACTGCAATCTCAAAAAACCCTGAAAAGCACCAACTCTACTAATTTCAAACACACCTGAGATCACACGACCTCTACCACCTAAATTAGTTCTCTGGTGTAACAAAATCAAAACAGCAGCCACTGAAAAAACTGGAAAAAGCAAAAGTACAAACATCAGTGGCTGAACCAAACTGAGAGGGCAAAAGCCCCCGGAGGGGACCCTGAAGGCCCCCACAGAAGTGCAGGACAAAATGCAAAAATCAAGCACAAAAACAAAAAGAAGAAAATGTCTTATCTGTTAGCAGGAGATGCAGACACGACACAGCAGGCTACAAAGGAAACAGGACTCAAGGATTGAGACTAGAACAATTGATCACCGGCAACCCTGATGGGAAGGCGACTCCCTTATATAAGACCAGTCAGTAACACCTGATTCCCACTCCTCACAATCTTCACTGGACAGTCCAGTACCGCTTGTAACCACCAGAGGGAGCCTCTGCTCAGAACTCATTTCAAGTCCATTCACAACAGTACCCCCCCCTTGAGGAGGGGTCACCGAACCCTCACTTGAGAAACCAGGTCGGTCAGGATGAGTTCTATGATACGCACGGATGAGTCTCCTAGCATGGATGTCCGAAGCAAACACCCAAGAATTGTCTTCCTGACCATAACCTCTCCACTTAACCAAATACTGGAGTTTCCGTCTAGAAAAACGAGAATTCAATACTTTCTCAACCACAAACTCCATATTGCCCTCAACCAGAACAGGGTCAGGAGGCAAAGCAGTAGGAACCACTGGCTCAACAAACCTCTTCAACAAGGACTTGTGGAACACGTTATGGATCTTAAATGTCCCTGGAAGAAGCAAACGAAAAGAAACAGGATTAAGAATCTCCATGATCTTATAAGGTCCAATGAACCTAGGCTTAAATTTAGGAGATGCCACTCTCATAGGAATATTTTTTGAGGACAACCAGACCAAGTCCCCCACTTTAAACCGAGGACCATCAGTCCTATGCCGGTTAGCAAACCGCTGGGCCCTCTCCTGAGAGAGGGACAACCTCTCCACTACCTGGTCCCAAATCTGTTGCATACGCTCCACAACAGAGTCACCACCTGGACAGACAGAAGCCTCCGTCTGTCCTGAAGAAAATCGAGGGTGAAACCCAGAATTACAGAAAAATGGAGACATCAAAGTGGCAGAGCTAGCCCTATTATTAAGAGCAAACTCAGCCAAAGGCAAAAAAGAGACCCAGTCATCCTGATCAGCAGACACAAAGCATCTTAGATAAGTCTCCAATGTCTGGTTTGTTCTCTCAGTTTGACCATTGGTCTGAGGATGAAACGCCGAGGAGAAAGACAATTGAACACCAAGTTTAGAACAAAAGGTCCTCCAAAATCTGGAAACAAACTGGACTCCTCTGTCAGACACAATGTTCTCAGGAATGCCGTGTAAACGAACCACGTGCTGAAGGAACAAAGGCACCAATTCAGAGGAGGAAGGCAACTTAGGTAATGGCACAAGATGTATCATCTTGGAAAACCTATCACAAATCACCTAGATGACGGTCATTCTCTGAGAAACAGGGAGGTCGGAAATGAAATCCATAGAGATATGGGTCCATGGTCTCTTGGGCACAGGCAATGGCATCAACAAACCACTAGAGCGAGAGCAAGGCTTGGAGCGAGAGCAAGTCCCGTAGGACTGCACAAATTCCCTGACGTCATGAGACAAAGTAGGCCACCAAAAGGACCGACTAACCAAGTCTCTGGTACCAAAAATTCCGGGACGCCCAGCCAACGCGGAACAATGAATCTCAGACATCACACTCTTTTTCCACTGGTCCGGGAGAAACAATTTTCCAACAGGGCAGCGCTCGGGCCTATCCTCCTGACACCCCTCCAGAGCAAGTCTCAAATTGGGTGAGATGGCGGAAAGAACTACACCCTCTTTCAAAATAACAGAAGGATCAGATAACTCAGGAGAGTCCGCCAGGAAACTCCTCGAGAGGGCATCCGCCTTAACATTCTTAGTGCCAGGAAGAAAGGAAACCACAAAATTAAAACGTGTGAAAAACAAGGCCCACCTGGCCTGTCTAGGATTGAGTCGCTTGGCAGATTCCAGATAAACCAGATTCTTATGGTCCGTAAGGACCACCACCTGATGTTTGGCTCCCTCCAGCCAATGTCTCCACTCTTCAAAAGCCCACTTCATGGCCAATAACTCCCGATTACCCACGTCATAATTACGTTCAGTAGGAGAAAATTTTCGAGAGAAAAAGGCACAAGGGTTACTTTTAGAGGTCTCTGGATCTTTTTGGGACAAAACTGCACCTGCCCCAATTTCAGAGGCATCAACCTCCACCTGAAATGGCAGAGAAACATCAGGCTGCCGTAGAACAGGAGCAGAAGTGAATCTCTGCTTAAGTTCCTGAAATGCAGAGACTGCCTCAGGAGGCCAATTCACCACATCAGAACCCTTTTTGGTCAAATCAGTTAATGGTTTAACAATAACCGAGAAATTACCAATAAATTTACGATAAAAACTGGCAAAACCCAAAAATCTTTGAAGAGCCTTTAATGAAGTAGGTTGGACCCAATCACAGATGGCCTGAACCTTGACCGGGTCCATTTCAATAACAGATGGGGACAAAATGAATCCCAGAAATGAGATCCTCTGTACGCCAAAAAGACACTTTGATCCCTTCACATACAGAGCATTCTCTCTCAAAATCTGGAATACAGTTCGAACATGTTTCACATGAGAGTCCCAGTCATTAGAAAAAATCAAGATATCATCCAAATAAACAATCAGAAATTTATCCACAAAATCCCTGAAAATGTCATTCATGAAGGACTGGAAGACAGAAGGAGCATTAGTGAGCCCAAAGGGCATCACAAGGTACTCAAAATGCCCCTCCGGGGTATTGAATGCCGTCTTCCATTCATCCCCGTGCTTAATGCGAATAAGGTTATATGCTACCCTGAGGTCAAGCTTGGTAAACCAAGTAGCGTTTTTCACCCTGGAAAACAGGTCAGAAATCAAAGGTAAAGGGTATTGATATTTTACAGTAATATTGTTGAAAAGACGATAATCAATACACGGCCTTAATGAACCATCCTTTTTGGCCACAAAGAAAAAACCGGCACCTAAGGGTGAAGAGGATGGTCTGATATGACCCTTCTCCAATGATTCCTTGATATAAGACCGCATAGCGTCATGTTCAGGTACAGACAAGTTAAAAAGGTGACCTTTAGGGAATTTACTACCAGGCACTAATTCAATAGCGCAGTCATAGCTCCTATGGGGAGGCAAGGATGCAGATTTACTTTTGCTAAACACATCAGAAAAATCAATCAAAAAGTCAGGAACATCCTGAGCCTGGGGGAGGCAGAAAAAACAGGAGTGTTGGTATTAACACATTGGCAGCCCCAACTGGTTACAGACACAGATTTCCAATCCAAAACAGGATTATGAGACTGCAACCAAGGGAAGCCCAGTACGATAATATCATGCATATTATACAGAACCAAAAATTTACAGCACTCCTGATGATCAGGTTCAACCCTCATTATCACCTGAGTAGAGAACTGAGGTTTATTCTCAGCCAAAGGGTAGAATCGATCCCCAGTAGGGGAATAGACTTCTGTAGGGGTATCAAGGGAAACCCACAACGTTTAGCAAAATCATAATCCATCAGGTTAATAGCTGCTCCAGAATCAACGAAAGCCTGAGCAGAAAATGAGGACAGAGAGCATATCAGAGTGACAGTTAATAAAAACTTAGTCTGAACACTACCCAAGACAACTGAGTGTGCAAAACGTCTTCCCCGCTTAGGGCAGACTGAAATAGCATGAGAGGCATCACCACAGTAGAAACATAACCCATTGCGCTTTCGAAACTCATGACGCTGTGCCCCAGACACCACTCTATCACACTGCATGGGTTCAGAAGCAGGTTCACAAGGCAACACTATTCCACGCATACTTCTCCGCTCACGCAAACGTCTGTCAATTTGAATCGCTAATGACATAGAATCATTGAGACCAGAGGGGACAGAGAATCCCACCATAACATCCTTTACATTATCTGACAGACCCTTCCGAAAAAGGGCCGCCAAAGCGTCGTCATTCCACTTGGTCAGGACTGCCCACCTACGGAATCTCTGACAGTAAACTCAGCGTCATCAAGCCCCTGATTTAATGCCAACAAGGCTTTTTCAGCTTGATCAGTGACATTAGGCTCATCGTACAATAACCCCAAAGCCTGAAAAAATGCATCAACATCACTCAAAACAGGATCCCCAGGTGTCAGGGAAAAAGCCCAATCCTGAGGATCGCCGCGCAGGAGAGAGATGACAATCTGAACCTGCTGCGCTGCGTTCCCTGAGGACTTAGATTTTAAAGCAAAAAACAATTTACAATTATTTTTGAAATTCTGAAACTTAGCTCGATCCCCTAAAAACAAATCTGGCATGGGAATCCTAGGTTCCACCACAGGCAACCTAGCAAGATAGGTAGCAATACTCCGAACCTCAGTGGCAAGCTGATCCACACGGCCAGACAACTGTGCAAACTCCATTAGAGAAAAAATCCTCCCCAGCACCCAGAGATACAGAGGGAAAAAAAAATGTAACAAACAGAAAAATATCTCTGACAACTCTGACAACCTTTTTTTTTTTCTTTCACAATATTTTTTCCCTTCTGTGAGTACAATACAATTTTCAATTTTTAGGCCGGTGATACTGTTATGTTTCGGTAGCTGAGGAGTGCAGGTAAAAAAGGCAATACACCAGAGCAGTTGGAATCTATGAGATTGCAGTACCCTGACTAACCACCACAACTAGAGGCAGCCGTGGAGCGTTCCTACGTTGGTCCTAGACGCCTCGTCACAGCCTGAGAAACTAGCTACACCTAAAGATAGAAAGAGGAAAGCTATCTGCCCCGGAGCAGATCCCCAAAGACAAAGAAAGCCCCCAAACATGTAATGGCGTTTAGACAAGAAGAAATACTGACACAGACAGAAAATAGAATGAGCAAACGTTGGGGCCCAAACTATCTAAATAGGAAAGGATAGGAAGGGTATTTACTGCAATCCCAGAAAACCCTGAAAAGCACCAACTCTACTAATTTCAAAAACACCTGAGATCATACGACCTCTACCACCTAAATTAGTTCTCTGGTGTAACAAAATCAAAACAGCAGCCACTGAAAAAACTGGAAAAAGCAAAAGTACAAACATCAGTGGCTGAACCAAACTGAGAGGGCAAAAGCCCCCGGAGGGGACCCTGAAGGCCCCCACAGAAGTGCAGGACAAAATGCAAAAATCAAGCACAAAAACAAAAAGAAGAAAATGTCTTATCTGTTAGCAGGAGATGCAGACACGACACAGCAGGCTACAAAGGAAACAGGACTCAAGGATTGAGACTAGAACAATTGATCACCGGCAACCCTGATGGGAAGGCGACTCCCTTATATAAGACCAGTCAGTAACACCTGATTCCCACTCCTCACAATCTTCACTGGACAGTCCAGTACCGCTTGTAACCACCAGAGGGAGCCTCTGCTCAGAACTCATTTCAAGTCCATTCACAACACAAAACATTTTTGTACAATTGAACTCGAGAACCTTAATGGAGTCCAAAATCTGTGTAATTTTATTTATTGCGCAGGTGAAGACTAACGTGCAACATTTTAATGGACGATGTGACTTTTTGCTCTATAAAGGCACAGAAAAGTAAAAGACCAAAAAAAGGATCTTTAAAGAATTTTGAGCAAAAACAGAAAAGAAATATTATGCGACAAAAAAAAGAAAAGTGACAAATGATAAATCTGGGCTAAAATATGTTAGAGAGATGATGAACCTTTCATTACAATCAAAATAAGCCTCATGAATCCAGAAAATCCTCTAATTTGCAGGGAACGGGCAACTAACTGATTGCCTGCATCCTGGGTTACTAGACTCCTTGATGTCATGACGTGTTGCTCCACAACATTGTGTGGACCAGGAAGCACAAAAGGAGCACAAGATGATAGACTGTGAATTGTGGCTGGAGAAGTGAAGACTGCCCTCGTTCATCTGTCATAGAGGAATGGACCTGAAGCTGGACCTGAAGCCGGACCTGAAGCCAAAGCTGATGCCGGACTTGACGCTGGACACGGACCTTACTCCAGATCTGACGCTGGACCTTACGCTGGACCTGATGTCGGACCTGATACCGGACCTGAAGCCAGACCTAATACCGGACCTGATGCTGGACCTGACGCTGTACCTGATGCCGGACCTGATGCCAGAATGAGGATATTGGGTGTAGAAGTGAAGACTGCCCTTGTCCATCTGCCATAGAGGACCAGAACTGATGACAGACCTGATGCCAGACCTGATGACGGACCTGACGCCGGACCAGATGCCAGAGCTGATGACGGACCTGACACCGGACCTGAAGCTGGACCTGACGCCGGACCTGAAGCCGGACCTGATGCCGGACCTGACGCTGGACCTGATGCTGGACCTGATGCTGGATTCTACACCGAACCTGATGTCGGACCTGATACAGGACCTGAAGCTGAAGCCAGACCTAACGCCGTACCTGATGACAGAACATGACGCTGGACCTGATGCCGGACCTGATGCCAGACTGAGGATGTTGGCTGTAGAAGGGAAGACTGCCCTTGTCCATCTGCCATGGAGGACCAGACCTGATGATAGACCTGATGCCAGACCTGATGACAGACCTGACGTCGGACCAGGTGCCAGAGCTGATGACGGACCTGACGATGGACCTGAAGCAGAACCTGAAGCCGGACCTGATGCTGGACCTGATGCTGGATATTATGCTGGACCTGATGTCAGACCTGATACCAGACCTGAAGCCAGACCTAACGCCGGACCTGACGCTGGACCTGATGCCAGACTGAGGATGTTGGCTGTACAATTGAAGACTGCCCTTGTCCATCTGCCATGGAGCACCTGACCTGATGACAGACCTGACACCGGACCTGATGACAGATCTGATGCCGGACGTAATGCCGGTCCTCACGCCGGACCACAGCAGGCAAATCTTTTTGCTCAATTCTAATTGAAAATGTAAAAATATTTGTTCCTTTGTGGGAGGAAATCAAGTGAGATGGAGATCAGGGGTGTGGAGGATTCCTGTGAGGACGTGTGACGTACAACAATGTTTCCATGTGTGATCTCCAATTAGCACAAACACCAGAGATGGAGGAAATGCCTTGATACAATGTGAGGACTGCGGCAGGAGTGGGGGAAATTCTCCTGGATTCTTCCTCTCCCTCCTGACACCACTTTGCTGCTAATCATTTATGTTCTAGTCTTGTTCACGCCACTGAGTAAACCCTTTAAGGAAAACTCTTCAGTGGTCTGTGAAATGCGCTAAACGCCGAGATGGAGACACGCGATGGTTTAGGAATATTTGATGTGATCCAGGTTATTTACTCAGTTTTAGAAAACAGCTGCTTGGACGAGATCCAGGCGACGAGCTGAGCTCCGAAGAGGAAAATTAGCAGAATTCTCCGCAAATAACCCAGAGTATTGGGAACTGTGACAATGATGAAAGAGGAAAGGGCCGGAAATGTGACAACAGAACGTATCTGATCCCTTCAAGGTGAACTCACAATGATGACAAGTTCTATGGATGAAATCCCCATAAATATTCCAATTATGAAAGAAACGTTTCCCTTTTGTAACTTGTCTCTTTTTAGCATAAACATAAATGATGTTCCGTCTAAGGCGACCTCGCTCTGCGGCTGGTGGTCTTCACTCCAGCCATTGCCAGGGTGTTACTTATGGGGCCACATAGCAAACGCTGTAGTAAACGATAGTAGCAAGTGAGATCAGGAAAGGAAAGGATAAAGGGGCAGCCCGGTACCTATAAAGCCCTTTATAAATATATTATCTTTAACCCCTAAGCACTCTTGGAATGACCATTTTCCCTGCACAGCTGATTGCTGTATCTGGTTCTTTACTTTCCTTCCCAGGATGTTTCATTTGAGGGGGTCTCATAGGAGGATGTCCCTGCAGTGTATCTAGTGCTCGGACCACCCCTGTAGTGATTAACGTAGCCGTATGTGAGAATACAATAACTCTCAGCGTACACTTACTGTAAGTAATGGATGAAAGTGGCATCGCAGCGCAGTCTGATTAAAGTGTGGAGTTATTTTCACAGTTTTCTATCACTGAAGACAAAATGGTCAAAGATCCTGATCAGTTATTTCCATCCAGTGTTTCTATATTCCTGAAGGACAAATCTTAGAAAAAAAAACAGGGAAAAAGTCAGGAACTTGTTTTTGCATAAATGCATATATTTCTGGCTAAACATTATTAGTGCTGCTTGGCTGCATTAGGTTTTTGCACTATTTGCCTTCCACTGTCTCTGTATCAGTGGCACAGACAGAAAAAGGGCCCCTGTGCAAGAACAGTATATGGGCCCTTTACTGTCCAATAGTTCTGCTATGACAGGAGCTCCTTGCTGCACTGTAGGTAGATGTGGCCCCTGAACACTGGGGCCCCAGTGCAGCTGTACCAATGATATATCTGCCCCTGTTCTGTGTTACATTGTCTATTGCTGGTAGCAGAATGAGTTAACTGAAAATGAGTCAGTGAACTCCTTCTGACAAAATAGTACAAAAATAGTTACTAAAAAAATGAAATAAAAAGGTGCTGATAAAGGAGCCCATATCATTTATGTTTAGCCGCAATGTGAGATCAGTGAGTTAATACATAGATGGGGAGACAGATCTGCCACTCAGGATTGTGGAAAAGCTGTGTGGTGTCCAAAAGTGGTCAGAAGGCGTCCGGAGACCCTCGGGGTGATATGGAGCTGATTCTTTAGCTACAAAGTAACAGCTTTAAGCCTCATCGTCACGAGATGAAGGAGGCGAAACGCAGGGATCTCCGGCCGCCATAATAATGTTCCCTCAGAGATACTACTGCGGCTCTGCCTGTAACACTACAGTATTATCTCCGGCCTCTAGAACTCATTGAATCTCTGAAAACCAATGTTTTCTGTACAAATGTATAAATATTCTCAGTATGAATAAAATATGACGTCCTTTCTGCTCACATCTAATTGCATCATTTAAAATCCCAAATGAGGAGGGACGAGCGTGTCCGCAGAGGCGCTTACAGAGATGGAGCAGAGGACAGAAGTCCCCGAGGCCGGGACGGCAGATGTAAGAACCGCTGCCATTGGTCCATGAGGCCGGGACGGCAGATGTAAGAACCGCTGCCATTGGCCCACGAGGCCGAGCATAAAAAAGGATGAAAATTTGCAGAAACGCGCTGGAAACTCGGCCATCTTGGGAAATTTAAACTGCTAACAAACCTAGAAAGCATCCGAGGTCGCTGCGAGGACAGCAGCAGAAATAACGCATGAAGGTGGAAGCCGTATCCTTTATGTCAGCGGTGAGATATCCTGTGCGTATATCACACTGAGCACAGAAGCGAGGAGCCGTCAATCTGACAACGCGGGTCACAGTCACAGATCAAATGTCTGCTAATAAAATAAAAATGCTGGAAAAAGCAGGAAATCAATTGTGAATGGACAGAGAATGAAGAATGAAGAACTAATTAGAAATATTCAGACAAGGAATGGATTCATCATGTGTTATGTACACAACGTCCATCTACAGAATGGCAAAACCGCAGATATCAGGCCAGAAAACTATTAACTTCTAAGGGAAACAGTATGCAAAATTATATGGGCAGAGAAAGGAGAAGAAAGTGAACTGTGCTCATTGCCTCCCGTCAATGCTATCTATGCATGCAGGGATATTGGATACAGAAACCTTTGTTTGCAGTTACAGAGGTCGGACGTTTCCTGTGGTTCTTGACCAGGTTTGCACACACTGCAGCAGGGATTTTGGCCCCTTCCTTCATACAGATCTTCTCCAGATCCTTCAGGATTCGGGGCTGTCGCTGGACAACATTGAGTTTCAGCTCCTCCAAAGTTTTTTCATTGGGGTCAGGTCTGGAGACTGGCTAGGCCACTCCAGGACCTTGAAATGCTTCTTATGGAGCAGCTCCTTGGTTGCCCTGGCTGTGTGTTTCGGGTCATTGTCATGCTGGAAGACCCAGCTATGACCCATCTAACGCTCTTACTGAGGGAAGGAGGTTGTTGGCCAAAATCTCGTAATACATTACCCCATTCATCCACCCTACAGTACGGTGCAGTCATTCTGTCCCTTTTTCAGAAAAGCATCCCCAAGGTATGATGTTTCCCCCACCATGATTCATGGTTGGGATGTTGTTCTTGGGGTTGTACTCATCCTTCTTCTTCCTCCAAACACGGCGAGTGAAGTTGATACTAAAAAGTTCTATTTTGGTCTCATCTGACCACATGACCTTGTCCCATGCCTCCTCTGGATCATCCCGGTGGTTATTGGCGAACATCAAATGGGCCTGGACATGTGCTGGCATAAGTAGGAGGACCTTGCGTGCCCTGCAGGATTGTAATCCATAACGGTGAAGTGTGTTACTAATGGTAATATTTGAGACTGTGGTCCCAGCTCTCTTCAGGTCATTGACCAGGTCCTCCTGCATAGTTCTGGGCTGAGTCCTGACCTTTCTCAGAATCATCCTTACATCATGAGGCGAGATCTTGCATGGAGCCCCAGACTGACGAATACTGATAGTCATCTTGTGTTTCTTCCATTTTCTAATAATTGTCCCAACACTTGTTGCCTTCTCACCAAGCTGCTTGCCTGTTCTCCTGTTGCCCATCTCAGCCTTGTGCAGATCTACAATTTTGTTCCTGGTGTCCTTAGAAGGCTCTTTGGTCTTGGCCATGGTGGAGAGGTTGGAGTGTGATTGAGTGTGTGGACAGGAGTCTTTTATACAGGTAACAAGGTGAAACAGGTGCAATTAATCCAGGTAATGAGTGCAGAGTAGGAGACTTCTTACAGAAACACTTAACAGGTCTGTGAGAGCAGAATTCTCGCTGGTTGGTCGGTGATCAAATCCTTATTTCATACAACAAAATGCAAATTAATTATGTAAAAATCCTACAATGTGATTTTTAGATTCTGTCTCACAATTGAAGTGTACCAAAAAAATTACTGACCTCTCCGTTCTTTGTAGGTGGAAAAACTTGCAAAGACTGTAGTGTATCAAATACACTGCTCAAAAAAATAAAGGGAACACTCAAATAACACATCCAGGGGCGCCGCTATAATGAGGCGAGTTGAGCCTGTTGTCTCAGGCGGCGGCAGCCAGGGGGCGGCAGAGCAGAACTCATAACACCAGCGCCGCTCAATGTGTGAGAAGACGTGAGAAGAAGGAAGCTGCCGGATCATGGAGAGGTGAGTCTGGCCGATGTGCCTGTGAAGCTGCTGTGTGTGTGTGTGTGTGTGTGTGTGTGTGTGTGTGTGTGTGTTTGTGTGTGTGTGTGAAGCTGCTGTGTGTGTGTGTGACGCTGTGTGTATGTATGTGTGTGTGTGTGAGACGCTGTGTGTGTGTGTGTGTGTGTGTGATAGATGAGGAAGCGATATCACCGTTGGAACGGGCAGAGGTGAGTAGTTTTTTTTTATGCAAGGCCATTATTCAGTATGGAGCATCATGTGGGGCCATTATACTGTATGCAGCAGTATATGGGGCCATTATACAGTATGCAGCAGTATATGGGGCCATTATTCAGTATGGAGCATCATGTGGGGCTATTATACTGTATGCAGCAGTATATGGGGCCATTATACAGTATGCAGCAGTATATGGGGCCATTATTCAGTATGGAGCATCATGTGGGGCCATTATACTGTATGCAGCAGTATATGGGGCCATTATACAGTATGCAGCAGTATATGGGGCCATTATTCAGTATGGAGCATCATGTGTGGCCATTACACTGTATGCAACAGTATATGGGGCCATTATACAGTATGCAGCAGTATATGGGGCCGTTATTCAGTATGGAGCATCATGTGGGGCCATTATACTGTATGCAGCAGTATATGGGGCCATTATTTATTATAGAACATCATGTGGGGCCATTATACTGTATGCATCATTATGTGGGGCCATTATTCAGTATGGAGCATCATGTGGGGCCATTATACTGTATGCAGCAGTATATGGGGCCATTATTCAGTATGGAGCATCATGTGGGGCCATTATACTGTATGCAGCAGTATATGGGGCCATTATTCAGTATGGAGCATCATGTGGGGCCATTATACTGTATGCAGCAGTATATGGGGCCATTATTCAGTATGGAGCATCATGTGGGGCCATTATACTGTATGGAGCATTATATGGGGCCATTATACTGTATGCATCATTATGTGGGGCCATTATACTGTATGCAGCAGTATATGGGGCCATTATTCAGTATGGAGCATCATGTGTGGCCATTATACAGTATGCAGCAGTATAAGGGGCCATTATTCAGTATGGAGCATCATGTGTGGCCATTATACTGTATGCAGCTGTATATGGGGCCATTATTCAGTATGGAGCATCATGTGGGCCATTATACTGTATGCAGCTGTATATGGGGCCATTATTCAGTATGGAGCATCATGAGGGGCCATTATACTGTATGCAGCAGTATATGGGGCCATTATTCAGTATGGAGCATCATGTGGGGCTATTATACTGTATGCAGCAGTATATGGGTCCATTATTCAGTATGGAGCATCATGTGGGGCTATTATACTGTATGCAGCAGTATATGGGGCCATTATACTGTATGCATCATTATGTGGGGCCATTATACTGTATGCAGCTGTATATGGGGCCATTATTCAGTATGGAGCATCATGTGGGGCCATTATACTGTATGCAGCTGTATATGGGGCCATTATTCAGTATGGATCATCATGTGTGGCCATTTTACTGTACGCAGCAGTATATGGGGCCATTATACTGTATGCAGCAGTATATGGGCCATTATTCAGTAGTTTTTTTCTTTCCCATCTTTCTTTCTCTCTCTCTTCTTTTTCTTTCTCTCTGTTCTTTCTTTCTTTCTCTTTCTTTCCACTCTATCTTTCTGTTCTTTCTCTCTCTCTCTGTTCTTTCTATCTGTTTTCTTTATTTCTCTTTCTCTCTCTCTCTGTTCTTTGTTTCCCATCTTTCTTTCTCTCTATCTCTCTGTTCTTTCTTTCTCTTTCTTTCTCTCTCTGTTCTTTCTTTCTCTCTGTTCTTTCTTTCTTTCCACTCTATCTTTCTGTTCTTTCTCTCTCTCTCTCTCTCTGTTCTTTCTATCTGTTTTCTTTATTTCTCTTTCTCTCTCTCTGTTCTTTGTTTCCCATCTTTCTTTCTCTCTATCTCTCTGTTCTTTCTTTCTCTCTTTGTTCTTTCTTTCCCTATTTCTTTTTTTCTCTCTGTTCTTTTTTCTGTCCCCTCTTTCTTTTTCTGTTCTTTCTTTCTCCCTCTCTGTTCTTTCTTTCCCCTTTCTTTGTTTATTTATTTCCCTCTCTACTTTCTCTCTGTTCTTTCTTGTGTGGCGCCCTGAGGGTCCAGTCGCCACAGAGATGTTGCATCGCACCCAGCGGTGTGACACCTGACTCTCAGGTAAGGAGGAAACACCCCCTTGACTCCAACCACTGCATTCAACAGTACACTATGCCAGCTGAGTGTAGGCGGACCCAATGGGATGGTCTAGCTCAGGCTGGTTAGAATAGGGTGTGGCTAGTTGGATGGGAGGGGTTGAGGCAGCCTTATGCTGCGTGAGGTAAATTTGAACTTCAGTTGGAGACAGGCGGCCAGCCTGGGTACTGGCCGGTCCTGCAGCTCTCTGAGTTTACCTCAGAGAGCCTTGCTGAGAGAAATGAAGGGGTCCGGGTCGGTACAGCAATTGACGCTGTCCCCCATCCTCACTGGAGGAAGGACCAGACATCACATCGGGGAGACGGTTCCCAGGCTAGTGGGTCAGTTCAGCGCCATTAGCTAACACTGCATCTAGTGGGACTCTTCAAGAGCCACTAGCTACCATAATCTCGTCCCGAGGCAGCTCAGTGGTCAAGTACGTCCAGGTTTCCGACGGTGTCCCGATCTCCGCAGCTCTCTGGGAGATGGCCACTCGGGGCATCGGGTCGCACCTGAAAACTGAAAAGGCCTAATACTGCTTCGCTGAGGGCTCTGTGGTAGGGAGGTGCAGGTAGAAGTAAGGAGTATTGCACAAAAAACACCGGAAAGGAACATAAAAGGGAGTCATTGGAAGTGTGACCAATTTATCTGAGGTTACTGGACTACTCACTGGAAGGACACAGTGCCCGGCTGGACTCTGTAAAGCGCTTAACAGACTGTGAGTAAACCCTTGAAACTGCATAAGAACTGTCTCCTGC
>JARQOD010000007.1:92958796-93015731 GCA_033576555.1 Oophaga sylvatica | reverse complement strand
ACGTCATGAGACAAAGAGGCCACCAAAAGGCCGACAAACCCAAGTCTCGGGTCCCAAAAAAAATTCCGGACGCCAGCCAACGCGGAACAATAAAATTCAGACACCCCAATTTTTCCATGGTCGGAGAAACAATTTCCAACAGGGCAGCGCTCGGGCCTATCCTCCGGGCCACCCCTCCAGAGCAAGTCTCAAATTGGGTGAGATGGCGGAAAGAACTACACCCTCTTTCAAAATAACAGAAGGACAGATAACTCAGGAGATTTCCGCCAGGAAACTCCTCGAGAGGGCATCCGCCCTTAACATTCTTAGTGCCAGGAAGAAAGGAAAACCAAAAATTAAAACGTTTGAAAAACAAGGCCCACCTGGCCTGTCTAGGATTGAGTCGCTTGGCAGATTCCAGTTTAAACCAATTCTTTATGGTCCGTTAAGGACCCCCAAACCTGATGTTTGGCTCCCTCCAGCCAATGTCTCCACTCTTCAAAGCCCACTTCAGGGCCAATAACTCCCGATTACCCACGTCATAATTACGTTCAGTAGGAAAATTTTCGAGAGAAAAAGGCACAAGGGTTACTTTTAGGGGTCTCTGGATCTTTTGGGACAAAACTGCCCCTGCCCCAATTTCAGAGGCATCAACCCCCACCTGAAATGGCGAGAAACATCAGGCTGCCGTAGAAACAGGAGCAGAAGTAATCTCCCCTTAAGTTCCTGAAATGCAGAGACTGCCTCAGGAGGCCAATTCACCACATCAAAACCCTTTTTTGGTCAAATTCATTTAAATGGTTTAACAATAACCGAGAAATTACCAATAAATTTACGATAAAAACTGGCAAAAACCCAAAAATCTTTGAGAGCCTTTAATGAAGTAGGTTGGACCCAATCACAGATGGCCTGAACCTTGACCGGGTCCATTTCAAAACAGATGGGGACAAAGGGAATCCCAGAAATGAGATCCTCTGTACGCCAAAAAGACACTTTGACCCCTTTTCACATACAGAGCATCTCTTCAAAATCGGAATACAGTTCGAACATGTTTCACATGAGAGTCCCAGTCCATTAGAAAAAATCAAAGATATCATCCAAATAAACAATCAGAAATTTATCCACAAAATCCCTGAAAATGTCATTCATGAAGGACTGGAAGACAGAAGGAGCATTAGTGAGCCCAAAGGGCATCACAAGGTACTCAAAATGCCCCTCCGGGTATTGAATGCCGTCTTCCATTCATCCCCGTGCTTAATGCGAATAAGGTTATATGCTACCCTGAGGTCAAGCTTGGTAAACCAAGTAGCGTTTTTCACCCTGGAAAACAGGTCAGAAATCAAAGGTAAAGGGTATTGATATTTTACAGTAATATTGTTGAAAAGACGATAATCAATACACGGCCTTAATGAACCATCCTTTTTGGCCACAAAGAAAAAACCGGCACCTAAGGGTGAAGAGGATGGTCTGATATGACCCTTCTCCAATGATTCCTTGATATAAGACCGCATAGCGTCATGTTCAGGTACAGACAAGTTAAAAAGGTGACCTTTAGGGAATTTACTACCAGGCACTAATTCAATAGCGCAGTCATAGCTCCTATGGGAGGCAAGGATGCAGATTTACTTTTGCTAAACACATCAGAAAAATCAATCAAAAAGTCAGGAACATCCTGAGCCTGGGGGGAGGCAGAAAAAACAGGAGTGTTGGTATTAACACATTGGCAGCCCCAACTGGTTACAGACACAGATTTCCAATCCAAAACAGGATTATGAGACTGCAACCAAGGGAAGCCCAGTACGATAATATCATGCATATTATACAGAACCAAAAATTTACAGCACTCCTGATGATCAGGTTCAACCCTCATTATCACCTGAGTAGAGAACTGAGGTTTATTCTCAGCCAAAGGGGTAGAATCGATCCCCAGTAGGGGAATAGACTTCTGTAGGGGTATCAAGGGAAACCCACAACGTTTAGCAAAATCATAATCCATCAGGTTAATAGCTGCTCCAGAATCAACGAAAGCCTGAGCAGAAAATGAGGACAGAGAGCATATCAGAGTGACAGTTAATAAAAACTTAGTCTGAACACTACCCAAGACAACTGAGTGTGCAAAACGTCTTCCCCGCTTAGGGCAGACTGAAATAGCATGAGAGGCATCACCACAGTAGAAACATAACCCATTGCGCTTTCGAAACTCATGACGCTGTGCCCCAGACACCACTCTATCACACTGCATGGGTTCAGAAGCAGGTTCACAAGGCAACACTATTCCACGCATACTTCTCCGCTCACGCAAACGTCTGTCAATTTGAATCGCTAATGACATAGAATCATTGAGACCAGAGGGGACAGAGAATCCCACCATAACATCCTTTACATTATCTGACAGACCCTTCCGAAAAAGGGCCGCCAAAGCGTCGTCATTCCACTTGGTCAGGACTGCCCACCTACGGAATCTCTGACAGTATAACTCAGCGTCATCAAGCCCCTGATTTAATGCCAACAAGGCTTTTTCAGCTTGATCAGTGACATTAGGCTCATCGTACAATAACCCCAAAGCCTGAAAAAATGCATCAACATCACTCAAAACAGGATCCCCAGGTGTCAGGGAAAAAGCCCAATCCTGAGGATCGCCGCGCAGGAGAGAGATGACAATCTGAACCTGCTGCGCTGCGTTCCCTGAGGACTTAGATTTTAAAGCAAAAAACAATTTACAATTATTTTTGAAATTCTGAAACTTAGCTCGATCCCCTAAAAACAAATCTGGCATGGGAATCCTAGGTTCCACCACAGGCAACCTAGCAAGATAGGTAGCAATACTCCGAACCTCAGTGGCAAGCTGATCCACACGGCCAGACAACTGTGCAAACTCCATTAGAGAAAAAATCCTCCCCAGCACCCAGAGATACAGAGGGAAAAAAAAATGTAACAAACAGAAAAATATCTCTGACAACTCTGACAACCTTTTTTTTTTTCTTTCACAATATTTTTTCCCTTCTGTGAGTACAATACAATTTTCAATTTTTAGGCCGGTGATACTGTTATGTTTCGGTAGCTGAGGAGTGCAGGTAAAAAAGGCAATACACCAGAGCAGTTGGAATCTATGAGATTGCAGTACCCTGACTAACCACCACAACTAGAGGCAGCCGTGGAGCGTTCCTACGTTGGTCCTAGACGCCTCGTCACAGCCTGAGAAACTAGCTACACCTAAAGATAGAAAGAGGAAAGCTATCTGCCCCGGAGCAGATCCCCAAAGACAAAGAAAGCCCCCAAACATGTAATGGCGTTTAGACAAGAAGAAATACTGACACAGACAGAAAATAGAATGAGCAAACGTTGGGGCCCAAACTATCTAAATAGGAAAGGATAGGAAGGGTATTTACTGCAATCCCAGAAAACCCTGAAAAGCACCAACTCTACTAATTTCAAAAACACCTGAGATCATACGACCTCTACCACCTAAATTAGTTCTCTGGTGTAACAAAATCAAAACAGCAGCCACTGAAAAAACTGGAAAAAGCAAAAGTACAAACATCAGTGGCTGAACCAAACTGAGAGGGCAAAAGCCCCCGGAGGGGACCCTGAAGGCCCCCACAGAAGTGCAGGACAAAATGCAAAAATCAAGCACAAAAACAAAAAGAAGAAAATGTCTTATCTGTTAGCAGGAGATGCAGACACGACACAGCAGGCTACAAAGGAAACAGGACTCAAGGATTGAGACTAGAACAATTGATCACCGGCAACCCTGATGGGAAGGCGACTCCCTTATATAAGACCAGTCAGTAACACCTGATTCCCACTCCTCACAATCTTCACTGGACAGTCCAGTACCGCTTGTAACCACCAGAGGGAGCCTCTGCTCAGAACTCATTTCAAGTCCATTCACAACACAAAACATTTTTGTACAATTGAACTCGAGAACCTTAATGGAGTCCAAAATCTGTGTAATTTTATTTATTGCGCAGGTGAAGACTAACGTGCAACATTTTAATGGACGATGTGACTTTTTGCTCTATAAAGGCACAGAAAAGTAAAAGACCAAAAAAAGGATCTTTAAAGAATTTTGAGCAAAAACAGAAAAGAAATATTATGCGACAAAAAAAAGAAAAGTGACAAATGATAAATCTGGGCTAAAATATGTTAGAGAGATGATGAACCTTTCATTACAATCAAAATAAGCCTCATGAATCCAGAAAATCCTCTAATTTGCAGGGAACGGGCAACTAACTGATTGCCTGCATCCTGGGTTACTAGACTCCTTGATGTCATGACGTGTTGCTCCACAACATTGTGTGGACCAGGAAGCACAAAAGGAGCACAAGATGATAGACTGTGAATTGTGGCTGGAGAAGTGAAGACTGCCCTCGTTCATCTGTCATAGAGGAATGGACCTGAAGCTGGACCTGAAGCCGGACCTGAAGCCAAAGCTGATGCCGGACTTGACGCTGGACACGGACCTTACTCCAGATCTGACGCTGGACCTTACGCTGGACCTGATGTCGGACCTGATACCGGACCTGAAGCCAGACCTAATACCGGACCTGATGCTGGACCTGACGCTGTACCTGATGCCGGACCTGATGCCAGAATGAGGATATTGGGTGTAGAAGTGAAGACTGCCCTTGTCCATCTGCCATAGAGGACCAGAACTGATGACAGACCTGATGCCAGACCTGATGACGGACCTGACGCCGGACCAGATGCCAGAGCTGATGACGGACCTGACACCGGACCTGAAGCTGGACCTGACGCCGGACCTGAAGCCGGACCTGATGCCGGACCTGACGCTGGACCTGATGCTGGACCTGATGCTGGATTCTACACCGAACCTGATGTCGGACCTGATACAGGACCTGAAGCTGAAGCCAGACCTAACGCCGTACCTGATGACAGAACATGACGCTGGACCTGATGCCGGACCTGATGCCAGACTGAGGATGTTGGCTGTAGAAGGGAAGACTGCCCTTGTCCATCTGCCATGGAGGACCAGACCTGATGATAGACCTGATGCCAGACCTGATGACAGACCTGACGTCGGACCAGGTGCCAGAGCTGATGACGGACCTGACGATGGACCTGAAGCAGAACCTGAAGCCGGACCTGATGCTGGACCTGATGCTGGATATTATGCTGGACCTGATGTCAGACCTGATACCAGACCTGAAGCCAGACCTAACGCCGGACCTGACGCTGGACCTGATGCCAGACTGAGGATGTTGGCTGTACAATTGAAGACTGCCCTTGTCCATCTGCCATGGAGCACCTGACCTGATGACAGACCTGACACCGGACCTGATGACAGATCTGATGCCGGACGTAATGCCGGTCCTCACGCCGGACCACAGCAGGCAAATCTTTTTGCTCAATTCTAATTGAAAATGTAAAAATATTTGTTCCTTTGTGGGAGGAAATCAAGTGAGATGGAGATCAGGGTGTGGAGGATTCCTGTGAGGACGTGTGACGTACAACAATGTTTCCATGTGTGATCTCCAATTAGCACAAACACCAGAGATGGAGGAAATGCCTTGATACAATGTGAGGACTGCGGCAGGAGTGGGGGAAATTCTCCTGGATTCTTCCTCTCCCTCCTGACACCACTTTGCTGCTAATCATTTATGTTCTAGTCTTGTTCACGCCACTGAGTAAACCCTTTAAGGAAAACTCTTCAGTGGTCTGTGAAATGCGCTAAACGCCGAGATGGAGACACGCGATGGTTTAGGAATATTTGATGTGATCCAGGTTATTTACTCAGTTTTAGAAAACAGCTGCTTGGACGAGATCCAGGCGACGAGCTGAGCTCCGAAGAGGAAAATTAGCAGAATTCTCCGCAAATAACCCAGAGTATTGGGAACTGTGACAATGATGAAAGAGGAAAGGGCCGGAAATGTGACAACAGAACGTATCTGATCCCTTCAAGGTGAACTCACAATGATGACAAGTTCTATGGATGAAATCCCCATAAATATTCCAATTATGAAAGAAACGTTTCCCTTTTGTAACTTGTCTCTTTTTAGCATAAACATAAATGATGTTCCGTCTAAGGCGACCTCGCTCTGCGGCTGGTGGTCTTCACTCCAGCCATTGCCAGGGTGTTACTTATGGGGCCACATAGCAAACGCTGTAGTAAACGATAGTAGCAAGTGAGATCAGGAAAGGAAAGGATAAAGGGGCAGCCCGGTACCTATAAAGCCCTTTATAAATATATTATCTTTAACCCCTAAGCACTCTTGGAATGACCATTTTCCCTGCACAGCTGATTGCTGTATCTGGTTCTTTACTTTCCTTCCCAGGATGTTTCATTTGAGGGGGTCTCATAGGAGGATGTCCCTGCAGTGTATCTAGTGCTCGGACCACCCCTGTAGTGATTAACGTAGCCGTATGTGAGAATACAATAACTCTCAGCGTACACTTACTGTAAGTAATGGATGAAAGTGGCATCGCAGCGCAGTCTGATTAAAGTGTGGAGTTATTTTCACAGTTTTCTATCACTGAAGACAAAATGGTCAAAGATCCTGATCAGTTATTTCCATCCAGTGTTTCTATATTCCTGAAGGACAAATCTTAGAAAAAAAAACAGGGAAAAAGTCAGGAACTTGTTTTTGCATAAATGCATATATTTCTGGCTAAACATTATTAGTGCTGCTTGGCTGCATTAGGTTTTTGCACTATTTGCCTTCCACTGTCTCTGTATCAGTGGCACAGACAGAAAAAGGGCCCCTGTGCAAGAACAGTATATGGGCCCTTTACTGTCCAATAGTTCTGCTATGACAGGAGCTCCTTGCTGCACTGTAGGTAGATGTGGCCCCTGAACACTGGGGCCCCAGTGCAGCTGTACCAATGATATATCTGCCCCTGTTCTGTGTTACATTGTCTATTGCTGGTAGCAGAATGAGTTAACTGAAAATGAGTCAGTGAACTCCTTCTGACAAAATAGTACAAAAATAGTTACTAAAAAAATGAAATAAAAAGGTGCTGATAAAGGAGCCCATATCATTTATGTTTAGCCGCAATGTGAGATCAGTGAGTTAATACATAGATGGGGAGACAGATCTGCCACTCAGGATTGTGGAAAAGCTGTGTGGTGTCCAAAAGTGGTCAGAAGGCGTCCGGAGACCCTCGGGGTGATATGGAGCTGATTCTTTAGCTACAAAGTAACAGCTTTAAGCCTCATCGTCACGAGATGAAGGAGGCGAAACGCAGGGATCTCCGGCCGCCATAATAATGTTCCCTCAGAGATACTACTGCGGCTCTGCCTGTAACACTACAGTATTATCTCCGGCCTCTAGAACTCATTGAATCTCTGAAAACCAATGTTTTCTGTACAAATGTATAAATATTCTCAGTATGAATAAAATATGACGTCCTTTCTGCTCACATCTAATTGCATCATTTAAAATCCCAAATGAGGAGGGACGAGCGTGTCCGCAGAGGCGCTTACAGAGATGGAGCAGAGGACAGAAGTCCCCGAGGCCGGGACGGCAGATGTAAGAACCGCTGCCATTGGTCCATGAGGCCGGGACGGCAGATGTAAGAACCGCTGCCATTGGCCCACGAGGCCGAGCATAAAAAAGGATGAAAATTTGCAGAAACGCGCTGGAAACTCGGCCATCTTGGGAAATTTAAACTGCTAACAAACCTAGAAAGCATCCGAGGTCGCTGCGAGGACAGCAGCAGAAATAACGCATGAAGGTGGAAGCCGTATCCTTTATGTCAGCGGTGAGATATCCTGTGCGTATATCACACTGAGCACAGAAGCGAGGAGCCGTCAATCTGACAACGCGGGTCACAGTCACAGATCAAATGTCTGCTAATAAAATAAAAATGCTGGAAAAAGCAGGAAATCAATTGTGAATGGACAGAGAATGAAGAATGAAGAACTAATTAGAAATATTCAGACAAGGAATGGATTCATCATGTGTTATGTACACAACGTCCATCTACAGAATGGCAAAACCGCAGATATCAGGCCAGAAAACTATTAACTTCTAAGGGAAACAGTATGCAAAATTATATGGGCAGAGAAAGGAGAAGAAAGTGAACTGTGCTCATTGCCTCCCGTCAATGCTATCTATGCATGCAGGGATATTGGATACAGAAACCTTTGTTTGCAGTTACAGAGGTCGGACGTTTCCTGTGGTTCTTGACCAGGTTTGCACACACTGCAGCAGGGATTTTGGCCCCTTCCTTCATACAGATCTTCTCCAGATCCTTCAGGATTCGGGGCTGTCGCTGGACAACATTGAGTTTCAGCTCCTCCAAAGTTTTTTCATTGGGGTCAGGTCTGGAGACTGGCTAGGCCACTCCAGGACCTTGAAATGCTTCTTATGGAGCAGCTCCTTGGTTGCCCTGGCTGTGTGTTTCGGGTCATTGTCATGCTGGAAGACCCAGCTATGACCCATCTAACGCTCTTACTGAGGGAAGGAGGTTGTTGGCCAAAATCTCGTAATACATTACCCCATTCATCCACCCTACAGTACGGTGCAGTCATTCTGTCCCTTTTTCAGAAAAGCATCCCCAAGGTATGATGTTTCCCCCACCATGATTCATGGTTGGGATGTTGTTCTTGGGGTTGTACTCATCCTTCTTCTTCCTCCAAACACGGCGAGTGAAGTTGATACTAAAAAGTTCTATTTTGGTCTCATCTGACCACATGACCTTGTCCCATGCCTCCTCTGGATCATCCCGGTGGTTATTGGCGAACATCAAATGGGCCTGGACATGTGCTGGCATAAGTAGGAGGACCTTGCGTGCCCTGCAGGATTGTAATCCATAACGGTGAAGTGTGTTACTAATGGTAATATTTGAGACTGTGGTCCCAGCTCTCTTCAGGTCATTGACCAGGTCCTCCTGCATAGTTCTGGGCTGAGTCCTGACCTTTCTCAGAATCATCCTTACATCATGAGGCGAGATCTTGCATGGAGCCCCAGACTGACGAATACTGATAGTCATCTTGTGTTTCTTCCATTTTCTAATAATTGTCCCAACACTTGTTGCCTTCTCACCAAGCTGCTTGCCTGTTCTCCTGTTGCCCATCTCAGCCTTGTGCAGATCTACAATTTTGTTCCTGGTGTCCTTAGAAGGCTCTTTGGTCTTGGCCATGGTGGAGAGGTTGGAGTGTGATTGAGTGTGTGGACAGGAGTCTTTTATACAGGTAACAAGGTGAAACAGGTGCAATTAATCCAGGTAATGAGTGCAGAGTAGGAGACTTCTTACAGAAACACTTAACAGGTCTGTGAGAGCAGAATTCTCGCTGGTTGGTCGGTGATCAAATCCTTATTTCATACAACAAAATGCAAATTAATTATGTAAAAATCCTACAATGTGATTTTTAGATTCTGTCTCACAATTGAAGTGTACCAAAAAAATTACTGACCTCTCCGTTCTTTGTAGGTGGAAAAACTTGCAAAGACTGTAGTGTATCAAATACACTGCTCAAAAAAATAAAGGGAACACTCAAATAACACATCCAGGGGCGCCGCTATAATGAGGCGAGTTGAGCCTGTTGTCTCAGGCGGCGGCAGCCAGGGGGCGGCAGAGCAGAACTCATAACACCAGCGCCGCTCAATGTGTGAGAAGACGTGAGAAGAAGGAAGCTGCCGGATCATGGAGAGGTGAGTCTGGCCGATGTGCCTGTGAAGCTGCTGTGTGTGTGTGTGTGTGTGTGTGTGTGTGTGTGTGTGTGTGTTTTGTGTGTGTGTGTGAAGCTGCTGTGTGTGTGTGTGACGCTGTGTGTATGTATGTGTGTGTGTGTGAGACGCTGTGTGTGTGTGTGTGTGTGTGTGTGATAGATGAGGAAGCGATATCACCGTTGGAACGGGCAGAGGTGAGTAGTTTTTTTTTATGCAAGGCCATTATTCAGTATGGAGCATCATGTGGGGCCATTATACTGTATGCAGCAGTATATGGGGCCATTATACAGTATGCAGCAGTATATGGGGCCATTATTCAGTATGGAGCATCATGTGGGGCTATTATACTGTATGCAGCAGTATATGGGGCCATTATACAGTATGCAGCAGTATATGGGGCCATTATTCAGTATGGAGCATCATGTGGGGCCATTATACTGTATGCAGCAGTATATGGGGCCATTATACAGTATGCAGCAGTATATGGGGCCATTATTCAGTATGGAGCATCATGTGTGGCCATTACACTGTATGCAACAGTATATGGGCCATTATACAGTATGCAGCAGTATATGGGGCCGTTATTCAGTATGGAGCATCATGTGGGGCCATTATACTGTATGCAGCAGTATATGGGGCCATTATTTATTATAGAACATCATGTGGGGCCATTATACTGTATGCATCATTATGTGGGGCCATTATTCAGTATGGAGCATCATGTGGGGCCATTATACTGTATGCAGCAGTATATGGGGCCATTATTCAGTATGGAGCATCATGTGGGGCCATTATACTGTATGCAGCAGTATATGGGGCCATTATTCAGTATGGAGCATCATGTGGGGCCATTATACTGTATGCAGCAGTATATGGGGCCATTATTCAGTATGGAGCATCATGTGGGGCCATTATACTGTATGGAGCATTATATGGGGCCATTATACTGTATGCATCATTATGTGGGGCCATTATACTGTATGCAGCAGTATATGGGGCCATTATTCAGTATGGAGCATCATGTGTGGCCATTATACAGTATGCAGCAGTATAAGGGGCCATTATTCAGTATGGAGCATCATGTGTGGCCATTATACTGTATGCAGCTGTATATGGGGCCATTATTCAGTATGGAGCATCATGTGGGCCATTATACTGTATGCAGCTGTATATGGGGCCATTATTCAGTATGGAGCATCATGAGGGGCCATTATACTGTATGCAGCAGTATATGGGGCCATTATTCAGTATGGAGCATCATGTGGGGCTATTATACTGTATGCAGCAGTATATGGGTCCATTATTCAGTATGGAGCATCATGTGGGGCTATTATACTGTATGCAGCAGTATATGGGGCCATTATACTGTATGCATCATTATGTGGGGCCATTATACTGTATGCAGCTGTATATGGGGCCATTATTCAGTATGGAGCATCATGTGGGGCCATTATACTGTATGCAGCTGTATATGGGGCCATTATTCAGTATGGATCATCATGTGTGGCCATTTTACTGTACGCAGCAGTATATGGGGCCATTATACTGTATGCAGCAGTATATGGGGCCATTATTCAGTAGTTTTTTTCTTTCCCATCTTTCTTTCTCTCTCTCTTCTTTTTCTTTCTCTCTGTTCTTTCTTTCTTTCTCTTTCTTTCCACTCTATCTTTCTGTTCTTTCTCTCTCTCTCTGTTCTTTCTATCTGTTTTCTTTATTTCTCTTTCTCTCTCTCTCTGTTCTTTGTTTCCCATCTTTCTTTCTCTCTATCTCTCTGTTCTTTCTTTCTCTTTCTTTCTCTCTCTGTTCTTTCTTTCTCTCTGTTCTTTCTTTCTTTCCACTCTATCTTTCTGTTCTTTCTCTCTCTCTCTCTCTCTCTGTTCTTTCTATCTGTTTTCTTTATTTCTCTTTCTCTCTCTCTGTTCTTTGTTTCCCATCTTTCTTTCTCTCTATCTCTCTGTTCTTTCTTTCTCTCTTTGTTCTTTCTTTCCCCTATTTCTTTTTTTCTCTCTGTTCTTTTTTTCTGTCCCCTCTTTCTTTTTCTGTTCTTTCTTTCTCCCTCTCTGTTCTTTCTTTCCCCTTTCTTTGTTTATTTATTTCCCTCTCTACTTTCTCTCTGTTCTTTCTTGTGTGGCGCCCTGAGGGTCCAGTCGCCACAGAGATGTTGCATCGCACCCAGCGGTGTGACACCTGACTCTCAGGTAAGGAGGAAACACCCCATTGACTCCAACCACTGCATTCAACAGTACACTATGCCAGCTGAGTGTAGGCGGACCCAATGGGATGGTCTAGCTCAGGCTGGTTAGAATAGGGTGTGGCTAGTTGGATGGGAGGGGTTGAGGCAGCCTTATGCTGCGTGAGGTAAATTTGAACTTCAGTTGGAGACAGGCGGCCAGCCTGGGTACTGGCCGGTCCTGCAGCTCTCTGAGTTTACCTCAGAGAGCCTTGCTGAGAGAAATGAAGGGGTCCGGGTCGGTACAGCAATTGACGCTGTCCCCCATCCTCACTGGAGGAAGGACCAGACATCACATCGGGGAGACGGTTCCCAGGCTAGTGGGTCAGTTCAGCGCCATTAGCTAACACTGCATCTAGTGGGACTCTTCAAGAGCCACTAGCTACCATAATCTCGTCCCGAGGCAGCTCAGTGGTCAAGTACGTCCAGGTTTCCGACGGTGTCCCGATCTCCGCAGCTCTCTGGGAGATGGCCACTCGGGGCATCGGGTCGCACCTGAAAACTGAAAAGGCCTAATACTGCTTCGCTGAGGGCTCTGTGGTAGGGAGGTGCAGGTAGAAGTAAGGAGTATTGCACAAAAAACACCGGAAAGGAACATAAAAGGGAGTCATTGGAAGTGTGACCAATTTATCTGAGGGTTACTGGACTACTCACTGGAAGGACACAGTGCCCGGCTGGACTCTGTAAAGCGCTTAACAGACTGTGAGTAAACCCTTGAAACTGCATAAGAACTGTCTCCTGCATTATTACTACGTCGCATACTCCACTCTGCTACATCACTCTGCACCATTGCTCTTCATCTTACATCTATCTGCTCTGGAAGGATATCGTCTTACCTGTAGAAGACTCATCTCCTAGCTGCACAACACCATCCCTTCCAGAGGACCTGCACAGCAGCGCTGGTCACCTTGACCAGGTACTACAGGTGGCGTCACGACAAACTACACGAACATTCATTTAATCCCCTGTAAATATCCCCCATTATAGTGAGCGCCCAGGGGACGGACCGAGCTGGCTACCCGTGACATCCCCCATAGACATCAACGGGCTCAGTGCCGAGTACCCCACGGCACTGGCGTGTGCGACTCACTTGCTTTCCCCTCTTTCTCTCTCTCCTTTCTCTCTGTTTTTTTTTTCTCTCTCTGTTCTTTCTTTTACTCAGTACCAGTCACTGTGCCCTCAGTATCAGTCAGTGTGATCACCAGTGCTAAATGGGTGTGGTCGGGGCGTGGACATGGGTGTGACTAGTTGTGAAATGGGTGTGGTCGGGGCGTGGCCTAAAATTTTCCGCGGCGAGCTATGCGCGCCGCAACCTTCCTCTCTCGAATTAGGGGGCGCCGTTTTGCAGTTCGCCTCAGGCAGCACAGAGGCTAGGTTCACCCCTGAACACATCCTAGATCAGAATGAATGAAATATTTGTGTAGCCCTGGTGTGAAGGCACACGCAGTACCCTGGAGAATGTGCGGAGAGGTAACAGTTTAATGCTCAATAAACATTCACTCCATCACACACTTAGACACACCCATAGGTTATAAGAGCTAGTGAGATGCAGCCAGCCAGTCAGTCAGTTTCAGGGAGTCTAGCCTGGACGTGGAGGGAGGAAGAGGTCCAGTGAGTCTAGTCAGTTTCCTGTCCTCGGACAGAGCAGACAGTGTGAAGTCTGTTCAGGAAGAGAGAGGAGTGAGCATCAGGACCTTCAGTCTCCTGTCCCAAGGACAGTGGAGTTCAGAGACGTGCTCCTGAACTAGAAGATTACTGAGCACCTGTTAGCAAGCTCTGGAAAGAAGCAAGAAGGGACTAATCTGCATAGCCTTTGGAAGTGTGGAGTGCTTATGCTACAAGCGCGGACAGGGCGAAAGGCATAGTGGAAGGAATTTAGAAGTGCCTTAGGATTGGATTATCCTGCACATTGTCACCGGTCACTGGGGACCAAAGCGTCACTATAGCTCCAGGCATAGTGATAGAAAAACCAGAGGCTTACTGGACCTTAGGTAGCAGAAAGCAGCCCTTGGAGTGTCGGTACGTAACTGGGGTCAGGGAGAGTGGGAACTTGGAGTCACTGCAGGACAACATTAGGAACCCAGCTCTCTCAAAGGAAGACTCCGACCACAAAACTGACCGGGCAGTACAGCTTGGAGAAGCTGGAGATTCTGGAGTGAACTACGCTTTATGCTGGTTGAACTCATAATTTTGAAAGTCAAGGAGGCCCATAACCTGTTCAGCTGTTGTCTCAAAGCACATCCTCCACCCGACCAGCCTCCCTGGGACCTGCCTTATCATCTGACAAGTAAAAGGTATGGAAAGACGCTGGATGGTGTGAGACTGAGTTATTTGATTGCATCCCTGCACAACCCCACCATAACTATCTACCTGAGGGAAGAGTCCCACCTGTAGGGGACCCGACATCTAGCTGCCTCACCATCCCCTCAGAGATCTACAGCAGCGCTGGTCTTAGTGATCAGAGAACTACAGGTGGCATCACGAACTGTATATATACCTATCCCCTGTAAATATACCCCCCAATATACGCCTGACCGCCAGGGCCACAGACCGAGCCAGCGCTACCTGTGACAACCCCATAGACTTCCATGGGCTCGGCTCTGAGTACCCCATTGCTCTGGTAAACCACAATTGTGGTGCATGGTAGAGACAAACTTGGCGTCACGAACAGGATGCGAAACTCGCAAAATTGCGAGCCCTGTGTGCCTGTGGAGGTGTTTTTGTGGAAAAGGACTGTTTGCTATTTTTGGCGCTAAAATCCGCCATTTTGCCGCCAAATTCGCGCCCTGAGGCGCTGGAGAAGAAGGTGGGCGTGGATTCGTGGGCGTGTGCCCCCCTGTGGCGCGAAGAGAATGCCTGCCCTCTCAAAGTGCTATTACAACATGCGATCCTGCCCTACAGCAAAGGAGGTCCGCCTCCTCTTCACCTTCCCTGCGAGAGGAGGAGACGCAAACCCCGCCTCCACGGAAGAGACCGGACGGCTCTGAAAGAAGAAGAGAGTCAGTTCTGGAACATCATGGAAGCAGGACGTGTGCAGCCGAGCAGGGAAGCGGTGGAAGGCAGGCCCCGTTCCCCAGCCAAGCTGCCACTAGAACCGGAACCATCCGTGGTCCTGCACCTGCAGCAAGCATTGCTGGAGATTAAAGAGGAAAATGCCAGATTGAAGAAGATGGTTTTGCAACAACCTGGCAAGGAGGAGATCGAGAGACGCAGGCGTACCCAGATGCAGCGGCGGCTGTGGGACGCGGTGTTCTCTCCCCTCGACGACCCCCCACGATTTGAGTTACCGAAACTTCTGCTGCCCAAGGCTAAGGAGCAACCGGAGGCTACCCCCAAAAGGACCAACCCTGAACCTACCGAGGAAGCGGTGGAAGCGAAGGAGGTTGAGGAGGTACCGCCAGTTCCGGAATGCCCGCCCGGCCAGGAGGCCGCAGCAGATGATCGATCCCCGGCAGGGACACCGGAGGGGTCCTGTCCATCATTACCAGACGTCGACTGGGATGAGATGGCGCGCCTGGATGACGTCGCCTACACCGCCCAGTGGGAACGTGAGTGGCAGCGTTGCGAAGAGGAACAGCGACGCCGGCAGGAGGAAGAGCGGGAAGCGCAGCGGAACCGGCAGCGGCAGTACGAGCAGCTGATCGCGGACAAGGAAAGTGTCCGCCGAGAAAAAGGTACTCTAAGGGAACCGCGGCGGCAGGGGTGTGTGACAGAGTTCCAGCTCCGGAAGGGCTGGGGCTTCATCAGAGAACCGGGCCTCTACCCAGGGGTCTTTGTCAGTCGCAGGGACGTAGAATCCCACCTGCCCATCGGCCATCCCGGGAGGGACCTAATCAATGGGGACATAGTCAACTACACACGGCACTGGGGTATGAAGGGATGGTATGCCCTTAATGTCACAATCGTCCGTGACCCCGTCCCTGACGCAGGTAACGTCACCATTGCCAGCGCATCCCAGTCACAATCTACCGCTGCATCAGGCCGTGCCCCGGCATCGCCCCAGGAGAGTATATCACAGTTGGAAGTGCCCCCTGCGTACTCTTCACTACCTTGTCCTACTACATCGCAACCTGCGACCCATTCCACATCGCAATCAGCAGTCTACACAACGTCGCGCACGGCGACTATTTCTGCATCGCGAGAGAAAGTGGCTATTACAGTGACGCAGACAGCGTCTCACAAAGCGGAAGCGCCCGGCGCGCCCCTAGTGGTTCGCACAAGGACTGTAGCGACCCAAACTCTGATAGCAGGTCACGACTTGTTGGTCATGGGATCTAAGGATCATCGTATTGTTCCAGCCCCCGGGATGGAAAGTATAATGGAAGCCTGCAAGAAAATGTGAAGAACGGTAGGACCCAGACAGGGTTTACCGCAACAAAGAAAATGTAGAAAGTTTTGATAAAAGGAATATTTGCTGTTTTGCACTTTATGGTTATGCATAATGTTTACATAGTTTTACTATAATGAGTAGAATACCCGGCTGGGTACAAGATGAAAATTTGAAAAAGTTAAAGAATTTTGAGTAAATAGAATCTGATATAATGTGAATTATTTGAAAATGTGTCTTATAAGAGACTGCGTGGCTGAGGACTGAGCCAGCCCAAAAACTATATCCTGTAAATAGTTGCACTAAGGTGCATTAATTGGTTTTACATGAAACCACCTCAACTACCTCTGAATATAAAACCCGTGTGGTGTGGCACTGAGCGAGGTCTGCAGCCAGATGTCCTGCAGCCCACCCAGGACCCACGTTGAAGGTTTGGTGCGGGTCCTTCACAAGAATACTGTGTATATATTGAATGCCTTGATGCTTTAATACTTTTTGTATTTTTCTATATGTTTTAATGCAACGTTCAAGAAATCCTTACCTCCCGGATGGGAAGAGTTAATGTTAATGTTTAATGCAAAAACAAAATGTCTTCTTGTATTTCACAGCCCGGGAGTGCTGTATTTTACCATGGGGGAATGTGTAGCCCTGGTGTGAAGGCACACGCAGTACCCTGGAGAATGTGCGGAGAGGTAACAGTTTAATGCTCAATAAACATTCACTCCATCACACACTTAGACACACCCATAGGTTATAAGAGCTAGTGAGATGCAGCCAGCCAGTCAGTCAGTTTCAGGGAGTCTAGCCTGGACGTGGAGGGAGGAAGAGGTCCAGTGAGTCTAGTCAGTTTCCTGTCCTCGGACAGAGCAGACAGTGTGAAGTCTGTTCAGGAAGAGAGAGGAGTGAGCATCAGGACCTTCAGTCTCCTGTCCCAAGGACAGTGGAGTTCAGAGACGTGCTCCTGAACTAGAAGATTACTGAGCACCTGTTAGCAAGCTCTGGAAAGAAGCAAGAAGGGACTAATCTGCATAGCCTTTGGAAGTGTGGAGTGCTTATGCTACAAGCGCGGACAGGGCGAAAGGCATAGTGGAAGGAATTTAGAAGTGCCTTAGGATTGGATTATCCTGCACATTGTCACCGGTCACTGGGGACCGAAGCGTCACTATAGCTCCAGGCATAGTGATAGAAAAACCAGAGGCTTACTGGACCTTAGGTAGCAGAAAGCAGCCCTTGGAGTGTCGGTACGTAACTGGGGTCAGGGAGAGTGGGAACTTGGAGTCACTGCAGGACAACATTAGGAACCCAGCTCTCTCAAAGGAAGACTCCGACCACAAAACTGACCGGGCAGTACAGCTTGGAGAAGCTGGAGATTCTGGAGTGAACTACGCTTTATGCTGGTTGAACTCATAATTTTGAAAGTCAAGGAGGCCCATAACCTGTTCAGCTGTTGTCTCAAAGCACATCCTCCACCCGACCAGCCTCCCTGGGACCTGCCTTATCATCTGACAAGTAAAAGGTATGGAAAGACGCTGGATGGTGTGAGACTGAGTTATTTGATTGCATCCCTGCACAACCCCACCATAACTATCGACCTGAGGGAAGAGTCCCACCTGTAGGGGACCCGACATCTAGCTGCCTCACCATCCCCTCAGAGATCTACAGCAGCGCTGGTCTTAGTGATCAGAGAACTACAGGTGGCGTCACGAACTGTATATATACCTATCCCCTGTAAATATACCCCCCAATATACGCCTGACCGCCAGGGCCACAGACCGAGCCAGCGCTACCTGTGACAACCCCATAGACTTCCATGGGCTCGGCTCTGAGTACCCCATTGCTCTGGTAAACCACAATTGTGGTGCGTGGTAGAGACATATTCTCATTGAATACTTTGTTCTGTACAAAGTTGAATGTGCTGTCAACAAAATCACACAAAAAACATCAATGTAAATCAAATTTATTAACCAATGAAGGCCTGGATTTGGAGTCACCCACAAAATTAAAGTGGAATGTAATGTCCTTAAAACAAGTCAAAATGATCCTCAGTATTATGTGTGGCCTCCACGTGCCTGTATGACCTCCCTGTGCCTGTATGACCTCCCTACTGTACAATGCCTGGGCTCCTGATGAGGCGGCGAATGGTCTCCTGAGGGATCTCCTCCCAGACCTGGACTAAAGCATCTGCCAACTCCTGGACAGTCTGTGATGCAACGTGACGTTGGTAGATGGAGCGAGACATGCTGTCCCAGATGTGCTCAATCGGATTCAGGTCTGGGGAACGGGCAGGCCAGTCCATAGCTTCAATGCCTTCATCTTGCAGGAACTGCTGACACACTCCAGCCACATGAGGTCTGGCATTGTCCTGCATTAGGAGGAACCCAGGGCCAACCGCACCAGCATATGGTCTCACAAGGGGTCTGAGGATCTCATCTCGGTACCTAATGGCAGTCAGGCTACCTCTGGCGAGCACATGGAGGGCTGTGCGGCCCTCCAAAGAAATGCCACCCCACACCATTACTGACCCACTGCCAAACCGGAACCGGTCATGCTTAAGGATGTTGCAGGCAGCAGATCGCTCTCCACGGCGTCTCCAGACTCTGTCACGTCTGTCACATGTGCTCAGTGTGAACCTGCTTTCATCTGTGAAGAGCACAGGGCGCCAGTGGCGAATTTGCCAATCCTGGTGTTCTGTGGCAAATGCCAAGCGTCCTGCACGGTGTTGGGCTGTGAGCACAACCCCCATGTGTGGACGTCGGGCACTCAGACCATCCTCATGGAGTCGGTTTCTAACCGTTTGTGCAGACACATGCACATTTGTGGCCTGCTGGAGGTCATTTTGCACAAAGGTGGAGGTAGCTGTCCAGCTGCTGGGTTGTTGCCCTCCTACGGCCCCCTCCTCGTCTGCTGGTGTACTGGCCTTTCTCCTGGTGGCGCCTCCAGCCTCTGGACACTACGCTGATGAGTCGCACGTAGCCAGGGCCTGTGGGGTACTCGGCACCGAGCCCGTTCACTTCACTGGGGGATGTCACGGGTAGCACAGCTCGGTCCGTTGCCCTGGGCGCTCACTAAAAATGGGATATTTACAGGGGATGATAGAAAATGTTCGTGACGCCACCTGTGGTTTCTGATCAGGGTGACCAGCGCTGCAGGGTAGATCCTCTGAGGGTTTGGGGCAGCAAGGTGTTAAGTCTCCCACAGGCGAGACTAATCCCTCAGGGTAAATGGCGGTGTAAGGGTGCAGGAGCAATAATGCAGACACACACAAGACAGTCTCTTTCTGTACCTTTACTGATGGTGAAGTTGCAGGCACGTCCCGGGAGGCCGTCAGGGTGGAGGATGCATATCCAGTAATCCACTGAGTAGGTGTAGGGCCTCATTCCTTCTTTATGTGTGTGAGTTTCTAACTTGCATAAAACAAAGTTTAACTCCGTTCTCTTTGCTACGCCCGGCTGATCTTGTGGTGGAGCCTTCTTTTGGACAGAACTAAGTCTCTATATGGCTGATCAGGCCAGACTCCTGTTCTTCCTGACCCCGGTTACGTATCAGCACTGTTGGGCCCCTGCGACCTATAGTCCCACAGGGTCTCCGGTTTTTCCTACTAGTCCTGAAGAAGCTAGTAAGCTCGGACCCGGTGTCCAGTAGTGCAGAGTGGAGGTAAGCTATCAATGCTGTCGACCTCTGTCACTCTCTTTTCCCTTTTTCCACTTGCCTGTCGTCCTACTCACACCTTTAACATAAGCACAACCAGCAGTAGATGTCAGCTTTCTTTGTCTTCACCGCTCTTCAAGCGTCGGCACGCTTACTTAATGAAACGCTCACTGAAGGTATCACAGTAGACTCAACTTTGACCAGACTAAGTGGCGATCCGTCCCACTATTACTGGACTCCACGATGTAAGCTGAGTAAATGCTGAAGTCATAGAATCATAGAATGGTAGAGTTGGAAGGGACCTCCTGGGCCTTCTGGTCCAACCCCCTGCTCAAAGCAGGATTCTCTAAATCATCCCAGACAGATGTCTATCCAGCCTCTGTTTGAAGACTTCCATTGAAGGAGAACTCACCACCTCTTGTGGCAGCCTGTCTTCAGTCTTCAGGCTTTCAAATAAGTCGTTCTCTAGCTAGTCTTTCCCTCTCAGCTCAGGTGACTAGACTGTCTGTCTCAGCCCTCCGGCTACACTGATCTGAGGTAACAGCCGTTCTGAGGTAAAACCAACGACTAGCTAACTCTCAGCTAGACTGCCTTCATCTCTCTACTGTCGTCTCCAAGGGCTCCCTCTGGTGGCACCAGGAAATGTGGAGTGTGAATGAATATCAGGTGATTGTGGTTTACCTTTCATGCATCCTCCAGGGTAACATGTGGCTCCAGAGCGCAGCTGGGCTACACACTGACAGACACAGCAAACCTTCTTGCCACAGCTCGCATTGATGTGCCATCCTGGATGAGCTGCACTACCTGAGCCACTTGTGTGGGTTGTAGAGTCCGTCTCATGCTACTACGAGTGTTAAAGCACAACCAGCATTCAAAAGTGACGAAAACATCAGCCAGAAAGCATTGGTACTGAGATGTGGTCTGTGGTCCCCACCTGCAGAACCACTCCTTTATTGTGTCTTGATAATTTCCAATAATTTCCATCTGTTGTCTGTTCCATTTGCACAACAGCATATGAAATTGATTGTCAGTCAGTGTTGCTTCCTAAGTGGACAGTTTGATTTCACAGAAGTTTGATTTACTTGGAGTTATATTCTGTTGTTTAAGTGTTCCCTTTATTTTTTTTGAGCAGTGTACTTATTTTTCCACTGTACATTACATTACTGATCCTGAGTTACATCCTGTATTATACTCCAGAGCTGCGCTCACTATTCTGCTGGTTTGGAAAAAATGATGTGCACACTGTTAGTCCAGTAATAGGTGCTGGTTGAACAGTAAGTCCAGTAAATAAGGAAATCAACCGCACTCAATATTTCATGCAAAGAAAAGTTTTTCTTTGCATGAAATATTGAGTGCGGTTGATTTCCTTATTTACTTCACTATTCTGCTGGAGCAGTCACTGTGTACATACATTACATTACTGATCCTGAGTTACATCCTGTATTATACTCCAGAGCTGCACTCACTATTCTGCTGGTGCAGTCACTGTGTACATACATTACATTACTGATCCTGAGTTACCTCCTATATTATACTCCAGAGCTGCACTCACTATTCTGCTGGTGCAGTCACTGTGTACATACATTACTGATCCTGAGTTACATCCTGTATTATACTCCAGAGCTGCACTCACTATTCTGCTGGTGCAGTTACTGTGTACATACATTACATTACTGATCCTGAGTTACATCCTGTATTATACTCCAGAGCTGCACTCACTATTCTGCTGGTGCAGTTACTGTGTACATACATTACATTACTGATCCTGAGTTACATCCTGTATTATACTCCAGAGCTGCACTCACTATTCTGCTGGTGCAGTTACTGTGTACATACATTACATTACTGATCCTGAGTTACATCCTGTATTATCCTCCAGAGCTGCACTCACTATTCTGCTGGTGCAGTCACTGTGTACATACATTACATTACTGATCCTGAGTTACATCCTGTATTATACTCCAGAGCTGCACTCACTATTCTGCTGGTGCAGTCACTGTGTACATACATTACATTTCTGATCCTGAGTTACATCCTGCATTATACCCCAGAGCTGCATTCACTATTCTGCTGGTGCAGTCACTGTGTACATACATTACATTACTGATCCTGAGTTACATATTGTATTATACCCCAAAGCTGCACTCACTATTCTGCTGGTGCAGTCACTGTGTACATACATTACATTACTGATCCTGAGTTACATCCTGTATTATACTCCAGAGCTGCACTCACTGTTCTGCTGGTGCAGTCGCTGTGTACATACATTACATTACTGATCCTGAGTTACATCCTGCATTGTACTCCAGAGCTGCGCTCACTATTCTGCTGGTGCAGTCACTGTGTACATACATTACATTACTGATCCTGAGTTACATACTGCATTATACCCCAGAGCTGCACTCACTATTCTGCTGGTGGACTCACTGTGTACATACATTACATTACTGATCCTGAGTTACATCATGTATTATACTCCAGAGCTGCACTCACTATTCTGCTGGTGCAGTCACTGTGTACATGCATTACATTACTGATCCTGAGTTACATCCTGTATTATACTCCAGAGCTGCACTCACTATTCTGCTGGTGCAGTCACTATGTACATATGAGTCGCACCACACTGGTACCAGGGCTATGGGGTACTCGGCACCGAGCCCGATGATGTCTATGGGGAATGTCACGGGCAGCACAGCTCGGTCCGTTGCCCTGGGCGCTCATTCAAAGGGGGATATTTACAGGGGATTTTAGGAATAGTTCGTGACGCCACCTGTGGTTTCTGATCACTTTGACCAGCGCTGCAAGGTGAATCTTCTGAGGGGATGTTATGGGGCAGCAAGATGTTAAGTCTCCCACAGGTGAGACTTTTCCCTCAAAGTCTATGGTGGTGCAGGGTGCAGATAATAAGTCAGTCACACACAAGTTGTTCTCTTTCCATACCTTTACTGTAGATGGTTGCAGGTATGTCCCGGGAAGCTGTTCAGGGTGGAGTATGCACGTCCAGGTAATTGCTGAGTAGGTTAAAGGCCTCCTTTCCCTTTAAAGTGTATGAGTCCTAACTTGCGTGAAGTCAAGTTTAACTCTTGATGCAACAGCTACGCCCGGTCGACATTGTGGTGGAGCCTTTTGCTTTTTCTGGTGACCAGAAATTGGAAAGAACTAAGCCCTTGTGGCTGATCAGGCCGGACTCCTGTTCTCCCTGACTCCTGTTACGTATCGGCACTTAGGGCTACCCTCTGCGACTTGAAGTCCAGCAGGGTCTCCGGTTTTCTATCACCAGCCGTGAAGGAACTAGCAATACTTCGGACCCGGTGTCCGGTTAGTTCGAGTGAAGGTGGTTTGTCACCGAAGTCACTCCTTCCTAGGGTAACCACTCGCCCGTCGCCCTACTCTCCTCCTTAACATAAGCACAGGGCAGCAGTAGGTTCTGTCATTAGCTTTCTTCCTTCTTTCCAAAGCTCGCTGACTGATTCTCAGTTAACTCGACGTTCTGCAAACTGTAATCCCTTCCTTCTTTCCTTCAAAGACTCTGTCCGAAGCAGCTTTCAGGACGTTTCGTCAGACTGATTACAAGCCCGCTCCGAGAGTCACTTTCCACATTCCTGGGGTGATAGCAGTCTGTCTTTCCTGAGATATCAGCTTGCAATCTCTCTCTCTCTTCTGTCTCTGACAGGAAATCCACACACATCTGTCTCTAGCTCTGACTGAGCTCTGACAGGAACTAACCAAGACTTGAATGGCTCCTGACCGGAACTGATCTTGAACTTGAATGGCTACTGCTACCTAACCACACCCTTAAATATAAATCACAGAGATATATTGCCTAGTATTTGAAATACTTCCAAAATATCAACAAATTCAAAAAGAGAAATAGGAAGCCTTTTTTCATTTATAAAATACAAAACTTTTTATTCATATAAAATACATATTATTTAGGATAAAAAATCCAAATAGGGACAATAGATGCAGCAAAAACAGGCCCAATATCAGGAGGTACAAACACAATATAAAGGGTATTTCAAAAGTGCATGTATCTATATTTCATATAAAGCCACATCGGCTAGTAGTGGGCTAAAAAAATAGCTCCTATATATTATATATCTATGCACGAAAGAACATATAGTGATCAGAATAGAAAAAACGTGTGCTCCCACCATAAATGCTAGCTATTTTAAATGTCAGCATATAAATGCAGAGCCCGCAGCAGGTGCTACAAATGAATGCAAAAAAATACAATCTGCACATCAAAATATGGGGCAAATCGAAATGCTGAAAATATGAGGCTGCTAGTGAGAGATCATACCTGATATGGCCTTGGCACCCCTGACGCGCGTTTCGCGTTAGCTTGTTCGCTCCCTTGTGAACAAGCTAACGCGAAACGCGCGTCAGGGCTGCCAAGGCCATATCAGGTATGATCTCTCACTAGCAGCCTCATATTTTCAGCATTTCGATTTGCCCCATATTTTGGTGTGCAGATTGTATTTTTTTGCATTCATTTGTAGCACCTGCTGCGGGCTCTGCATTTATATGCTGACATTTAAAATAGCTAGCATTTATGGTGGGAGCACACGTTTTTTCTATTCTGATCACTATATGTTCTTTCGTGCATAGATATATAATATATAGGAGCTATTTTTTTAGCCCACTACTAGTCGATGTGGCTTTATATGAAATATAGATACATGCACTTTTGAAATACCCTTTATATTGTGTTTGTACCTCCTGATATTGGGCCTGTTTTTGCTGCATCTATTGTCCCTATTTGGATTTTTTATCCTAAATAATATGTATTTTATATGAATAAAAATTTTTGTATTTTATAAATGAAAAAAGGTTTCACACCCTTAAATAGTCTAAGGTTCCCTCTAGTGGTAATCTAGGGAAGTGTGTGTGTTGTGAATGAATATCAGATTTTGCAGTTACCTTTTAGTGCATACTCCTGGAACATGTGTACCAAGCGCAGCTGGGCCACACACATACATTACATTACTGATCCTGAGTTACATCCTGTATTATACTCCAGAGCTGCACTCACTATTCTGCTGGTGCAGTCACTGTGTACATACATTACATTACTGATCCTGAGTTACATCCTGTATTATACCCCAGAGCTGCACTCACTATTCTGCTGGTGCAGTCACTGTACATACATTACATTACTGATCCTGAGTTACATCCTGTATTATACTCCAGAGCTGCACTCACTATTCTGCTGGTGCAGTCACTGTGTACATACATTACATTACTGATCCTGAGTTACCTCCTGTATTATACTCCAGAGCTGCACTCACTATTCTGCTGGATGATTAGGAATGTAAGTGGAATTCACCTTATGAATAATGTCTCGATTTCATCTAAAACTTATTAATTAATGAACTACTTCTACAAAACAATATTGTAGTGGATAGAGGAACTAATCCGCTGCTGATCACTTTATATAGTACTTGTGCTGTAGGTAAGGGCCATGTTCTCCCTTCAGTAGTTTGTCATGTAATCCTACATAAGGCAGACTTAACAAAGAGCAGTTATGGATTTCCTGGAATTAGATTTAATACCTGTGCACCATTTAATTCGTCATCTTAATAATATCAACATTAGTCTGATAAGTAAAGCATGTAGACAGTTATATGGCGGCTCGTCCTCACATCCAGTCCTGTCCTCGGCGGCTCTTCTGCAGCGATGGCTCTGACTCTGCTCCTCAGAGTTCAGGTGCAGAGAATATTCATACCTCACAAATACAAGTGAAAAATTAATCACCAAGCTGCGGCAACCCCACCCAGAAAAGAAGGCAAATCTAGATCATTTTGTGGTTTTTTTTTCAGATTCCATCTATTTTTTTTGCAAATAAATACAATACTTTTGCTAAGAAGACATGTAGAATCTCTGGTACATACACAAAGAAAGCACAAAACTAGAAACAATAGGAGTCCGTTCCCAAACAATGTACAAAATCCAATAATCTTCATTGTTTAATGTACAAATATATAAAAGCAACACTAGAAGGAAACAAGTCTGTGTGAGTAGAAGGAGGCCAGGTTCTGTAGGTGAAATAATATAGATCAAATTATCAATGAAAATGACAATCACAAACATATAGGAAAGATGTGTATCTTCGTGCCGTGTTAGCCAGTAGATAAGGTATCAACCACTGAGGACTCTCAAGTCTAAATATTTTTCAATCACAAACATAATAATGTGAAATCAACGAAAAGCTTAAAGTAGCAAATATGCAGGTCATGGTTCACTGTTGCATTTGCACCTATTTTTTGTCTAGTTTGTCCTTTTTAGGCTGTTGGGTTTTTTCACCAATCTTTTAAAGTTATTTTGATGTTTATTTCCTACCTGTATGCCGTCGCTTCTTCTTCTGCTTTCGTGATCCAGATTGTTGCCGCTAATTTTTTATTTCCAACTTTTTAAATGTTGCAAAATTTCAGCACAAATGTACTCTGGTCCCTCCATCAATCCCTCCAACTGATTCTTCTTTTTTTTGTGCAGAGAAATACTCTTGCAAGTGTTAAACTTGTATGCAATATTTTACAAGATTACCTTTTTAATAAAAAATCAAGCAAACAAAGGTACAAGGCCAAAAAAAGCCACATTTTCGATTTTGTGACAAATTTATTAATTTAATCATAAAAATGGCAATGATTACCACTAAACAAAAAATCACGTAAAAAAAGATGATGAATTTGGTGTAAAGACTTATAAATGCCCCGGCAAATATCGGTATCTATGCAAAAATCAATGACTGCATTAGAAACAGGGTGATAGAGCCAAATAGTGCAGAGAGAAGTGGAGTAAATAGAAAAGACAGGACCAAAATAAAGCAAATACCAGGGGTCAAGATCCAGACCCAAACTAAGTCGATGCACGTTTCGCACTTGCTTCCTCAGGGGGGCTCAGTGTGTAAATTTTTTAATTAGCATTTTAATAATATTAATCTGACACGAAAAAGATGGAGAAAATTATACGGCTGCTGATTTTCACATCCAATCCTGCTCCTCAGCGGATCTCCTGCAGGCGATGGGTCTGATTCTGAGTCCAGCAAGCGCGAGTATTTATTTCTCACAAATGCAAAATTTCTCATCCGAGCCAGCAGCATTACAAACCCAGGAATAAAAGCAAAACCTGATAATTTTGTGATTTTTTTCCCTGACATTGAATCTATTATACAAATGTGCATTTTTGTTACTTTTTCAGCAATTCTATGATTTAACTTTTTCTTGCTTAAGTTTTGCTCACAAATTTTGTTTTACAATAATTTTATATTCATTTTGAAAGCAGTTTGATTCAGTCTAGCACTGAAAGGTTCATTTTAATCACAGTGTGCAGGTTCCTGTTGCACTTTATACAGAAGATTGAATCAGCCTTAAACGGCTCAGAGGCCTCAGATGAAACTGCACATCACATGGTATAGCACAGCCAATCAGCAGGCACTATCACAGCCTGTATACAAGCTGTGGCAGGGAATGCAGTAGCCATTATGTGGTGAATCAGGATAGCAGGAGGAAGTCACAGGTGAGAAACAGATACAGAAAGCCTTAAAAAACTGGACAAACTGGACAAACTGTACAGAAAGTGTATGACAGCACAGCAGTGATAATCAGCTATTATCTGTTTACTCCCAGCCATATATGTTAAGGTCACTTGGACATTACTAAGGCTCTTTTTGCATTAAAGAGCTTGAAATGAGTTGGATTCAGTCCTAGGTGACTTCAGAGTGTTACACTCATCTCAATCATTGAATTCCGGTTTTTCATTTAGTCCCCTTGCCCCTAGTGTATAACATCCGGCCCCCTCCTCCCCTGGTGTATAACCTCAGGCCCCCCCATGCCACCATATGACAGAACGGCCGGTGGTGCAGGCTGTAGAAAGCGAGAGCGACTGTAGGAGGATGAGTTTTCTCTTATATCACCGGTGAAGTCTCCGTTTACCGCCCTGCGTTCCACTCGCCTCAGTGCAGCAAATGCATAGTATTAATCTTGGAAGCACGCGGCGGCGATGCCCAGTGGCGTGTACGGTAATGCTCTGCTACATGCTAATTGTTTCACCTCTTTGCTTGGCAAATCATCTAATGCTAAGAATAAATACACCCACTTAGTCCCTTTAAAAATGTCTGTGTGCATCAAGGCGGCACATCTACAGCCCAAAGTACAGCCAAGACTCGTCCCCCATTGCTCCTTTATGCCTCGTGTCCCGGCAGGGAAGTAAATGCTTCTTTTTCTTTTATTTTTATTTTCCATGTTGTCAGTGGAATCAATTTAAGTATTTAAACCAATTGCTACAATGTATCACTGAGCGTCACATGGTCAGCAACCAGGCTAACGGCTGAAGTGTTCCTTAATGAGCAGCGGTGGCCCCGGGCGCTTCACATAGGAAAGAAATCTTTTTGTATTTGCCTTGTGAATGCCTAAAAGATCAAAAGAAATGTTACATAAGAATCTTACATAACGCGATAATTTGTGGGTGTTTTGTGCCCTGTTTTCTGCGGTCAGCAGGAAAGCGCGGTTCACACAGACCTCCTGCTGCAGTAATGTTACAATTCATGTCTAAGACGCCGGGATTCAGTGTAACTATATGTCTTGTGCTATCGTCACAGAAATAAGAGGGACACACTGGATTTGGGGTCATGGTTCCTAGGACGACTTACACCCTAGACCACACTAGCTACGTCAAGATCAGATGTAGTAGCTTACGATTGACTTAAAGGGGTCATCCTATTTTGTTAAAAAAAATGCAAAGTATTTGTAAAAAAAAGGGCACTTTTCAACTTAACACTTATTAAAAATTCTTTCTGATCCCAAAAACAGAGGGAATTTTAATTCTGTTGTTTACGGCTCATTGCCAAGGTTACAGACCACCTCTGCAGTGGTGGTCTCCTAGGCAAGGAGTACAGCCTTAACCATCTGTCTTCTCTACAGCTTGCATGCACTGACGTCCAGGTCGCTGTAATGTATCCGTGTCCTGTGCTCCTCCGATGCTGCAGACGACGCATTTCAACAGGAGAGCGCCATCGCCAGCAAGCAAGAAACCGAGAGACGGGGAACTTTATCTACTGAGCGAAGAACTTAAGAAGACCAACCCGTTTAAGTGTAACCATGCTGTAACAGAACACTCCCGCGGCCGGTGCCAGGGCCGTGATCATTGTCCTTAGAGGGGTTTAGAGATTGATGTAAATAAAGTTTTATCATCATAAAGGAAAGGTTCGGCATATTCCTCGGAGACTTTGCTTTCTATTGTCTCACAGTTCCCAAAATCTCTGCCTGCAAAGAATGAATAAAAACCTTTGTGTCCCCATCCGCAGGGGTGGGATTCAGCCGGTTCTCCCCGGTTCGATGGAACCGGTTGTTCAAAAAGCAGCCGGTTCCCCGAACCGGGGAGAATGAGAGCGGCGATCCGGAACTATTTTGCACCTGGGAGTCGGCGGTTCCCTGTGCCAGCTGTCAAGCTGACAGCCGGCGCAGAGAAGCTGCTGCGTGCCGGCTCCCAGGGATCAATTGTACTGGCGTCTATACAGACGCCAGTACTATTGAAGCTCTGACTGCGGGTCAGAGCGACGCCAGCAGCGTGATCAGGTCATGTGATCACGCTGCTGACGTCACTCGCCGGCGGCGCCCAGAAGGGGGACCTGCTCTGGTGGTGAGTGTGCTCCAGAGGAGCTGAAGAAACCACTGAAGACGGGGGTACATAATGTGGGGTGGCATGGGGGAGTACTTTATTGTGGGGGATTAGGAGTGGGAATATGTGGGAAGTATTATTTTGGGGGATAGGAGTGGGAATGATGGAGTACTTTATTGTGGGGGGATTAGGAGTGGGAATGATGGGGGAATACTTTTTGTGGGGGGATTAGGAGTGGGAATGATGGGGGAGTACTTTATTGTGGGGGGATTAGGGTGGGAATGATGGGGAATACTTTTTGTGGGGGGATTAGGAGTGGGAATGATGGGGGAGTACTTTATTGTGGGGGGATTAGGAGTGGGAATGATGGGGAATACTTTTTGTGGGGGGATTAGGAGTGGGAATGATGGGGGGAGTACTTTATTGTGGGGGGATTAGGAGTGGGAATGATGGGGGATACTTTATTGTGGGGGGGATTAGAAGTGGGAATGATGGGGGAATACTTTATTGTGGGGGGATTAGGAGTGGAATGATGGGGGAGTAATTTTTGTGGGGGGATTAGAGTGGGAATGATGGGGGAAGTACTTTATTGTGGGGGGATTAGGAGTGGGAATGATGGGGGAATACTTTTTGGGGGGATTAGAGTGGAATGATGGGGAGTATTATTGTGGGGGATTAGGAGTGGGAATGATGGGAATATTTTTGTGGGGGATTAGGAGTGGGAATGATGGGGGAGTACTTTATTGTGGGGGGATTAGGAATGGGAATGATGGGGGAGTACTTTTTTGTTGGGGGGATTAGGAGTGAATTGATGGGGAGTAATTTTTTGTGGGGGGATTAGGAGTGGGATGGGCTGGTACTTTCTGTGGGGGGATTGGAGTGGAATGATGGGGGGTAATTTTATGTGTGGGGGATTTGGAGTGGGGATGGGGGCTATTTATGTGTGGGGGATTTGGAGTGGGATGGGGGGCTATTTTATGTGTGGGGGATTTGGAGTGGGGATGGGGGTATTTATATGTGTTGGGGGGATTTGGAGGGTACTGAAAGGATTGTATGTATGTATGAGGAAACAGTATGGGGGATGGTTGCAGACAGTATGGGTGAACGGGTGAATGTATGTGGACACAGTATGGGGAGTCAGGGGTATGTGTGAGCAGACAGTATAGTGAGGGGGTAAATATATGAGGAGACAGTATGCTGAACAGGGGGGATGTGTGAGGAGGGAGGGGAATAGTGTGAGGTGACAGTATATTGCAGATATTTTTATTTAGGGGCATTATAATGACTCTTCTGTCTTTAAGGGCATCATGTGGAGAGTTGGTGCAGAAGAGCGGAGAAGATGGAGGTCTGCAGAGACGACTGTGGATGAGAAAACTCATCATGGGATCTTGACAAGATGAAGAAAAGGAGAACGACTCCAGAGACAGCGTCATCTATAAGGTACCTGGATGTAAATATTATTTGTGAAATTGACTAATTCTCATGTCTTTATTTGTTAGGAGCATTAAAGGGGTTCTCCAGGTCTGTGTCACATAGAATGACTGCAGACTCAGCACAAACCTGGAGAACCCCTTTAATGCTCCTAACATAAATAAAAACATGAGAATTAGTCAATTTCAGAATTCTCACAGTGCGCACTGCACGCTGTTAGGATTCTCTCGTGCCGGTGATTTACATACATGCGGTCACATGCTGACTAGACATGTGTGGCCTCACTCAATGAAAATGAACGGAGCGAGGCCGGGCACGTCTAGTCGGAATGTGGCCAGAAGTATATAAATCACATGCTTGTGCTGACATGACCGTGTACTCTCGCCACCGGTAAGGGAGAATCCTAAAAGTGTGCAGTGCATTCGTTGTGAGGATTCAGAAGCTGCAATGTCAGGATTCAGCTCTGCAGGTTCCAGCAGTCATCACATGGACACTTCACTCATGCCATTTTCATACTTATGGTCCTGTGACAACGAGCTTCTCTTCCTGCTTCTCTCAGATTTTCACTGAACATTGAGAGCATTAGGGAGAGCAGCTCGTGGGTACATGACTAAGTGTGCAAATCGCATGTGTGCGGGGGGGGGCGCCGAAACAAATTCTTGCCCCGGGTGCCAGAAAGCCTAGATACGCCTCTGGCCGCAACACACCGCCAGCCCCAGCCCCCGCGGACTGATCTCTGCAGTGCGGCGATTGGGTAGCGGCGCGCCGCGGCCATCTTCAGTCACGAGGAGGAGCTGAAGAGAGAGGAGAGAGCAGAAGCTGCGAGGCAGAGCTGCAGAGTCTCTGAGGTACTATGTGTGTGAGCAGCTGCCTGAGCTGCGGCGCTGCCTGGGGCTGGCCTGGCCTGGAGACTATTTGGGCAGTATGTGCTAAGTTCTATTTGGGCAGTGAGTGTAGTATGTCACTGTATTATTTGGGGCTGGGCAGTGGGCCCTCAGCACTGTATGACAGTGTGAGCAGCTGCCTGAGCTGCGGCGCTGCCTGGGGCTGGCCTGGCCTGGAGACTATTTGGGCAGTATGTGCTAAGTTCTATTTGGGCAGTGAGTGTAGTAGTCACTGTATTATTTGGGGCTGGGCAGTGGGCCCTCAGCACTGTATGACAGTGTGAGCAGCTGCCTGAGCTGCGGCGCTGCCTGGGGCTGGCCTGGCCTGGAGACTATTTGGGCAGTATGTGCTATTTGGGCAGTATGTCACTGTATTATTTGGGCACTGTATGAGGTATTATATGAGCACTATGTGATGATATTATTTGGGCACTGTATTGTTCGAGCATTATGTGACGGTATTATTTGGGCACTCTGTGACTGTATTATTTGGGCACTGTATTATTTAGGCACATTCAGTGCCAGGAGTCCTTCCTTCTTGCCTGCGGCTCCTTAGCTGCTGCAAAACCTCATTTTAAAGAGGGAAGGGAAGGAGGGTGGAGTGTTTTTTGTGAAGCTATGAGGGGCTGCCTTGCTTCTGCAGAACCTGTTTTTGCCTAAAACCTTTTATGTGGAAAAAATTAATCACACCTGGATCCTGCAGTTCCTCCAGGACTACAAGTCCCAGCAGAACGTGGGGAGCAGTGATGTAATCCTTCAGCCTCTGACTAGCTATACCTCCCCCTTCTTTAAAAAGAGGTTCTGCAGCTGCGGAGGGAACATATATGTATGAATCACAACCCAGCTGCTGCAGAACCTCTTGAGGGAATCCCATTCCGCAGGCTTCGGGGGTGTGGCTTCAAAAATGGGTGTGGTTTAAAAAGGGTGTGGCTTAAAAATGGGTGTGGTTTACCGACGCACAAACACAGAACCTGTTGTTAAAAATTTGAATCCCACCCCTGCCCGTCCGTGCCGGAGAGCGCAGCGGACACAGGGGCCGGGCCGCAGGGTAGACGATACTGTTACTGCCCCTCTTATTTCAGGTTGGTTGATTTCACCCCTGAACTGGGAGGATTTTTTGTGACCATATTTTCTTGCCATTTTATCACCAATATGTAGCGGGAAATCTGTGAAAACATCTGAGGACATATCTGTCCAAGGAGGGAAATACATTGTAACAAGAACTGCTCCTGTGTCGCTGGGGATTCCAGGCCCTGGATGTGAAGGCCACGGTGTCCATTCAATGGCTGCAATCAGAGATGGATCCTGCTTGTCTGTATAATACCCTGCCATTCATCCATAGCTGCTGTTCTTGTAAGTAATGGGGACCCCATAAATATACAGGTGGAAGAAGTAATCCTGGGATACGGATCGATGTATGGAGGTGACTTCTGAGCAGATGATGTCCGACACTTTATCTGCGCTCCGTCCTGTCATTGCAGAGCAGTGTCTCATCTCCCCCCCCGATGCCCCTGATCCCTCCTCTCATTATGTACAGCGCCCACTCCCCAGTGCACCTGATCCCTCCTCTCATTATGTACAGTGCCCCTTCCCCCTGGTGCCCCGATCCCTCCTCTCATTATGTACAGCGCCCCCTTCCCCCCCCGGTGCCCCTGATCCCTCCTCTCATTATGTGCACAGCACCCCCTTCCCCCCGGTGCCCCCAATCCTTCCTCTCATTATGTACAGCACCCCCTCCCCAGTGCCCCCCATCCCTCCTCTCATTATGTACAGCGGCCCTTCCCCCTGGTGCCCCCGATACCTCCTCTCATTATGTGCGCAGCGCTCCCTTCCCCCTAGTGCCCCGATCCCTCCTCTCTTTATGTACACAGCACCCCATGCCCCCCATGCCTCCTCTCATTATGTACAGCGCACCCTCCACCGGTGCCCCCGATCCCTCCTCTCATTATGTACAGCGCCCTCTGGTGTCCCCGATCCCTTCTCTCATTGTGTACAGCACCCCTTCCCCTGGTGCCCCCAATCCCTCCTCATTATGTGCACATTGCCCCTTCCCCTGGTGCCTTCGATCTCTCCTCTCATTATGTACACAGTGCCCCCCGATTTCTCCTCTCATTATGTACACAGCGCCCCCTTCCCCATGGTGCCCCCGATCCCTCCTCTCATTATGTACAGCGCCCCCTTCCCCCCGGTGACCCTGATCCCTCCTCTCATTATGTAAAGCGCCCCCCGATTTCTCCTCTCATTATGTACACAGCGCCCCCTTCCCCACGGTGCCCCCAATCCCTCCTCTCATTATGCACAGCGCCCCCTTCCCCCTTGTGCCCCCGATCCCTCCTCTCATTATGCACAGCGCCCCCTTCCCCCTTGTGCCCCCGATCCCTCCTCTCATTATTCACAGCGCCCCCTTCCCCCGGGAGGCGCAGCCTCATATCTCCCAATCACCATACGGCAGCAGTGTAGTTTACGGTGATCTCTTTAGTGCAGAAGTCGCCTGTAATAAGAAAATAAATATTATTTTATCACATTATCGCGCTGAATGTGCAGAAATGAGAAAAACAGCCGGGACGACTGACACCGCTGATTTCATTCTGACAGAGGAGAGAGACAAACCTGGGAACAATTACCGGGTGATAAAAGAAAATCACTTCACGCGGCTCCATAAGTGTCACCGGCAAGAGGAAGCGAATATCAGACAGCGAAGCACATCAGCCAGGAGCAGCACAGCTGTGTGAGCAGATGAGACTCATGTCCCCCATCCTGAGTCCCTTCTTGGTGGGGGACATTATACCAGGAACTGGTACTCAGGATGGAGGATATTATTACTGGAAGTGGCCCAGGATGGAGGACATTACAACAGGATGGGACCCAGGATGGAGGACATTACACCAGGATGGGGAACATAATACCAAAAAGGGGCTCAAGGTGGGGGACATTATACCAGGAAGGGGCTCAGGATGGAGGATATTATTACTGGAAGTGGCCTAGGATAGGAGACATTACAACAGGATGGGGCCCAGGATGGAGGACATTACACCAGGATGGGGAACATAATACCAAAAAGGGGCTCAAGGTGGGGGACATTATACCAGGAAGGGGCTCAGGATGGAGGATATTATTACTGGAAGTGGCCTAGGATAGGAGACATTACAACAGGATGGGGCCCAGGATGGAGGACATTACACCAGGATGGGGAACATAATACCTAAAAGGGGCTCAAGGTGGGGACATTATACCAGGAAGGGGCTCAGGATGGAGGATATTATTACTGGAAGTGGCCTAGGATAGGAGACATTACAACAGGATGGGGCCCAGGATGGAGAACATTACACCAGGATGGGGAACATAATACCAGAAAATGGCTCAAGCTGGGGGATATCATACCAGGAAGGGCTCAGGATGGGGGACATTATACAAGGAAGGGGCTCAGGATGGAGGACATTACACCAGGATGGGGAGCATAATACCAGAAAGGGGCTCAAGGTGGGGGATATCATACCAGGAAGGGCTCAGGATGGGGAACATTATACCAGGAAGGGGCTCAGGAAGGAGGATTTTACACCAGGATGGGGAACATTATACCAGGAAGGGGCTCATATAGCTTATAAGCACTTATAGCTAGAAGGGGCCCAGGATGGGTGACATGACTACATTATGGCATACGTATGTCTTTATAGGATTTATAACACTACAAGTGCTTATACATCTGACCAACATGTAGGTGGGGGGCCATCAGACTCTAGTTATATCACTGGGTGTGACACCCACTTGGATAACTCATGATGCATTGTAATAAATTAGATGATTCAGGTGCCTCTGACTCTAGCACATCCCTTCATCAAGACAGGCGAGAACAATGTTCTTGATGAATCGGGGCCCTTATATCCCTATATATGTAACATACATGTTCTCCCCATGTTTGGGTGGGTTACCTCCATGTTCTCCGGTTTCCCCCCAAGCTCCATAGACTGATAGGGAATGTAGATTGTGAGCTGCAATGGGGACAGCAATTATGATGTCTGTACAGTGTTACAGAATAGGATGGCGCTATATAAGTAAAATAAATGAATAATCCGGTCTGCAGATACAACGGCTCAGGAGACCGAACCTGCCAGCAAAGTAATAATGAATGTATGTTAATGTTGAATCCTGGAGAGACATTACAGCAGCAGATTTTACGCATTTAGTGTTATTCTTGCATTTGATTCCAGAGTATATAAATGTATAAATGTAACATGAGGTTTTTGCATTTTATATTCAGGAAATGAGAATTCACCAGTGGTTACATTGTATCTATTGTGTGTGTGGTTCTGCAGGAGGCAGATGTAGACGCAGGACGAGGCGTCGTCTCTTCACCTTCATACGTTGTAACGATTAATAATGTGGAGTTGTACAACTGTCTGGTATTAAACTCTCGTCTTATAAAATGTTACTGGGAATGATATGTTTTATTAACGGCCTCATTAACTGACATCATGAAAATTGAAGCCGAAGTTTCCGAGAAAATAAACATTAACTGACTCCTCTACATTCAGTACAGTAACGCACTGTGCAAATCTGCTATAAATACTTTCCAAACTGTGTAAAACTTTTTTTCACTTTTTATCAGTTTTCCCATAATTCCATGCACTTTTGCAATCTTTTGTACAGCAGATCTGTTCATCCTGAGGGTCCTTGTTCATGAATAGAATGCAAGAACTATAAGGCTGTGTTTCCACGCTCAGGAAACACAGCGCTTTGGACGGAGCGGAAATTCCGCTCCGCCCAAAGCCCCGCCCCTTTTGAACGCGCGGTCATTCCGGATGTGTTCATGGAACACATCCGGAATGACCGCAGGCTACACAGCCCTGTGTTATTTCCCTTGCGGTGACGCAGCGTCGCCGCAAGGGAATAGGACATGCTGCGGTCTAAAAAGACGCGCCGTATGTCCGTAAACGCAGGTCTTCCACCTGCGTGTTTTGAAGCATAGTGGAGACAGGATTTCTTGAAATCCCCTCCACTATGCTGTAACATCTGGACGCTGCGTGTTTGGCGCTGCGCCAACGCACACCGTCAAACACGCAGCAATTCTTGACTGTTTCCTGACCGTGGAAACATACCCTAAGAGACTGAGAGAGCAGTATAAGGCCTCTTTCACACGTCCGTGTCTCCGGTACGTGTGGTGACAGTTTTCACACGTACCGGAGACACGTACACACGTAGACCCCTTCAAATGAATGGGTCTATGCACATGTCAGCATGTTTCCACGGATGTGTCTGTGCACGTCAGTGTGTTTCCACGGTCCGTGTGTCCGTGTGCAAAACACCCTGACATGTCCAATTTTTACCATCATCACGGATGGCAAAATGACTGGCGCACGTGCACACGGAGAACAGTTCACACTGTCCTCCGTGTGCACTGCCGGCCGCAGGGGAAGACGCGCTACAGTAAGCGCTGTCCCATGCCTGTGGTGCTGATGTCAGCTGTCATTATTCTCCCTGCTCTGCGGGCAACAGCGAGCAGGGAGAATAAATGAAAAACCCGACGTGGGGTCCCCCTTATTTTTTGAACCAACCCGGCAAAACTATACAGGTGCGGGCTGCTATTCTCATGCTGGTAAGGGGCCATGAATATGGGCCCCCGCAGCCTAAACACAGCAACCCGCAGCTGCCCAGAAAAGGCGCATCTATTAGATGCGCCTATTCTGGAGCTTTGTCGGGTTCTTCCCACTTGCCCTGTAGCGGTGGCAAGTGGGGATAATAAGGTTAATAAGACACCTATTCATTACTAATCCTAGAGTTATTCAAGGGTTAAATACACACACAATAAGAAGAAAGTATTTTAATGAAATTATACATCACACAGGTTTTCCATCTTTATTACACTGCTATTGTGCGAAGCCCTCGATCTCCTACGGTAGATGTCACTGCGCCTGTGCTCGCTGACAGCTGAACTCCTGTGACCTCAGCACCGTCATTTTACGCGGATATACCATGAGGATAGCAGTCCGCACCTATATAGTTTTGCCGGGTTGGTTCAAAAACTAAAGGGGGACCGCACGTCGGTTTGTTTTTCATTCATTCTTCCTGCTCGCTGTTGCCGGCAGAGAAGGGAGAATAATGACAGCCGACTTCAGCACCACAGGCAGAGGACAGCGCTTACTGTAGCGCTTCTTCCCCGGCTGCCGTCCGTGTGGTCCTGATGCGGAAACCGGGTGACACACGGATGTACCACATGGACACGAATATCTCCGGTACCCATTTTTCCAATACCGGAAATATCAGGACGTGTGAAACCGGCCTAAGGGACGGAGCTGGGATGGGAAATGTAATTCTACATATGTGACAGCATCAATGTACCCTACAGGGATGTACTGATTGTGGTAGAGAGGGGGGGCTCCGATGCCAGAGCATATGTCAGAGAAGAGACCTGCCGGGTCCCTGCACTGCAATGCTCGCTGCCAGCCAATCAGACGAAGGCAGCTGATGTCGGCGTGCAAGTCACTGGTGGCGAGTGGCAGTGACATCTTGTGCTGCCCGTCGTTTGCATGCTGAAGTCAGTTGACGGCTTCTGTGCTGACTATAGAAGAGGACGCCCCAAGTCACGGGTGCGGGGTAAGGTGAGAGGAATCGTTTTGGGTATTTTTTTTTACATTTTTAGGAGAAGAGGGACATTATTACTGGAAATACTGGAAGAGGCCCAGGATGTGGACATTATACCAGGAAGGAGCCCAGAATGGGGGATATTATACAAGGAAGGGGCTCAGGATGGAAGACATTATACCACAAAGGAGCCCATGATGAAAGAGATTATATCAGGATGGGGGACATTATACCAGGAAGGGTCCCAGAATGGGAAATATCATAAAAGGAAGGGGCTCAGGATGGAGGATATTATACCAGTAAGAGGCCCAGGATGGGAGCATTATACCAGGAAGGGGCCCAGAATGGGGGATATTATACCAGGAAGGGGCCAATGCTGGAACACGTTATACCATGAAGGAGCCCATGACAGAAGATATTATACCAGGATGGGGGACATTATACCAGGAAGAGACCTAGGATGGAGGACATTTTACCTGAAAGGGGCCCAGTATGGGGGAAATTGTGCCGGGAAGGGACCCATGATGGAGGACATTATTACAGGATGTGAGACTTTATGACAGGAAAGGGCCAGGATCGGGGACATTATTACAGGATGGGGGACATTGTTATATGAGAGGGCAAACATGTATATCTTAACAGGATCTGGAACGCTACAAGGGACCATACATCTGATAAACATTCACATGGGATCCCAGGTCCAAATTTTGAATTGGAGCCCCCTGGACTCTAGTTACGTCATTGACCTTACATACAGCACAAACGGCAGACGTTCTAGAGGAAGGGGAGCTACAATCATTGTCACTCACACAATGTTGTCTATCTTTGCAAACGCTGTTGTGAATGGACTTGAAATGAGTTCTGAGCAGAGGCTCCCTCTGGTGGTTACAAGTGGTACTGGACTGTCCAGTGAAGATTGTGAGGATTGGGAATCAGGTGTTACTGACTGGTCTTATTTAAGGGAGTCGCCTTCCTATCAGGGTTGCCGGTGATCAATTGTTCTGGTCTCAATCCTTGATTCCTGTTTCCTTTGTAGCCTGCTGTGTCGTGTCTGCATCTCCTGCTAACAGATAAGACATTTTCTTCTTTTTGTTTTTGTGCTTGATTTTTGCATTTTGTCCTGCACTTCTGTGGGGGCCTTCAGGGTCCCTCCGGGGGCTTTTGCCCTCTCAGTTTAGTTCAGCCACTGATGTTTTGTACATTTGCTTTTTCCAGTTTTTTCAGTGGCTGCTGTTTTGATTTTGTTACACCAGAGAACTAATTTAGGTGGTAGAGGTCGTGTGATCTCAGGTGTTTTTGAAATTAGTAGAGTTGGTGCTTTTCAGGGTTTTTTGGGATTGCAGTAAGTGCCCTTCCTATCCTTTTCTATTTAGATAGTTTGGGCCCCAACGTTTGCTCATACTATTTTCTGTCTGTGTCAGTATTTCTTCTTGTCTAACCGCCATTACATGTTTGGGGGCTTTCTATGTTCTTTGGGGATCTGCTCCGGGGCAGATAGCTTTCCTCTTTCTATCTTTAGGTATAGTTAGTTTCTCAGGCTGTGACGAGGCGTCTAGGACCAACGTAGGAACGCTCCATGGCTGCCTCTAGTTGTGGTGGTTAGTCAGGGTACTGCAATCTCATAGATTCCAACTGCTCTGGTGTATTGCCTTTTTTACCTGCACTCCTCAGCTACCAAATCATAACAGTATCACCGGCCAAAACTGAAAATTATATGGTACTCACAGAAGGGAAAAATATTGTGAAAAAAAAAAAAAAAAGGTTGTCAGAGTTGTCAGAGATATTTTTCTGTTTGTTGCATTTTTTTTTTTTTCCCTCTGTATCTCTGGGTGCTGGGGAGGATTTTTTCTCTCAATGGAGTTTGCACAGTAGTCTGGCCGTGTGGATCAGCTTGCACTGAGGTTCGGAGTATTGCTACCTATCTTGCTGGGTTGCCTGTTGTGGAACCTAGGATTCCCATGCCAGATTTGTTTTTGGGGGATCGAGCCAAGTTTCTGAATTTCAAAAATAATTGTAAATTGTTTTTTGCCTTAAAATCTAAGTCCTCAGGGAACGCAGCGCAGCAGGTTCAAATTGTCATCTCTCTCCAGCGCGGCGACCCTCAGGATTGGGCTTTTTCCCTGACACCTGGGGATCCTGTTTTGAGTGATGTTGATTCATTTTTTCAGGCCTTGGGGTAATTGTACGATGAGCCTAATGTCACTGATCAAGCTGAAAAAGCCTGGTTGGCATTAAATCAGGGGCTTGATGACGCTGAGTTATACTGTCAGAGATTTCGCAGGTGGGCAGTCCTGACCAAATGGAATGACGACGCTTTGGCAGCCCTTTTTCGGAAGGGTCTGTCAGATAATGTAAAGGATGTTATGGTGGGATTCCCTGTCCCCTCTGGTCTCAATGATTCTATGTCATTAGCGATTCAAATTGACAGACGTTTGCGTGAGCGGAGAAGTATGCGTGGAATAGTGTTGCCTTGTGAACCTGCTTCTGAACCCATGCAGTGTGATAGAGTGGTTTCTGGGGCACAGAGTCATGAGTTTCGAAAGCGCAATGGGTTATGTTTCTACTGTGGTGATGCCTCTCATGCTATTTCAGTCTGCCCTAAGCGGGGAAGACGTTTTGCACGCTCAGTTGTCTTGGGTAGTGTTCAGACTAAGTTTTTATTAACTGTTACTCTGATATGCTCTCTGTCCTCATTTTCTGCTCAGGCTTTCGTTGATTCGGGAGCAGCTATTAACCTGATGGATTTTGATTTTGCTAAACGTTGCGGGTTTCCCTTGATACCCCTACAGAAGTCTATTCCCTACTGGGGATCGATTCTACCCCTTTGGCTGAGAATAAACCTCAGTTCTCTACTCAGGTGATAATGAGGGTTGAACCTGATCATCAGGAGAGCTGCAAATTTTTGGTTCTGTATAATCTGCATGACATTATCTTGCTGGGTTTCCCTTGGTTACAGTCTCATAATCCTGTTTTGGATTGGAAATCTGTGTCTGTAACCAGTTGGGGCTGCCAATGTGTTAATACCAACACTCCTGTTTTTTCTGCCTCCCCCAGGCTCAGGATTTTCCTGACTTTTTGATTGATTTTTCTGATGTGTTTAGCGAAAGTAAATCTGCATCCTTGCCTCCCCATAGGAGCTATGACTGCGCTATTGAATTAGTGCCTGGTAGTAAATTCCCTAAAGGTCGCCTTTTTAACTTGTCTGTACCTGAACATGACGCTATGCGGTCTTATGTCAAGGAGTCATTGGAGAAGGGTCATATCAGACCATCCTCTTCACCCTTAGATGCCGGTTTTTTCTTTGTGGCCAAAAAGGATGGTTCATTAAGGCCGTGTATTGATTATCGTCTTTTGAACAATATTACTGTGAAATATCAATATCCGTTACCCTTGATTTCTGACCTGTTTTCCAGGGTGAAAAACGCTACTTGGTTTACCAAGCTTGACCTCAGGGGGGCATATAACCTTATTCGCATTAAGCACGGGGATGAATGGAAGACGGCATTTAACACCCCTGAGGGGCATTTTGAGTACCTTGTGATGCCCTTTGGGCTCACTAATGCTCCTTCTGTCTTCCAGTCCTTCATGAATGACATTTTCAGGGATTTTGTGGATAAATTTCTGATTGTTTATTTGGATGATATCTTGATTTTTTCTAATGACTGGGACTCTCATGTGAAACATGTTCGAACTGTATTCCAGATTTTGAGAGAGAATGCTCTGTATGTGAAGGGATCAAAGTGTCTTTTTGGCGTACAGAGGATCTCATTTTTGGGATTCATTTTGTCCCCATCTGTTATTGAAATGGACCCGGTCAAGGTTCAGGCCATCTGTGATTGGGTCCAACCTACTTCATTAAAGGCTCTTCAAAGATTTTTGGGTTTTGCCAATTTTTATCGTAAATTTATTGGTAATTTCTCGGTTATTGTTAAACCATTAACTGATTTGACCAAAAAGGGTTCTGATGTGGTGAATTGGCCTCCTGAGGCAGTCTCTGCATTTCAGGAACTTAAGCAGAGATTCACTTCTGCTCCTGTTCTACGGCAGCCTGATGTTTCTCTGCCATTTCAGGTGGAGGTTGATGCCTCTGAAATTGGGGCAGGTGCCGTTTTGTCCCAAAGAGATCCAGAGACCTCTAAAAGTAACCCTTGTGCCTTTTTCTCTCGAAAATTTTCTCCTACTGAACGTAATTATGACGTGGGTAATCGGGAGTTATTGGCCATGAAGTGGGCTTTTGAAGAGTGGAGACATTGGCTGGAGGGAGCCAAACATCAGGTGGTGGTCCTTACGGACCATAAGAATCTGGTTTATCTGGAATCTGCCAAGCGACTTAATCCTAGACAGGCCAGGTGGGCCTTGTTTTTCACTCGTTTTAATTTTGTGGTTTCCTTTCTTCCTGGCACTAAGAATGTTAAGGCGGATGCCCTCTCGAGGAGTTTCCTTGCGGACTCTCCTGAGGTATCTGATCCTTCTGTTATTTTGAAAGAAGGTGTAGTTCTTTCCGCCATCTCGCCCAATTTGAGACTGGCTCTGGAGGGGTGTCAGGAGGATAGGCCCGAGTGCTGCCCTGTTGGGAAATTGTTTGTCCCGGACCAGTGGAAAAAGAGTGTGATGTCTGAGATTCATTGTTCTGCGTTGGCCGGTCATCCCGGAATTTTTGGTACCAGAGACTTGGTTAGTCGGTCCTTTTGGTGGCCTACCTTGTCTCGTGATGTCAGGGAATTTGTGCAGTCCTGCGGGACTTGCTCTCGCTCCAAGCCTTGCTCTCGCTCTAGTGGTTTGTTGATGCCATTGCCTGTGCCCAAGAGACCATGGACCCATATCTCTATGGATTTAATTTCCGATCTCCTGTTTCTCAGAGAATGACCGTCATCTGGGTGATTTGTGATAGGTTTTCCAAGATGATACATCTTGTGCCATTACCTAAGTTGCCTTCCTCCTCTGAATTGGTGCCTTTGTTCCTTCAGCACGTGGTTCGTTTACATGGCATTCCTGAGAACATTGTGTCTGACAGAGGAGTCCAGTTTGTTTCCAGATTTTGGAGGACCTTTTGTTCTAAGCTTGGTGTTCAGTTGTCTTTCTCCTCGGCGTTTCATCCTCAGACCAATGGTCAAACTGAGAGAACAAACCAGACATTGGAGACTTATCTAAGATGCTTTGTGTCTGCTGATCAGGATGACTGGGTCTCTTTTTTGCCTTTGGCTGAGTTTGCTCTTAATAATAGGGCTAGCTCTGCCACTTTGATGTCTCCATTTTTCTGTAATTCTGGGTTTCACCCTCGATTTTCTTCAGGACAGACGGAGGCTTCTGCCTGTCCAGGTGTTGACTCTGTTGTGGACCGTATGCAACAGATTTGGGACCAGGTAGTGGAGAGGTTGTCCCTCTCTCAGGAGAGGGCCCAGCGGTTTGCTAACCGGCATAGGACTGATGGTCCTCGGTTTAAAGTGGGGGACTTGGTCTGGTTGTCCTCAAAAAATATTCCTATGAGAGTGGCATCTCCTAAATTTAAGCCTAGGTTCATTGGACCTTATAAGATCATGGAGATTCTTAATCCTGTTTCTTTTCGTTTGCTTCTTCCAGGGACATTTAAGATCCATAACGTGCTCCACAAGTCCTTGTTGAAGAGGTTTGTTGAGCCAGTGGTTCCTACTGCTTTGCCTCCTGACCCTGTTCTGGTTGAGGGCAATATGGAGTTTGTGGTTGAGAAAATATTGAATTCTCGTTTTTCTAGACGGAAACTCCAGTATTTGGTTAAGTGGAGAGGTTATGGTCAGGAAGACAATTCTTGGGTGTTTGCCTCGGACATTCATGCTAGGAGACTCATCCGTGCGTATCATAGAACTCATCCTGACCGACCTGGTTGCTCAAGTGAGGGTTCGGTGACCCTCCTCAAGGGGGGGGTACTGTTGTGAATGGACTTGAAATGAGTTCTGAGCAGAGGCTCCCTCTGGTGGTTACAAGCGGTACTGGACTGTCCAATGAAGATTGTGAGGATTGGGAATCAGGTGTTACTGACTGGTCTTATTTAAGGGAGTCGCCTTCCCATCAGGGTTGCCGGTGATCAATTGTTCTGGTCTCAATCCTTGATTCCTGTTTCCTTTGTAGCCTGCTGTGTCGTGTCTGCATCTCCTGCTAACAGATAAGACATTTTCTTCTTTTTGTTTTTGTGCTTGATTTTTGCATTTTGTCCTGCACTTCTGTGGGGGCCTTCAGGGTCCCCTCCGGGGGCTTTTGCCCTCTCAGTTTAGTTCAGCCACTGATGTTTTGTACATTTGCTTTTTCCAGTTTTTTCAGTGGCTGCTGTTTTGATTTTGTTACACCAGAGAACTAATTTAGGTGGTAGAGGTCGTGTGATCTCAGGTGTTTTTGAAATTAGTAGAGTTGGTGCTTTTCAGGGTTTTTTGGGATTGCAGTAAGTGCCCTTCCTATCCTTTTCTATTTAGATAGTTTGGGCCCCAACGTTTGCTCATACTATTTTCTGTCTGTCAGTATTTCTTCTTGTCTAACCGCCATTACATGTTTGGGGGCTTTCTATGTTCTTTGGGGATCTGCTCCGGGGCAGATAGCTTTCCTCTTTCTATCTTTAGGTATAGTTAGTTTCTCAGGCTGTGACAAGGCGTCTAGGACCAACGTAGGAACGCTCCACGGCTGCCTCTAGTTGTGGTGGTTAGTCAGGGTACTGCAATCTCATAGATTCCAACTGCTCTGGTGTATTGCCTTTTTTACCTGCACTCCTCAGCTACCAAATCATAACAAAACGCTTTGCCTTCAGTAATTATTACAGATCTTAAAACACAAAATAGACATGAACAAGATGAAATAAGAGGAGTCAAATTTAATGTGAATCTCCCCAAATTTTAGATTCTTGCGAGTTAGAAACTTTGGGGATTTGCTTTACACAAACCCAGCAAAATGGTGGTCAGTCTTCTGTCTTCTTTTGAAGGCTGTAAAGAGATTACAATAGTAAAGTACATTAAGGTGATCTGTTCCAGCCGTCCATCTGCCCTGCACCACCTATGCAGGATCGGGGAGCTGCAGAGGCAGAGGTTCCGGGAGCAGCGGAGGCAGATGATTGTGGAGCTGTGGAGGCAGAGGATCGGGGAGCTGTGGAGGCAGAGGATTCGGGGAGCTGCAGAGGCAGAGGATCCAGGAGCAGCGGAGGCAGAGGATCGTGGAGCTGTGGAGGTAGAGGATCAGGGGAGCTGCGGAGGCAGAGGATTGGGGAGCTGCGGAGGCAGAGGATCGGGAGCTGTGGAGGCAGAGGATCCGGGAGCAGCGGAGGCAGAGGATCGTGGAGCTGTGGAGGCAGAGGATCGGGGAGCTGCGGAGGCAGAGGATCGAGGAGCTGCGGAGGCAAAGGATCAGGGGAGCTGCGGAGGCAGAGGATCGGGGAGCTGCAGAGGCAGAGGATCAGGGAGATGCGGAGGCAGAGGATCAGGGGAGCTGCGGAGGCAGAGGATCGGGGAGCAGCGGAGGCAGAGGATCGTGGAGCTGTGGAGACAGAGGATCGGGGAGCTGTGGAGGCAGAGGATCAGGGGAGCTGCGGAGGCAGAGGATCGGGGAGCTGCAGAGGCAGAGGATCGGAGAGCTGTGGAGGCAGAGGATCAGGGGAGCTGCGGAGGCAGAGGATCGGGGAGCTGCAGAGGCAGAGGATCGGGGAGCTGCAGAGACAGAGGATCCGGGAGCAGCGGAGGCAGAGGATCGTGGAGCTGTGGAGGCAGAGGATCGGGGAGCTGTGGAGGCAGAGGATCAGGAAGCTGGAGAGACAGAGGATCGGGGAGCTGCGGAGGCAGAGGATCGGGGAGCTGGGGAGGCAGAGGATCGGGGAGCTGGGGAGACAGAGGATCGGGGAGTTATGGAGGCAGAGGATCGGAGAGCTGGGGAGGCAGAGGATCAGGGAGATGCGGAGGCAGAGGATCGGGGAGCTACACAGGCAGTGGATCAGGGAGCTGGGGAGACAGAGGATCGGGGAGTTATGGAGGCAGAGGATCGGAGAGCTGGGGAGGCAGAGGATCAGGGAGATGCGGAGGCAGAGGATCGGGGAGCTGGGGAGGCAGAGGATCGGGGAGCTGGGAGACAGAGGATCGGGGAGTTATGGAGGCAGAGGATCGGAGAGCTGGGGAGGCAGAGGATCAGGGAGATGCGGAGGCAGAGGATCGGGGAGCTACACAGGCAGTGGATCAGGGAGCTGGGGAGACAGAGGATCGGGGAGTTATGGAGGCAGAGGATCGGAGAGCTGGGGAGGCAGAGGATCAGGGAGATGCGGAGGCAGAGGATCGGGGAACTGCGGAGGCAGAGGAAAAGTGAACACGGGAGGGTAAAGGATTATACATGGAAAAAGCATGTATTTCCTTCTAGAAGAGCGCCACATCTGTCCACAGGTTGTGTGTGATATTGCAGCTAAATTCTATTCCGGACAAAATAGGAATGCCGCTGCTTCTGTAAAAAATGAATATATAAGTTCCGTACAACCCTTTTAAAGTAGATTTTTCCTTTAAAGTATTTCCCATCATCTGCCTCCTATTCCCATGAAATGCTTCTTTCCACAGATTCCTCCCATATTAATAATACTCGTCCAGGGATAAATCATAAAGAATAAATATAATCGTGTCACGTAGCGGCGGCGGCAGAGAGTGCCGCTTAACCTCCATAGTTGGTAGGACAGATCCCTGCGGAGTCTGGAAAGTTTGTGAGAGATGCACAATGTAATATATGATTGCTCCATACGCTGATAAATATCCGCAGAAGTTACGCCGCTCGGTTATGTCGACAGCAGCGAGAATTTATGAGCCAGAGATTTCATGTGAATAAATTACAATAATTCATGAGCCGGAGCCATAAACCCGAGTGGTTATCGGGAGCACGTACATGGTGAGAGTACTCTCCGCAGCAGCGTCTCCCGGGACCGCATCTTCTATATCTGCCTGCACTGCGAGCTCTGCGCTGGAGGGAGTCACCGGCAACATGCAAATGTCTGAGAACATTGCAACTTCTCATTGTTCTGTCATTGCTGAAGATTCTGTGTATGGAGGGAACTTTCTACACATCCGCGAGAGGACCGTCCAAAACCACATTCATAAAGGGAAGCGCTGGTCCTGAGGGTGCTGGTATTGGATCTGAGATATGTGAGAGGATAGAAACATAATCCAAAGATCGAGGTGATATATAAGGAGGTGCTGGATCTGCAGAGTCAGTGTGACTGTGAATTGACTGATCTCTGATTGCCTGCACTAACAGCACCTTGATTCAGTTTAATACCCCTTTGTGCTAATTTTGTTTGTGAAGACAAAATCTTGAAAATTAGACTTGTAAGTCATTCGGAGAATAGCCTGTTGGGGATCCCAGAAAGGGATAATTTTTTCACTCCTAGTTCAGAACCTATTGCTTTTTCATATTTAAAGCAGCACTTCTGTTTTGCCTCCTTGAATAAAGGGATAATTTTTCGACACCTTAAGAAAATCCTATCTATCACTTCTTTATTTAGAACAAAGTTACTGATACTCTGCAAAACGGAATGTGCTTCACACGCCGCATGGGATAAAGCCAAGGATTATTTTGTTTTCATTGTCTGTGTAAAAAGCACCAGCAAGGCGGGCTTTTGCCCCAAAAGGGGATAATTTTTGGACCATTTTTACAATTTAAGTAGCTGCAGTGGTCTGTTAAATAGGCTGTTATTTACCACCAGTTGACATCTTTTTACCTAGTGTCAGACAGGGTTGAGCAGAGCCCACCAGCAGCATGCAAATGTTACATTATCATCATTTCCAAATTTACCTGTACTTCTTTATAATAATACATTGGGTACTTCGTTAAATTATTGATGAGGTGCTGTTTTTTCTGTACATACAAGACTGTACATAGTGAATCAAGTTTATTGTGACAACTATTGTTCACATAGGGATTGGTGAGTCGCTCCTGGCAAAGGGGCCACCTGGACATCCATCTGTTCAGTAATTGGATAGGTGCCCCCTTTTGGCTGTTATAACCTGCTGCAGATGCAATACAGAGCCAGACAATCGGTCACTAGTCAGATTCCTCAGTATCAATGCCATAAGCTGATGTCTATTGATGCATCACACCTACAGCAGGTGATAACAGCCAGGAGGGCTCTACTGAGCACTAAAGATGCTGGTCAGGAAGGGGTGAATAATTCTGAAACTGCAGGAGCCAGTAGAAGTGGCATATTGTGGTGAATTTAGAGAAATCTCTTATTATATTAGTTATGTTCAGCAATTTGCATTGTTCTTGTTACAGTTGTATATTGCTAAAGGCTAATAAACCAGATTTACAATGGGAGTGGAAAATTTTGAAAGAAACTGTAGATAGATAATGGATATACAGATAATAGGTGGAAAGAAAGAAGAAAGAAAGAAAAAAGAAAGAAAGAAAGAAAGAAAGAAAGAAAGAAAGAAAGAAAGAAAGAAAGAAAAAGAAAGAAAGAAAGCAGAAAGAATGGACTGTGACCTAAGATTTTTGTGTTACTGTGTATCAAAAGTGTAAAATCAAAACATTTTGCAGTTATTTCCATTATCATGATTGATGCGCAGGTAAAAGCCTCGGGTCGGGTCACTAAATGTGTAATTGTATAAAGCCCCTTGAGAAGGTCGTCGTGTCCTTAAATTCCAATTTCCTTTCCCTGTACCGTCTGCTCTCATAAAGGCTTCTGATCTTGGAGATGAGCTTCTGCAGCTTGGGGTCTGGTTATAGAGTTGATTATATTGCATGCGGCATTTGTGAGCTCGGGGATGTGTGATGCAGCAATTCACAGGCCTCCAGCGATTTTTGTTTTATTTCATTATTAGTTATTATGTGCACTGAGTATTTATCAGTTTGCTCAACACTTGACTCCCACCGAGCCTAGAAGCCTCTTGTTTGTCGACCAAACATTTCTCAATGCAATCCTATGATCTTTGCTCTTAGTGTCATAGATTTCCATTGAGAACGTGACCAATCAATCAGTAAATTAATACATGGACTGTGCTCATAATAATTGTGGCTATGGGGTGAGAAAATAAAAAATTGCAGGATTGCTACTTTGAATTTATGAAAAATTATGGGTTCAAACAGGGAAGTAAACAAGCAACAATGCAGCAACTCGAGCTCATGAAAATCTAAGGGTAAAGATTTCCATGCATTAATGTAAATCTTTATATATAGGTGAGTGATATGAGTGACACAGTGGCTCAGTGGTTAGCACTGTACTATAGTGCAACACGGTGGCTGCACAGTCTTGCAGCGCTGGGGTCCTGGGTTCAAGTCCCACCAAGGACAACATCTGCAAGGAGTTTGTATGTTCTCCCCATGTTTGCCTGGGTTTCCTCCGGTTTCCTCCCACACTCCGAAGACTGATGGGGAATTTAGATGGTGAGCCTTATTGGGGACAGTGATAATGTCTGTAAAGCGCTGCTGAATAAGATAGCACTATGTAATAAAAGCATAATAAATAATAAGTTTAGTTTGCTCAACACTTGACTCCCAACGAGCCACAGTTCAAGATCTGAGACCTCTGCAATGTGAGGATGGCCCCATTGCTTCTCCTATGACCTGGTGCTGTAGATCTACAAGAACTTCTAATCTTCCCAGGAAGCACAATACCCTTTATTTTCCATTATCTTCCACTTCGTTGTCCACCATGTTACTTTGTTCACACAATACCCTCCCTGCACTATCTTCCTCAGTAACCAGGAATCAGTTATAATGGTTAGGCAGGTTTATTTATAACAGCAGAGATCAGTGGTGACATATTGCAATCAGTGGCGCACCACCTATGGCGGCAGACCGCACAGCCTGGGTTGCATTAAACTATATGGAGGACTATAGTGATTGCAGTATAAAGTATGGAGGACTGTGGGGTGCATTATACTATATGAATGACTATGGTAGTGTATTATACTATATGGAGTACAATAGGGGGTGCTTTATACTATATGGATGACTATAGGGAGTGTTGTATACTGTATGGTTGACTATGAGGTGCATTATACTAAATGAGAAAACAAAAAACAAGAAACAAATATCCTAAAATAAAATAAAAAATATATTGCAAAAAATGCATGAAGGTAGTAATAATAATAAGGGTATTTGGTAAACATAATTTTGATCAAAAGAATGTACAAGCCATCCCGCCACGTCAAGGCAACCCTTTCTGTCCCACAAAGGGTTGCCTTGACGTGGCGGGATGGCTTGTACATTCTTTTGATCAAAATTATGTTTACCAAATACCCTTATTATTATTACTACCTTAATGCATTTTTTGCAATATATTTTTTATTTTATTTTAGGATATTTGTTTTTGTTTTTGTTTTCTCTGTATAATGGTCATGTGTTAATATGCATTTACATTTTGCATACACATCAACTTACTTTTTCAGCTCAGACCTAGTTTTTGCATTATACTAAATGTAGGACTATGGGGTGAACTTTACTATTTAGAAGACTATGGTGCCTTATACTATATGGATGACTATGGGAGTGCATTATACTATACAGAGGACTATGGATGGTGCATTATACTATATGGAGGATTATGTGGGGTGCATTATTCTGTATAGAGTACTAAGGGGAGTGCATTATACTACATGAAGGACTATGGGAGTGCATTATACTATACAGAGGACTATGGAGGGTGCATTATACTATATGGAGGACCATGGGTGCATTATATCCTATGAAGGACTATGGTGAGTGCTTTATAGTATATGGAGGACTATGTGGGGTGCATTATACTGTATAGAGTACTAAGGGGAGTGCATTATACTACATGAAGGACTATGGGAGGGCATTATATTATATGGATGACTATAGTGGCTGCATTCTACTATATGGAGAACTATGGGGAGTGAATTATACTATATGGAGTGCATTAAACTATAATGAAGGCAATGTGGGGACCATTATATTATTTAGAGGGTTATGCGAGACCCATTTTACTATATGGAAGGCTTTGTGAGGGGCATTATAATATTTGGAGGGCTATGGGGGGGCCATTATACTATATACAACCAATTATACAGTGTGAAGGTTTGTGTGGGGTCCATTGTACTCTGTGGAGGACTGTGTGGGAGCCATTATTCTGTTTGGAGGGCTAGTGGGGGCCATTATACAGTGTGGAGTGGTGTAGGGGCCATTATACTGCATGGAGGGCTGCGTGGGGGTCACAGTTGGGGGATAACAGTGTGTTGGGGTCACCATAATTTGCCTAGGGAGCTGAGGTGGAGTAATTCACTCTGGGGGTATTATGTAGCATTTGTGGGGTTCTAGTGTTCGCATCATACGTTATGGGTGCAATGAAAGAGGAATCTAGGGGCTTCAGTTGGACAAAATTGTTTTTGTAAAGGCTGCAAAGTTGTGACATATGCTCTACAGTGACCCTACTGAATATTAATTATAATTATCTTTTTTTTTCTGTGTGGGGGGGCAATTAGAATTTCTGCTCTGGGGCCCCATGATTCCTACGTACGCCCCTCATTACAATCATTCAGGCTTTATAGTCCAAAACCTCCAAATGAAGAGAAGGGTCTGAAAAATAAAAAATAAAGTGCGCAAAAACATTAAAGGTCGACAGGAAGGATTTGTAATAGCACAATGTATCTTCAGACACCTGCTCCAGTTACTGCAAATACCTTCCCTTGTGACCGGTATATACTCCCGGTATATAGCTGCTTTACACTGCAGTTTAATAACTATATATCCACCAGTGTTGGTCTCATATTACTGTATATTATCATCTGTGCCCTTTTGACATTTACGATATTATACACTTTATTGATCCCTAGGGAAATTGTGGTTCTATTCACACTGAAGAGGTAAATAAATACTCAGAGATGCATTCGGCGAGAGGCGCGGTGAAAAAGGGGAGAGATCGAAAAATATAATTCAGTGATGAAACCAAGAGCGGATGATAAAAGCAGAAGTGGTGACGAGTTTCTATTATACGTTTCCTCTGATTGTTCCACTGCTGGTTTTGTCTTACAGATACTGATGTAAAATACTGACCACATACTGAACGTTGTGAACGTGGCCTTAAGGCCGGTATCACACATGATTCTCGTGCGAGTCTCTCGCATGAACACCCGGCGCTGTATTTCTATCCAGCCGCATGCCCCGGTCTGAGTGCCGGCGGCAGCGCCGGGTGTTGATGTGAGAGACTCGCACGAGAATCATGTGTGATCCCGGCCCAAAGCTGAAAACCGCAAATGAATCTCCAATAGACCCGAATGTACATCCGACTGTACTGGAAGCCAAAACTAAACATGAAATGTGATGATCCGACCAAAAATATCAAAAATATTCACCCAATGGACAAAACACTAAGAAAATAGAGGTATAACCTGCGCATCTCCTGTATATAATCATATACAGAGGCATCCAAAAGTATTCCCCCCCCCTCCCCTTGGCATTTTTCGTGTTTTGCTACCTCACAACCTGGAATTGCACTATTTTTTTTGAGGTTTTGCATCAGTTCATGCAAAGAACATGCCGACATCTGTGAACATTTGGTTTCCATTTTTTGTGAAGCAACCAACAAATAGGACAAAATATCTAAGTTCAGTGTGCATAACTATTCACCCCCCTACAGTCAGTACTTTGTAGAGCCTCCTTTTGCGGTAATTACAGCTGCAGGTTACTTTGGATAAGTCTCTATGAGTTTCCACATCTGGCCACTGGGATTTTTACCCATTCCTCAGGGCAAAACTGCTCCGGATCCTTCAGGTTAGATGTTTCCTCTGGTGAACAGCGATCTTCACGTCTGACCACAGATTGTCCATTGATTAAGGTCTGGGCTGTGACTCGGCCGCTCCAGAACATTCACACATTTCCCCTTACACCTCTCAAGTGTTGCTTTAGCAGTATGCTTTGGGTCACTGTTTTGTTGGAAGGTGACGCTCCGTCCCAATCTCAAATCACTGACAGACAGGTTTTGCTCCAGAATACCCCTGTATTTCAAACCATCCATCTTCCCCCCAACTCGGACCATTTTCCCTGTCCCTACTGCTGAAAAAAATTCCCCACAGCAAGATTCTGCCACCACCATGTCTCACTGTGGGGGTGGTGATTTTGGGGTGATGAGCTGTGTTAGTTTGGCGCCAGATATAGTGTTTAACTTATTGGCCAAATGTTCAGTTTTGTTCTCATTTGACCACAGCACCTTCCTCCATACATTTTCAGAGTCCCCCACAAGTCTTTTGGCAAACTCAAAACGAGCCTTACAATTTTTGTGTGTAAGTAAAGGCTTTTTTCTGCCCACTCTTTCATAAAGGTCACCGCTATGGAGTGTACGGCTTATTGTGATCGTATGGACAGATACTCCAGTCTCTGCTTGGGAATTCTGCAGCTCCTCCAGGGTTACCTTTGCTTTCTGTGATGTCTCTCTGAATAATGCCCTCCTTGCCCGAGCAAAAGTTTTGGTGAGCGCCCTCTCTTTGCAGGTTTGTTGTGGTTCCATGTTCTTTCCATTTGATAATAATGGATTTGATGGTGCTCTGGGGATCATCAGAGATTGGGATATTTTTTATAACCTAACCCTAACTTATACTTCTCACCAATCCTGTCCCTGACTTGTTTGGAGATCTCCCTGGTCTTCATGGTGGTGTTTGGAGATCTCCATGGTCTTCATGGTGTTGTTTGGATATCTCCATGGTCTTCATGATGTTTGGAGATCTCCTTGGTCTTCATGGTGTTGTTTGGAGATCTCCTTGGTCTTCATGATGTTTGGAGATCTCCTTAGTCTTCAAGGTGGTGTTTGGAGATCTCCTTGGTCTTCATGATGTTTGGAGATCTCTTTGGTCTTCATGGTGTTGTTTGGAGATCTCCTTGGTCTTCATGGTGTTTGGAGATCTCCTTGGTCTTCATGGTGTTGTTTGGAGATCTCCTTGGTCTTCATGATGTTTGGAGATCTCCTTAGTCTTCAAGGTGGTGTTTGGAGATCTCCTTGGTCTTCATGATGTTTGGAGATCTCTTTGGTCTTCATGGTGTTGTTTGGAGATCTCCTTGGTCTTCATGGTGTTTGGCTAGTGGTTCCTCTTGTTAAAGATGTTGCCGCCTCTGTGCCCTTTCATATAAGGTAAAGTGCAAATATTGATAGACATGTGACACTTAGATTGCACACAGAGGGACGTCCTGTCACTAAGCATGGGACTTATGTAGGGAATTGCTTGCTCCATAAATTTTTAGGGGTTTCATCACAAAAGAGGTGAATACATATGCACGTGCCCATTTTTAGTTTGTGGATCACATAAATTTAATTTACAAACATGCTGTAATGTAACAAAATAGGTAAAAAGCCAAAGGGGATGAATACTTTATGTACAGCTGTTATAACCTGGACATCTTTTATATATAGTTATATGTACATCTGGTATAACCTGGGCATCTCCTGTATATAATTATATATGTACAGCTGGTATAACCTGGGCATCTCCTGTATATAATTATATATGTACATCTGGTATAACCTGGGTATCTCCTGTATATAATTATATATGTACAGCTGGTATAACCTGGGCATCTCCTGTATATAATTATATATGTACAGCCGGTATAACCTGGGCATCTCCTGTATATAATTATATATGTACAGCTGGTATAACCTGGGCATCTCCTGTATATAATTATATATGTACAGCTGGTATAACCTGGACATCTCCTGTATATAATTATATATGTACAGCTGGTATAACCTGGGCATCTCCTGTATATAATTATATATGTACAGCTGGTATAACCTGGGTATCTCCTGTATATAATTATATATGTACAGCTGGTATAACCTGGGCATCTCCTGTATATAATTATATATGTACAGCCGGTATAACCTGGGCATCTCCTGTATATAATTATATATGTACAGCTGGTATAACCTGGGCATCTCCTGTATATAATTATATATGTACAGCTGGTATAACCTGGGCATCTCCTGTATATAATTATATATGTACAGCTGGTATAACCTGGGCATCTCCTGTATATAATTATATATGTACAGCTGGTATAACCTGGGCATCTCCTGTATATAATTATATATGTACAGCTGGTATAACCTTGGTATCTCCTGTATATAATAATATATGTACAGCTGGTATAACCTGGGTATCTCCTGTATATAATTATATATGTACAGCTGGTATAACCTGGGCATCTCCTGTATATAATTATATATGTACAGCTGGTATAACCTCGGCATCTCCTGTATATAATTATATATGTACAGCTGGTATAACCTGAGCATCTCCTGTATATAATCATATACAGGTCCTTCTCAAAAAATTAGCATATAGTGCTAAATTTCATTATTTTCCATAATGTAATGATTACAATTAAACTTTCATATATTTTAGATTCATTACACACCAACTGAAATTTGTCAGGTCTTTTATTGTTTTAATACTGATGATTTTGGCATACAACTCCTGATAACCCAAAAAACCTGTCTCAAAAAATTAACATATTTCAACCGTCCAATAAAATAAAAGTGTTTTTTAAAAACAAACAAAAAAAAACATCAAATAATAATGTTCAGTTATGCACTCAATACTTGGTCGGGAATCCTTTTGCAGAAATGACTGCTTCAATGCGGCGTGGCATGGAGGCAATCAGCCTGTGACACTGCTGAGGTGTTATGGAGGCCCAGGATGCTTCGATAGCGGCCTTAAGCTCATCCAGAGTGTTGGGTCTTGCGTCTCTCAACTTTCTCTTCACAATATCCCACAGATTCTCTATGGGGTTCAGGTCAGGAGAGTTGGCAGGCCAATTGAGCACAGTAATACCATGGTCAGTAAACCATTTACCAGTGGTTTTGGCACTGTGAGCAGGTGCCAGGTCGTGCTGAAAAATGAAATCTTCATCTCCATAAAGCATTTCAGCCGATGGAAGCATGAAGTGCTCCAAAATCTCCTGATAGCTAGCTGCATTAGCCCTGCCCTTGATGAAACACAGTGGACCAGATCCAGCAGCTGACATGGCATCCACACCATCACTGACTGTGGGTACTTGACACTGGACTTCAGGCATTTTGGCATTTCCTTCTCCCAGTCTTCCTCCAGACTCTGGCACCTTGATTTCCGAATGACATGCAAAATTTGCTTTCATCAGAAAAAAGTACTTGGGACCACTTAGCAACAGTCCAGTGCTGCTTCTCTGTAGCCCAGGTCAGGCGCTTCTGCTGCTGTTTATGGTTCAAAAGTGACTTTACCTGGGGAATGCGGCACCTGTAGCCCATTTCCTGCACACGCCTGTGCACGGTGGCTATGGATGTTTCTACACCAGACTCAGTCCACTGCTTCCTCAGGTCCCCAAGGTCTGGAATCGGTCCTTCTCCACAATCTTCCTCAGGGTCCGTCACCTCTTCTCGTTGTACAGCATTTTCTGCCACATTGTTTCCTTCCAACAGACTTCCCATTGAGGTGCCTTGATACAGCACTCTGGGAACAGTCTATTTGTTCAGAAATTTCTTTCTGGGTCTTACCCTCTTGCTTGAGGGTGTCAATGATGGCCTTCTTGACATCAGTCAGGTCGCTAGTCTTACCCATGATGGGGGTTTTGAGTAATGAACCAGGCAGGGAGTTTTTAAAAGCCTCAGGAATCTTTTGCATGTGTTTAGAGTTAA
>JARQOD010000007.1:92892560-92958696 GCA_033576555.1 Oophaga sylvatica | reverse complement strand
TGTACAGTGGGTATAACCTGGGTATCTCCTGTATATAATTATATATGTACAGTGGGTATAACCTGGGTATCTCCTGTATATAATTATATATGTACAGCTGGTATAACCTGGGCATCTCCTGTATATAATTATATATGTACAGCTGGTATAACCTGGGCATCTCCTGTATATAATTATATATGTACAGCTGGTATAACCCGGACATCTCCTGTATATAATTATATATGTACAGCGGGTATAACCCGGGCATCTCCTGTATATAATTATACATGTACAGCTGGTATAACCCGGGCATCTCCTGTATATAATTATACATGTACAGCCGGTATAACCCGGGCATCTCCTGTATATAATTATATATGTACAGCCGGTATAACCTGTGTATCTCCTGTATATAATTATATATGTACAGTGGGTATAACCTGGGCATCTCCTGTATATAGTTATATATGTACAGCTGGTATAACCTGGGCATCTCCTGTATATAATTATATATGTACAGCTGGTATAACCTGTGTATCTCCTGTATATAATTATATATGTACAGTGGGTATAACCTGGGCATCTCCTGTATATAATTATATATGTACAGCCGGTATAACCTGTGTATCTCCTGTATATAATTATATATGTACAGTGGGTATAACCTGGGCATCTCCTGTATATAATTATATATGTACAGCCGGTATAACCTGGGCATCTCCTGTATATAATTATATATGTACAGCTGGTTTAACCTGGGCATCTCCTGTATATAGTTATATATGTACAGCTGGTATAACCTGGGCACCTCCTGTATATAATTATATATGTACAGCTGATATAACCTGGGCATCTCCTGTATATAATTATATATGTACAGCTGGTATAACCCGGGCATCTCCTGTATATAATTATATATGTACAGCTGGTATAGCCTGGGCATCTCCTATATATAATTATATATGTACAGCTGGTATAACCTGTGTATCTCCTGTATATAATTATATATGTACAGCTGATATAACCTGGGCATCTCCTGTATATAATTATATATGTACAGCTGGTATAACCTGGGCATCTCCTGTATATAATTATATATGTACAGCTGGTATAACCTGGGTATCTCCTGTATATAATTATATATGTACAGTGGGTATTACCTGGGTATCTCCTGTATATACTTATATATGTACAGCTGGTATAACCTGGACATCTCCTGTATATAATTATATATGTACAGCTGGTATAACCTGGGCATCTCCTGTATATAATTATATATGTACAGCTGGTATAACCTGGGTATTTCCTTTATATAATTATATATGTACAGCTGGTATAACCTGGGCATCTCCTGTATATAATTATATATGTACAGCTGGTATAATCTGGGTATTTCCTTTATATAATTATATATGTACAGCTGGTATAACCTGGGCTTCTCCTGTATATAATTATATATGTACAGTGGGTATAACCTGGGTATCTCCTGTATATAATTATATATGTACAGCTGGTATAACCTGGGTATTTCCTTTATATAATTATATATGTACAGCCGGTATAACCTGGGTATAGTTGTTTGTGCACTTTGCTCTTCTCTCTTGGGTCTGCTCTGCTCTTGCTTCCTTTGTGACATCATTTATTCACCATCATGGAGACCACGAATGGTTCTGTTTCCATAAACACGCGCTCTGCACGCAGCCGATCTGGACGTCATTGGTGTTGGGTTATTGTGTAGTTTGGCTTTGCCTAACAGCCTTTTTCTGGTGGAAGGTGCCGAGGCCGACAGGAGGGAAATCATCATCACATTCATCTCCCCAGTAAACGAGTTTGTATCATAGACCAGAATAGTTACATTGAAGCCGCTACCAATTTACTGTAATTTACTGCTCCAATCATGGGAAAACCTCTTATTAAAAACGCGTTGGCTTAGATTTCTTCTCCAATTACAGATGAGCCCAACTGTTCAGGAAGCAGAGGAGCAAATTAAATATTGAGGTGGGAGGCGATCTGCAGCTCGATGTTCGGAGTAATTGCTGCAATTGGCCGTTGGCATCTGTAGGTTTTGTTTTTGCTGAAAAATATCGTAAGAGTTTGTTCGTTTTTGATGAGGATTATTTTCTAACCATCCTGACCCAGCTGGGTCCTCCACACCACAATGTCAGGAGATGAAAGTGCTGATCTTGTGGGAGGTCGTCGATGTACTGGGCAGTTACATGATGGAGGAAGCAGGATCCCTCAGCAGCACAGAGTATTACAGGAGAGGCGTGTGCCGATCCTGTGGAACGTCACAGAAGAGATCCTGGTGGAGGGAGCAGTGTCCAATAACAGCACAAATTTATTTAGGCGTCCCTCCGTACCATCCCATATACTGAGACGGTTCTGTAAATAAGGTCTCAATAGGAGCAGAAGTTAAAAAGTCACACAAATATATTTATCTGTGTGCATTTACGGTCTTTAGCATAAATAAGTATACCCCAACGGATTTGTCTGAAAACCTTTAGTTTCCTTTCGGAATCCAAATTTTCTAATAGATACCATACTACAAAATTCTCAACATTCACAAATGTTGGCCATCAACTACAAACAAGATTTGATATTTTATACCCAAAAAGATAATTTTCCCAACAAATTCATTCAAGACCATGTTGCAAAAATGAGTACACCCCAATGAAAGTCTTAGGAGGAAAAGCTAAAGTTTAGACTACAAAATTCTAATTAACAAGAATCTCCCCGGTCAGTGTAATCCTTCATTACACCGGGGTCCAGCAGACGGGGGACTATAAGGAGCCGATACTTAGCATGAAATGGGCAGGTGTTTCTTTTGTCAGCAATGGCACCACATGGAAGAGAAATGTCACAAGACCAAGAAAGGTGAAAGCTGCAAGAAGATCAGCGTAGCTTTACTGATCAGTCAGAAACTGGAGCAGAAGTAATATAAACTGTAACAAAAATGGAGCTTTAGCATCTCACAGAGACAACCAGGGTGTAAGGTTCTATGTATATATTCCTGAAACTCAGTTTGTTCGTCAGCCATTTTACTTTCTGTCTTGCTGCAGCTATCTTGCCCTCAGTCAAAATGGAGTTTCCAGCTTGCATGTTCCCGCCCTGATTCTCTCCTTTGCTTCTTAAGCAGCCACAGCTGAGCAATCAGTGCTTCAGAATCTAGCCTGCAGTGAACCTGTGACTTGACTCCTGTAAGCCTTGGACCTTGTACTCCAGCTATTCCTACTGAGGAACTCTGAAGCACTTGTGGACTCTGAACCCTGCTCTTTGAAAGACCCACGTTTGCATGGACTTACGGTAACAGAGAAGAAGATCCTGAATCTGTATTGGAGAGTGATTGCTGAGCTTGGATTACTCTGGCCTGCTGTGTCTCCTGTTTCTGTGTCTGCAAACTGTGTGACTATTTCTGCCAACTTGTATGAAGTAATACAGGACTTTTCTATATCAAACCTGTGTCTCATGTATGTTCATCGCACCCAAGCACAAGACACTATATGAACTGTACTACATACATTACAAGATTCTGAAGCCAAAACGTTAGTGTCTGCTGGGTCTGGAAGGCTGTGTCTGCTGTACTGTGGATATCAGACGTCCGGTTGTACTTTCTGTGATGACAGTGGTTGTGACTTCTCACAACCATTCCAGGTGAGCAATTCCCTTAAGTTTTTTCTTTTTGCAGTGTTACCACAGGTAAACACTATTGTTTTTTTTTTTCCTTTCTTTTCTCTTTTTTGTCTGCTGTAACTCTGGATATCAGATGTCTGGTTGAAACTTTCTGTGATGATAGTGGTTGTGACTTCTCACAACCATTCCAGGTGAGCAGTTCCCTTAATTTTTTCTCTCTCTGCAGTGTTGCCACAGGTGAACACTATTGTTTTTTTTTCTCTCCTCTTCTTCCAGTAATCCTGTCTTAAAAGATCTGGAAAATGGAGGCCCGCATAAAGGAACTTTGCGGAGTGACTGATAATATCCTTGCAGATTTGCAGAATATAAAGACCCGTTTTACAAATCTACAGGACCTCAATAATCACAATTTGCAAGTGGTTGGACAGACTACCCAGGATTTGCGAGCCAGGATTGAGGTTCTAGAGGGGCGAGTCCAGGCTCCTGCCGTAGCCCCGAGTGCTGGGATTCCCAAGTTGCCCCCTTTTCGTTTTGGCGGTGAACGTGAGAAATTCAGGGGATTTATTAATCAATGCAATCTTTTTTTTTCTGCACATGCTTCACAATTTCCCACTGAACGATCTAAGGTGCTTACTATAATTATGTTGCTTACCAACAAGGCTTTGATGTGGGCAAACCCTCTGATTGAGACTGAGGATGATTGTTTGAATCACCTTGATGATTTTATTTCAGCCATGGGGCAGGTGTTTGATGACCCCAATCGAGGTGCAACAGCTGAAGCAGCCATGTTAGCTTTGCGCCAAGGTAAGCACTCGGTAGCTGAATATGCCTTGGATTTCAGGAGATGGGCCCTTGATACCACCTGGGACAGTTCTGCCAAAAAATCTATTTTTCGAAAGGGGTTATCTCCACTGATTAAGGATGAACTTGCTCGTGCCGACCCTCCCACTGCGTTAGGTGACTTTATTAACTACTGCATCCGTATTGATACTCGTCTGACTGAACGCAGGCAAGAGAGATGGTTCGAAAGCAATCGTACTAACCTTTTCCTACCTTCCTCTCCAGCTAAGGAACCTTTGAGTAGGATTACACGGGAACCTGAACCTGAACCCATGCAGGTAGACTCTTTACAACGACGGGTTAGTGATGCACGCAAGGAACATCGTTTTAAGGAGAATCTATGTTTCTATTGTGGTAAGTCAGGGCACTTCATTATAAACTGCCCCAGCCGTTCTCGTAAGACTACTGCAGCACTCATTCATTGTGAGTGTTGCGAGAGGGGATCTGTCAGGTCCGAGCCTCAGGCTCCAGAGAGATCTGCAGCAACAGATCTTGATTTCTCGGACTTAAACTCCGTTACCTCTGAGGACGTTGACTTTGTAAACGCTGCCATTTTTCAAGTTTCCTCAGCGGTGTCCCAGCTGAGTTGTAAGAAAAACAATTCTCATTGCTTTCTTTCCATCAAACTCTGGGTTGACTCAGCTTGGGTGTCTAGCTCTGCTATGATCGACTCAGGGGCAAGTGGAAATTTTATGGATGTCTCCTTTGCTCTGAAACAGGGAATACGTTCAGTGAAGAAGGCTACTCCAGTACAGATAGAAACTGTGGATGGCTCCCTGCTGACCTCTGGACCAGTGGATCAGGAAACAGAGCCTTTGAGGGTTCTTATGGGTAAAGATCATCAAGAGAAACTGTCCTTTATGCTTATCTCTTCTCCCCAATTTCCTATTATTCTAGGGCTACCATGGCTGCAGGCTCAGAATCCTACCATTAACTGGGAGACCAAGGAATTACACTTTCCAGAGAAACAGATGAGTCCAAAAGTTTCAGCTTGCTCTGTTCCTAAAGGAATCATGTCAGTCCCTGAACTACCAGCTGTATACCAGGACTATGTGGATTTATGTGACAAGAAGAACGCTGACCAGCTTCCTCCTCACCGTCCATATGATTGTCCAATTGAATTATTGCCTGGAGCAGAGATACCTTTTGGTAAGATCTACCCCCTGGCGGGGCCCGAGCTAAAGGCTTTAAAGGATTACATAGATGAAAATCTAGCCAAGGGCTTCATACGCCCCTCTTCATCTCCTGCAGGTGCACCCATCTTCTTTGTAAAGAAGAAAGATGGATCTCTGAGACCATGCGTAGACTATAGGGAACTCAATAAGGTTACTATTAGAAACCGTTATCCATTGCCTTTAATCCCTGAGTTATTGGAGAGAGTGCGACATGCCAAAATTTTTTCTAAACTAGAACTTCGTGGGGCCTATAACTTAGTCCGTATTAGACCTGGGGATGAATGGAAGACTGCATTCAGGTCACGCTATGGACACTTTGAATATCTAGTTATGCCTTTTGGTCTGAGTACCGCCCCAGCCACTTTCCAACACTTGGTGAATGACATCTTCAGGGATCTCCTAGATACATTCGTGGTAATTTATTTGGATGATATTCTAATTTTTTCTAACTCCACAGAGGAACATCATGGACATGTGAGAATGGTCTTGGAACGTCTAAGACAAAATCATCTTTACATCAAACTTGAAAAGTGTGAATTCCATAGGACCGAAATTCAATTTCTGGGGTATGTACTGTCTACACAAGGAATTAGTATGGATGGAAGCAAAACCCAAGCCATCAAGGACTGGCCAAGTCCTAGAAATGTGAAGGAGGTGCAGCGCTTCATCGGGTTTGCCAACTTCTATAGACGTTTCATTAGAAATTTCTCTGAGGTAGTGTCACCTATCACCCAACTTACCCGGAAAGAGTCTAGGTTCTCCTGGACTCCCCAAGCCCAGGAAGCATTTTCCCGTCTAAAAGATAAATTTACCACTGCACCTATCCTAGTACATCCCAACCCCGAGCTTGCCTTCATAATAGAGGTGGATGCTTCAGACTGTGCCGTTGGAGCTATACTCTCTCAGAGAACAGGTGAGAAGAATGTCTTGCATCCCTGTGCCTTCTTTTCCCAGCAGTTGTCTTCGGCTGAGAGGAACTACGATGTGGGCAATAGAGAGTTGTTGGCCATTATTGCCGCCTTCAAAGAATGGAGACACCTTCTTCAGGGAGCTGCACAGCAAATAGTCGTCCTGACAGACCATCGTAACCTTGAGTTTATCAGGTCGGCTAAGTGCCTGACTCCTCGCCAGGCTCGCTGGAATCTTTTCTTAAACCAATTTAATTTTATCATCTCTTATAGACCAGGATCACGCAATGGAAAGGCTGATGCACTCTCTAGGATTTACTCAGCAGAGACACGTCCAATTACTCCTCCTAAGACTATTCTTCCTGACTCTAGATTCCTAGGAGTAATTCATAATCAAGACCTACTTAAGGACATCAAGGAAGCATACCATGCGGATTCCTTTTTGGCACAACCCCCAAGGGACGTAAGTCTTGTCTTTAAGAATGGTGTGTGGATTCAGGGACAACGTCTGTATATTCCTGAAACAGTCAGATTAAGAGTATTGCAACTCATTCACGATTCCAAGATAGCTGGGCATAGAGGAATTCTAAAGACACAGGAATTTCTTTCTCGTTTCTTTGGTGGCCCACTTGCAGGAAGGATGTTTTGAATTATGTCACTTCATGTGAGGTCTGTGCAAGATGCAAAACACCTCGCTCCTCACCAACTGGTCTGTTACAGCCTCTTCCCACCCCGTCCCGCCCGTGGGGATCCATTTCTATGGACTTCATTGTGGAGTTACCAACCTCTCAGGGGAAGAACACCATTCTAGTGGTGGTTGACCGTCTAACAAAGGCAGCTCATTTTATCCCTTGTGTCGGCTTACCCACTGCAAAACAGACATCAGATTTGATGATTAAAGATGTGTTTCGCTTACATGGAGTACGGATGAGGTTATTTCGGATCGAGGGGTGCAATTCACTTCTAGGTTTTGGCAAAATTTCTGTGCAGCATTGGACATTAAAGTAAACCTTTCTTCTGCTTTTCATCCCAGACTAATGGACAGACCGAACGAACCAATCAAACCCTGGAGCAGTATCTCCGCTGCTTTATCTGCCACCTACAGGATGATTGGGTGGATCTACTTCCATTAGCTGAGTTCTCGTATAACAACTCTCAGAGTGCCTCCACTAAACAGTCTCCTTTTTACTCTAATCTAGGTTATCATCCTAACATTCTACCATGATTTCCCATAGAAACGCCTTTACCAGCAGTGGCTGAAAGAATCACGTCTTTACAGAAGAATATGGATCTTCTAAAAGAAAATCTGGAATCGGCTCAAGAAAGGTACAAGAAAGCAGCAGATAAATTTCGTAAACCTGCACCAGCTTTCAAGGTAGGAGACTTGGTCTGGCTGTCAACCAGAAATCTTAAGTTAAGGATTCCATCGTCTAAGTTGGGACATAAGTACATTGGACCCTATAAAATCAGTAAAATTATAAGTGCTGTTGCTTGTCGTCTTCAACTGCCCAGAACTATGAGAATCCACCCTGTCTTTCATGTATCCCTACTAAAGGCTGCGACACCCAATACGTTTCCTGGACGTTCCTCTCCTTGCCCTGACCCAGTGCTAGTCAATGGTCAGGAAGAATTTGTGGTGGAAAGGATTTTAGATTCCAGGTTGTATAGAAATCAGTTACAATATCTGATTAAATGGCAGGGCTACCCAGTGGAGGACAACTCATGGGAACCGGTCAATAACGTTAATGCTCCTCGCTTGCTCCGTCAGTTTCATCAGAGGTACCCACACAAGCCTGGTCTGAGGTCATCCGGAGGTTGTCCTTAAGGGGGGAGTAATGTAAGGTTCTATGTATATATTCCTGAAACTCAGTTTGTTTGTCAGCCATTTTACTTTCTGTCTTGCTGCAGCTATCTTGCCCTCAGTCAAAATGGAGTTTCCAGCTTGCATGTTCCCGCCCTGATTCTCTCCTTTGCTTCTTAAGCAGCCACAGCTGAGCAATCAGTGCTTCAGAATCTAGCCTGCAGTGAACCTGTGACTTGACTCCTGTAAGCCTTGGACCTTGTACTCCAGCTGTTCCTACTGAGGAACTCTGAAGCACTTGTGGACTCTGAACCCTGCTCTTTGAAAGACCCACGTTTGCATGGACTTACGGTAACAGAGAAGAAGATCCTGAATCTGTATTGGAGAGTGATTGCTGAGCTTGGATTACTCTGGCCTGCTGTGTCTCCTGTTTCTGTGTCTGCAAACTGTGTGACTATTTCTGCCAACTTGTATGAAGTAATACAGGACTTTTCTATATTAAACCTGTGACTCCTGTGTTTTCATCGCACCCAAGCACAAGACGCTATATGAACTGTACTACATACATTACACAGGGACCACAAGAGCCACCACCTAAACAGGGACGTCTTCTGATGAGAAGGGGAAGAAAACCCACATTTAAGTTCCCTGCTGTTATCTATAGACGAGACTGGGAATTTTCTGTGATTCGCTTTGTGTAGCTAAACTCCATTTTACGGATGATGATAAATCGAAAAAGCGGATACAAAAATAATACTTCTCTGCTCACTTGATCCATTGCCACAGCCCGCTTGTCCTGTCCTTCATAAAGCTCTGTCTGGCCTTTTGTTCACTCTGACATGTTCTCTGACGTCACAACGTGTTGTCTAAGGCGCTGACTGCGGCTTTGTGGTGGATTGTATGTGGGGGTGAGGCAGCGGGACAGGTGAGCCACAAGGTGACGATCTTTTATTTTTCATTTTTTGCTTATTATTCTTCGGATTCTGGAGAGATCGTAGAATAGATTAAGGAACATTCAATTTGCAGCAAATAACATCGATACAAGGTGAACTTCCTGGCCACATTGCAGCAACCTGCCCAATTGGGATTTTGGAAGATTTGCTCTCGTGATGCTTGTTTGGGGATTCAGTTTTCCTTCCATGTCTGGTGTCACCTGGACAAGGCTTCCCCTGTGCACAGGTTTGTACATTTGGGTCATAAAATCCCGAGTCTGATTTTACTTTTCTTGCACAAAAGATGGTGAAACTCACTGAGAATTGCATCTCATGTTCACTATGGATCTCAGAGAATTAGTATTATTGCGGCAGGGACAACAGGAGGGGAGAACTCTTACAACAGGTAGTTACTGCCAGGAAGAGCTGAGAGAGGGGCATCTGATGGGAGGGTCCAGCCGGGAAAGCTTTTCCATAAGATCTACTATGGCCAACAATAATAATAGGTTCCAACTTCTTTCTGCAGCAGCTCATGAAGACCGGAGAGGTCTGGGTCATGCACAGGACGAGTCGGCACAGCGACAGCAAAAGTGGAGTCAGGAGGAAAAATCTTGTGCTCTATGGACTTCAGTGGAAACAGAGTTTGCGTCTTATATCTCTGCTCATCTTCAGCTTCTTATGTTTATTAATTATCTAAGAAGGTGGCAGGTCCCCTCAGGGGCACGCTCTCCTCCTTGCTGCGTGGTTCCCCTAATGATCTGTCTATGTTCCTATGTTATATCCTTGTGTGTAGCCCTGGTACACAATACCAGGAGGATGAGTGGAGAGGTAACAGTTAAGGTCTCTTCATGACATCATGTACACTTCTGACACACCCAGCAGGGGTGTGGAAGGGAGTGATTTTAGTCAGTCAGTGTCTGGACTTCAGAGTGAGAAGTCAGTTTCCTGTCCTTGGACAGAGTAGACGTGTCCAGTTTAAGTCTATCCTCAGTTCAGAAAGTGGAGTCTGGTGTAGGTGTCTGTATACACCTTAGTCTAGTCAGAGCTGTGCCCCACTGGAAGAAAGACTGAACTATCTATTAAGAGACAAGCAAGGCGAAGGGCAAAGTGGAAGGAAGATAATTGAAAAAGTGCTTTTGACTTGGAAAAGTCCTGCACGTTGCAACCGGTTACTGGGGACCGAAGGATCACTATTGTACAGCATAGTGAAGAGAAAACCAGGAATCTACCGGACCCTAGGTCGCGGCAGACAAGCCCCTTATAGTCAGAACGTAGCTGGAGTCAGAGGGTGTGAAGACTTTGAGTTAGTGCACGACAATAAAAGGATTCAGCTCCCTCGCAGGAAGGCTTCTAACACAAATCTGACTGGGCAAGTACAGCTAAAGAAAAGCTGGAGATTTGAGAGGATTACGCTTCAGGCTGGTCGTACTCAGCTTCATTGGACAGTAAAGGAGGCCCCTAACTTGCTTAGCTGTTGCCTCAAAGCTCATCCTCCATCAACCCCATCAGCCTCCCTGGGACCTGCCTTATCATCCTGCAAGTAAAGGTATGGAAAGACGTTGACTGTGTGAGACTGAGTTATTATTGCATGCCTGCACAATCCCTACCTAACTACCGACCTGAGGGAAGAGTCCCACCTGTAGGGGACCCGACATCTAGCTGCCTCACCATCCCCTCAGAGATCTACAGCAGCGCTGGTACATATTACCAGAATACTACAGGTGGCGTCACGAACTGTACATAAACTATCCCCTGTAAATATATCCCCAACATACGCCAGACCGCCCGGGCCACAGACCGAGCCACAGCTACCTGTGACAAAATCCCCATAGACTTCTACGGGCTCGGCTCTGAGTACCCCATTGCCCTGGTAACCCACAATTGTGGTGGCGGGTCGACACAAACTTTTGGCGTCACGAACAGGATACGAAACTTGCAGCATTGCGAGCCCTGTGTGCCTGTGGAGTGTTTTTGTGAAAAAGGACTGTTTGCACTTTTGGCGCCAAAATCGCCATTTTTGTCGCCATATTCGCGCCCTCAGGCGCTGGAGAAGAAGGTGGGCGTACCTGAAAGAGCGCGCAAAGTCTTGGACACGCCCCCGGCTCTGACTCATCGGCAGGTCCTGCAACAGGAAGTGAACGCTCTGACATCAGAGCGCCTGCGACGAAGGTCCTGTTCCCACTGCGGTGCCTGTGAAGTAGCAGCATTTGAAACCGGTAGGCTCCGTTTAACCAAGGGGGCGCTAAGATGTCACAACAACCGGCTGACAGTGCGGCCCCGGCCGGAGGCCCCAATCCCGCACCGTCTGGTATTATAGCGCCAGATGGAGGCGCAGGCCCTGCACCCAGTCCGGTAGTCCCGATCATGCCACTAACGCTCCCATATATGCCTGGGGCGAAATGGCTTCCCCAATACAGCGGTGGGCCAGGCACATTAGCAGGCTTCAAACGGAAGTTATGCAGCATCTTAGAAATGTACTCCATGCCTGAGAGACAAAAAGCTGCTGTGCTAATAGGGCAGCTAACTGGCGCTGCTGAGAGGGAAGTGGAGACTTGGGATACCGTTGATCAGGAGTCGGTGCCTGCGATCTTCTTGAAGCTTCATGCCATATTTGAAGACCGCACAGAAACGGATCTCCGGATGGCCTTCTATCACTGTTCACAACAGCCAGGTGACAGCATCCGGGACTATGCTTGCCGACTACAGGGAGCCCTGAGAGCCCTCAAGCAAATTAACAATTTAAATGCTATCGACGAGAATAGAATGCTGAAAGAACAATTTATACAGGGATTGAGATCCCCAGAGGAACGCAGAACTGTAAATTGGTGGTCCTTAGATCATCCGGATGCTACCTTTGATGCCCTAAAGGACATGGCAATAAAAGGGCTGCGGCCCCTGGGCAAACCCGAGGTGGCCACCCAACATCATCAGGGTGAAGTCACTCTGGACCCGGCAGTAACCCCCTGTTCCCCGCTAGTGGCAGAAACCAAAACGCAGGTGACACCTCCTAGTGAATTGGACTGTCTGCGCTCAGAGGTGCGCCAGCTGACTAAAAATCTGGCCGCTGTGATGAGTGCCCTACAGCTGCGGAAAGAAGAGGAAGGGAAGATCTTGCTAGCTGACTGCCCAGAGGACGTTCCGTGGATGCACCGGAGGAGAAAGAAGACGTCGCCCCCCCGGAGGAGGACAACGCCACCCCAGGAGCAACCTCTGATCAACACCCTTCTCGTCGAGAGATCATCTGTTATCGCTGCAACCGGAAAGGTCATCTGTCTACACAGTGTCCTTTAAACGGGCAGAACCTGGGTCCAAGGGCCAACACCCCGGAGAATACCCGTCAGGCCCCCTAGACTGGAACCGCAGGTATGTGGGCGGGCGACCCTACCTGTCTATTATTCTAGATGGTATTGCTGTTCCAGCATTGTTAGACACTGGGTCCCAGGTGACCCTCATACCTGATGCTCTATATACCAAGTACTGGTCAATGGACAGTCTTAAACCTCCCAGCCTTGACTTTACTGTGTATGCTTCGAATGGTCTTCCTGTAGAAGTACTCGGAACCAAATGTGTAGATGTAAAGGTGGGCAGAGAGGAGTTGAAAGACCAAGGGCTTCTGGTAGTAAAGACTGTAAATGAGGAGAACGGTTTAAATATCATTTTGGGTACTAACATTATCGGTAATTGTTTGGGAGAAGTTGTGTTCTTACTCCAACAGCTCGCTGAGATTGCCCGACCAAGGCAGAGAGGAGTAATCCAAAGAGAGATCCGGGCCCTGGTGTGTCAGCAGCAAGCGAAGCTTACCGACGGCGAAATTGGTAATGTACGGGTCACTGACTCAGTTCCTATTGTGATACCCCCAATGAGTGAAATGATCATTTGGTGCAGGGCAGCCATAGGTCTGAGAGGACAGAATTACCAAGCTGTAGTAGAACCCCACCATTCAGAACATAGACCTACACTTATGACTGCTAGAGGAGTAGTAGAAGTGGTGAATGGAAGAGTACCTGTACGGCTTCTCAATTGGGGAGATGATGAGGTAAATTTACCCGTTATGCAACCATTGCTAAACTTCATGCTGTTGATAATAATTCTATTCTCCCGGCTGAGTCCTTAGACTCCTGTCAAATAGCGGAGGACAATGACCCAGCAACTCAGGTGGCGGAATGGTGTCAGCAACTCCATGTTGGGACGGACACCACTCCCGCTCACCAGAAGCAAGGGGTATTACGGGTGGTGCAAGAGTACGCCCAAGTGTTTAGCAAAAATCCACTTGATTTTGGGACAATTAAGGGAGTACAACATCATATCCCTACAGGCAATCATCCTCCCATCAAAGAGCGGTATAGGCCCATACCTCCAGCTCATTATCAGAAGGCTAAAGAAATGTTGAATGATATGAAGAAAGCTGGGGTGATAAGGGATAGTTGTAGTCCCTGGGCAGCCCCTCTAGTTCTGGTTAAAAAGAAAGATGGTAGTATGAGAATGTGTGTGGATTACAGGCAGGTGAACCGCATAACACACAAGGATGCATACCCGCTACCACGCATAGAGGAATCATTAGCTGCTCTGAAAACGGCTAACTACTTTTCTACCCTTGATCTGACTAGTGGTTACTGGCAAGTGGCTGTGGCTGAGGAGGATCGTGAGAAAACGGCTTTCACCACCCCAATGGGGCTCTGTGAGTTCGACAGAATGCCGTTTGGGCTCAGTAGTGCCCCAGGAACATTTCAGAGAGTGATGGAAAACTGTCTGGGACATCTCAATTTTGAAACCGTGCTGCTATACCTAGACGACGTTATCGTGTATTCCAAGACATATGAGGACCATCTGAAGCACCTGGCAGAAGTGTTTGAGTCCCTGTCCAGGTACGGGATGAAGTTGAAACCCTCAAAATGCCATCTACTCAAGCAGAAGGTACAATACTTGGGGCACATCGTCAGTTCGGAAGGAGTAGCGCCGGACCCAGAGAAAGTCACTGCCATCCAGAAGTGGCCGGAGCCGAAGAACCTTAAGGAAGTGCGACAGTTCCTGGGACTAACGGGTTACTACAGGAGATTCGTGAAAGATTACACGAAGAAGGCAGCTCCTTTACAGGACCTCCTGGTAGGACAATCTTTAAAGAGCAGAAACCCTCCCTTTAATTGGGGTAAAGAACAGGCTGAAGCATTCCAAAAGATGAAAGAGATCCTTACAGGTGATGAAATCTTAACCTATCCTGATTACAGTCAACCGTTCCTGTTGTACACCGACGCCAGTAATGAAGGGTTGGGAGCCGTTCTCAGTCAGAAGCAGAATGGACAAGAAAAAGTCATCGCATATGCTAGCAGAAAACTCAGGCCAACTGAAAGGAATCCGGAAAATTATAGCAGCTTCAAGCTGGAGTTTCTGGCGCTGGTCTGGGCCATTACTGAAAGATTTAAACACTATCTGGCCTCCAATAAGTTCACTGCGTTTACAGACAACAACCCGTTAACGCACCTGGAAACCGCCAAGCTGGGCGCCATGGAGCAGCGATGGATGGCTCGGTTGTCCAATTATCAGTTTACTATCAAGTACCGGGCAGGTCGAAAGAATGCTAATGCTGATGCGTTGTCCCGAATGCCGCATGACTCTGACACGGAAGAAGAATCGGACGACCTGGAAGAAATTGAGCTACCCGCGTTCCATCGAAATGGGGTAGTCCACGAGCATCAAGTCCACAGAAAGCAGAATGGTGCAACATTAAATCCTTTACCCCATCACAGCTGGAAAGAGACTCAGGACAGTGATCCAGTGGTCAGCCGCATAAAGGAGTTGTTAAGACAGGAAGGCTCCTCTCTGGAAAAGGATGCACCTATGTCAGCCAAGCTCCTGTGGAACGAGAAAAGCAGGTTGTTCCTATACCGTGAGAAGTTGTGCAGAAGATACGTCAACCCCAGAACCCATGAAATGGTCTGGCAAATCGTGGTCCCCAAGGCAGACGTCCCAATGGTGTTGGAAGCGTACCACGATCAAGCAGGACACTTTGGCTGGAGGAAGCTGGAGACCCTGTTGAGATGCCGGTTCTACTGGGTAGGGATGCGCAGCTCTGTTGAGAGGTGGTGTCGGAACTGTGGACCCTGTGGTCTCAGAAGAAAGGACTACGGTAGCCAAAAGGCCCCCCTGCAACCTATCCGGACGACTCGTCCTCTGGAGATTGTGGCCCTGGACCACGTCAAACTGTCGCCAAGTAGATCTGGATACTCATACGCCTTGACCATGGTAGACCATTACTCCAGATTTCTGGTGGTTGTTCCAGTTAAGGACCAGACCGCAGTGACGGCAGCGAAGACCTTTCAAGCAAGTTTCTGCAGACCGCATGGGTATCCGAGCAAGTCTTAACCGATCAGGGACCTGCTTTCGAAGCTGATTTATTCAAGGAATTCTGTCATATGTACGGGTGCAAGAAAATAAGAACAACACCATATCACCCTCAAACCAACGGTCTTTGTGAAAAGATGAACCATATTGTCCTTGACTTGTTGAGATCCATACCGTTGGAAGACAGGAATCGATGGCCGGATTTACTGCCTGATTTGGTTGATTTGTATAATCATATACCTGTAAGCTCAACTAACTGCACTCCAGCCTATCTTATGAGAGCAAGGCCCGGAAAACTACCAATGGATTTAGAACTTGGAGTGGTAGAACCGGAGGCAGACGATGCCGTGGAGAACTGGGACGTCAATCGGCAAGAGCAATACAGAAGAGTACAAATCTGTGTAGAGGAAAGTCTCAATAAGGCACGGGAGAAACAGGAAGATGTTTACAACAGAAATGCTCCTGCCAAGCCTTTGATGCCTGGAGAGGTAGTATTAAAAAGAAAAAGGAAGATGCACAAACTGGATAATCAGTGGGAACAAGAACCCTACGTCATACAAGATTCTAAATATGACAACAGAAAAGTCTGTGTCGTCAGTAAAGACGGAGGAAGAACAACAACCACTGTGTCCAGAGATCATTTGAAGTTGTGTCCAGAACACTTAAAGAGTTGTGAAAAGAACCCTGTCTTCAATCAAAGAGAAAGAAAGGAAGAGGTCCTACACACCGATCTGGGAGATTTTCCTGCGGATTGGCCCCGACTGGGAGATGCTGTGATAATTCCAGTGTTGCAGTTTTATCAGCCACAAGAGGAAGTTCTACCTCCAGTTGTGCCTGTGGTGCCAGTTGAGCCCGCTCAGGAGTTACCCATCCCAGCAACACCTCAACCTGTGGAACCTCAAGATGGATCATCTGAAGCAGCGCCCCATACTATGGGATCCCCTGGTGAAGCTGACTCACACCGCCCAGCCATCAGTACGCTTGCCAGATCCATAGAAAGGTTAAGGCAGTTCTATAGTTTGCCGTTACGCAGTGCAGACAGATCGCAACTTGTTATACCTGAAACTACACCACGTAGATCAGAGAGAATCACAAAAGGGAAATTACCCATTAGATATCAGCAGTAGTTATAACGAATTTATGTGAACATTGAAAAGTCTATATATATAAATGTGTTTTTCCCTATTATGTCTATGTCTTAACAATGGACTCAGAGGCTGAGGACTGAGCCAGCCCAAAAACTGTATCCTGTAAATAGTTGCACTAAAGTGCCTTCTTAATGGTTTCACATGAAACCTTGACTCACCTCTGAACCAAAAACCCGTGTGGTGTGGCACTGAGTGAGGTCTGCATTTGGATGTCCTGCAGCCCACCCAGGACCCACGTTGAAGGTTTGGTGCGGGTCCTTCACAAGTATCTTGTATATATATTTATTAAATGCTATTTGATACTTTTGTATTTCTATATGTAAAATGTTATTGTTCGTAACGTTCAAGGTGTTCTCACCTCCCGGATGGGAAGAAGTTAATGTTTGTTGTTATGCATAAACAAAATTTTCTGTCTCTTTATATTTTACAGCCCGGGAGTGCTGTCATTTACCATGGGGGAATGTGTAGCCCTGGTACACAATACCAGGAGGATGAGTGGAGAGGTAACAGTTAAGGTCTCTTCATGACATCATGTACACTTCTGACACACCCAGCAGGGGTGTGGAAGGGAGTGATTTTAGTCAGTCAGTGTCTGGACTTCAGAGTGAGAAGTCAGTTTCCTGTCCTTGGACAGAGTAGACGTGTCCAGTTTAAGTCTATCCTCAGTTCAGAAAGTGGAGTCTGGTGTAGGTGTCTGTATACACCTTAGTCTAGTCAGAGCTGTGCCCCACTGGAAGAAAGACTGAACTATCTATTAAGAGACAAGCAAGGCGAAGGGCAAAGTGGAAGGAAGATAATTGAAAAAGTGCTTTTGACTTGGAAAAGTCCTGCACGTTGCAACCGGTTACTGGGGACCGAAGGATCACTATTGTACAGCATAGTGAAGAGAAAACCAGGAATCTACCGGACCCTAGGTCGCGGCAGACAAGCCCCTTATAGTCAGAACGTAGCTGGAGTCAGAGGGTGTGAAGACTTTGAGTTAGTGCACGACAATAAAAGGATTCAGCTCCCTCGCAGGAAGGCTTCTAACACAAATCTGACTGGGCAAGTACAGCTAAAGAAAAGCTGGAGATTTGAGAGGATTACGCTTCAGGCTGGTCGTACTCAGCTTCATTGGACAGTAAAGGAGGCCCCTAACTTGCTTAGCTGTTGCCTCAAAGCTCATCCTCCATCAACCCCATCAGCCTCCCTGGGACCTGCCTTATCATCCTGCAAGTAAAGGTATGGAAAGACGTTGACTGTGTGAGACTGAGTTATTATTGCATGCCTGCACAATCCCTACCTAACTACCGACCTGAGGGAAGAGTCCCACCTGTAGGGGACCCGACATCTAGCTGCCTCACCATCCCCTCAGAGATCTACAGCAGCGCTGGTACATATTACCAGAATACTACAGGTGGCGTCACGAACTGTACATAAACTATCCCCTGTAAATATATCCCCAACATACGCCAGACCGCCCGGGCCACAGACCGAGCCACAGCTACCTGTGACAAAATCCCCATAGACTTCTACGGGCTCGGCTCTGAGTACCCCATTGCCCTGGTAACCCACAATTGTGGTGGCGGGTCGACACACTTGCAATGTATTATCATGTGTTTTGTCATGTTATGAGCTCAAACTGTCTGCTATGCTAATGTGTTGTGCTCCTTTAAATGTCCTGAGAGCTAGGGACAGTAATAGTTAACGGGGGGCTGGGCCAGCAGTAAGGCCGCAGGAAGCTGCTGTTTACTAGTAGTTCTGCATGGATCCTTGACAGGTGGAGATGAGTCAGACAGACGGGGCACTGCCAGACCCCCCAGATGGGAGAGGTCTGTTGCTCTAGACTAACAAAGGCCACGGACTAAGGAAGGCTACCACATAGGCTCTCTGGACTTTAGAGGGGCTTTCGCTGAAGGGGTCTCATTCGCCCAGATGCCAGCAGATTGAACGACTGCGATCCTCGGCTGCTGTGGCCGTTGTGGGTGCGACCGCAGTTTATGCTAGGGAGAGAACAGGAAATCCAGTGTGTGGAATTGTCTCTGATGTCTATTTCTCATCACTTTCTTTCAATAAAAGTTAGGTTTTCCCTTCTGGAGCACAGCTACATCTATGGACTATTAATCACCTGGACTGCTGTGGCACCAAGAGAGAAGGTGACTTCATTTGGGGGAACAGCCTAATCCATCCCATATTATATGTACAGGGGGCCGGGGAGTTCACAGACTGTGTTTAGTGGGTGAGCTCGGTCCGGACTACCACCCCGGTGCACCTTGTGTTACAAGTACATGACTGCAGGATCGGACCACGCAGAGTTTACAGTCTATAATCGTTCTGTATAAAAGCTGCAGGCACATAGTGATAGGAAATTGTAGATGTAAAGTATATGTTCAGGACTGATTTATATTTTATATTAAATACATTGGAGCGATAGTAAATAATTGGGTAAGACGGAAGGTCCCTGATGTGTGTGCCCTCCTCTACAGATGTTTTTTCTTTTCTCCTTTATTTCTTCTCTACAATCATCTAATCTTCCCAGAACTTAATTAATGATTATGGTAATTAAAATTCTTTGTTGTTGCTGATAATACATAAAAGTGATACAATATAACTACAGAGAACGCAGCGAGAGATGAGCAGCGCCCGATAGGACGACAATGCGGGTGATCTCCGGGATTACCAGCCGCCTCACACCCACCTTCCTTTTTGTGAATTCCTTTGGTATGAAGATTGTGCCTTCCATGGAGTATAACGATTGATGCCCTTGAGCTGTTGCCGCCCTGAGACGCCGCTGACATCAGCTCCATTCTGCTCTTTGTAGACATCATTCTTCTTATAATATCATTTTCTATTTTTCGGCAGATATTTCCTTATACATCTTGCTCTGTACACAAGCCACATCTGAAGCTGCATTCTCAGTTCTGGTTAGTTCTCAGTCTGCAGACTGTCTCATCACAGTGCACCCCTATATACTATATATATATATATATATATATATATATATATATATATATATATATATATATATATATACACTGCACAACTTACACTGCTGCTCTTCATTTCACAGGAGTGTGATATAGAAAGTACTACAACTCCCACAATCCACTACAAGCATCCAATAAGTTAGTGTGGCCTACCGGACTTGCATGTATAGAATTGTGTCATTCAGAAGCCACCACTGTGAGGAGCGGGAGGTTTGGGGGCCGGATATGGAAGAGCCCTTCCCCCGAGGAGTCCAGACAGAGCTCCGCTCCTGTGTGTACAAAGACGATGGCATATTAGGAAATAATATTACAGAGTAGCAAATCGATTCATGACAAATCCAGTTATCCCTGAATTTCCTGAAAGGCTCAAATTTGCCAAAAAGTAAAGTTTTCGGAATTCAAATATTCTACAAAATGGCGGACAGAGGGCTCCATTGTACTGCATTCTTTATGGGTCAAAAGGGGTTAAAAATAATAAAAGCTAATACACGCGTGTCCTATTACTGCACCTCACCTGTCCTGATGCTACAGATCCACGCCTTGTTCACTTGAGACCCAACCCCACAAGATCTGATGAGCGGCCAGAGAAGCGACTGCAGGGACCAAGTAGAGGACCTGGAAAGGAAAGTCTGATGAGCAGGGATCAAGTGGAGGACCTGGAAAGGAAAGTCTGATGAGCATGGACCAAGTGGAGGACCTGCAAAGGAAAGTCTGATGAACAGGAACCAGGTGGAAGACCTGGAATGGAAAGTCTGATGAGCAGGGGATCAAGTGGAGGACCTGGAAAGAAAAGTCTGATGAGCAGGAAACCAGGAGTGAGAAGACCTGGACTGGAAAGGTCTGATGAGCAGGGATCAAGTGGAGGATCTGGAAGGAAAGTCTGATGAGCAGGGATCAAGTGGAGGACCTGGAAAGGAAAGTCTGATGAGCAGGAACCAAGTGGAGGACCTGAAAGGAAAGTCTGATGAGCAGGGACCAAGTGGAGGACCTGGAAAGGAAAGTCTGATGAGCAGGGATCAAGTGGAGGACCTGGAAAGGAAAGTCTGATGAGCAGGAACCAAGTGGAGGACCTGGAAAGGAAAGTCTGATGAGCAGGGATCAAGTGGAGGACCTGGAAATGAAAGTCTGATGTGCAGGGATCAAGTGGAGGACCTGGAAAGGAAAGTCTGATGAGCAGGGATCAAGTGGAGGACCTGGAAAGGAAAGTCTGATGAGCAGGGATCAAGTGAGGACTGGAATAAGTCTGATGACAGGAACCAAGTGGAGGACCTGGAAAGGAAAGTCTGATGAGCAGGATCAAATGAGGACCTGAGAAGTTGTGAGCAGAACCGTGGAGGACTGAAAGGAAAGTCTGATGAGCAGGACCAAGTGGAGGACCTGGAAAGGAAAGTCTGATGAGCAGGAACCAAGTGGAGGACCTGGAAAGGAAAGTCTGATGAGCAGGAACCAAGTGGAGGACCTGGAAGGAAAGTCTGATGAGCAGGGACCAAGTAGAGGACCTGGAACAGAAAGTCTAATGAGCAGGGACCAAGTGGTGGACCTGGAAAGGAAAGTCTGATGAGCAGGGATCAAGTGGAGGACCTGGAAAGGAAAGTCTGATGAGCAGGGACCAAGTGGAAGACCTGGAAAGGAAAGTCTGATGAGAAGGGATCAAGTGGAGGACCTGGAAAGGAGAGTCTGATGAGCAGGGACCAAGTGGAGGACCTGGAAAGGAAAGTCTGATGAGCAGGGACCAAGTGGAGGACCTGGAAAGGAAAGTCTGATGAGCAGGGATCAAGTGGAGGACTTGGTTCGGAGCTAGTGTAGTCGAACTGGAGAAGGGTGGACTTAGGACAGGGGAGTATATAATGTTTAGTTTTTATTAACTCATTCCTCATGACCGTTTATTATGTTTTAGGGACTGGAGAAACCTGGGAATACAAGTGTTTTTTCACCCATATTTAATTTTTTCAGACCACATGGAATTTGCCATCAGGTTCAAGCAAATCTGCTAGAATTTAATGTAAAAAAAATGTTTCTTATCAAATGTTATATAACATTTACTGCACCTGTACATATAGGGAATGGGCATGATAAGCCAACAGCCAAAGTATATAGTACTACAAGGGGTATTGGTGTGGCCCATTATTACTCTATGGAGGTCCAATTCCTGTCACATTAGGATATCTCAGGAGCCAACACTTACTGATCAGTAAAGGTGTAAAATACCCCAATCACACATTGACGGCATCCACCATTATCGCGCTTTGGACCTTTCTGGAGCCGCTCATTGTCGGTCTGAGAGGACGAGTCTCGGACCCAGAGCCTGTTACATGGAGGGTCCTGACCGTCCTTCTGCCGCTCTCCTCAGCCCAGCAGTTGGCTAATGCCTAGAAATGGAAAAGTTACAATATAATTGTACAGTAGATCTTCATTTAATAATAATAAATCAGCTGTAGAAGTATCATAACTATCATATCTGCGCCCCTGCAATGATTATGGGGACTATCTTACTACACAATTACTTTATTTACAGTCTATATATTAAATATAGAACTGATGTAAGCTGTGTTTTAATGGAGAGAGCTGCAGTATAAAGCATGGAGGTAGAAGAAGAAGCAACAAAGCTGCCAACAATGACGTGAATAAGCAGCAGGTAGATATTACTGATAAGAAGGGAGTTATTTATCATTTTCAGATCACAATTGAACATCTGCTTTAATCCCTTTTTTTCCAGGCATTTTCCCTCCAGAACATCTTTGATCGGCAGTAATGGACGACCCCCGATGGTTCACTGTCAGCGCAGCCGCTCGTCTTCATCCTTCTTTCAGTGTGAGAACCACTGAGCTTATAACAAATAAACCACAGATGAGTAACTCGGTTTCTTTGATAAGTGAAATAGATGCAACCGTTTGTTTTTCTACGATACAATATTGGACATGTGTCGGATGTTCCTGTCCAGTATCCGAGACCTTTCACCTAAGGAAAGTGTATGGAGGAGGGTGTCAAGCTCTAGGGCCGCAGCGACGCGGTCACTATGTAATCAGGCGATTATGTAGCCACAGAAATTGTGGACTGAAATGTAACACATGCGTATAATTCTAGATTGCCAAAACAATAAATGTTCTCATCTATATTTATGTTCATCCCTCTGCCATAATGACAGTTCTGCTTCACGTCACTTGTCTTATCTTATTGCATTATTCCTGTGTCCTGTTGTGTATAAATATGTGATTCTTCAGATTTTGTATTAGTCTTTGCCTGATGAAGAGACCTGAGTAGTCTCGAAAGCTGCAATTTGTTACCATCTTTTCAGTTAGCCATTAAAAGGTATCAACCACTGAGGACTCTCAACTCTAAATATTTTTCTCATCTATTTCCTGAGTTATTCATCTCTGCATTGTATATGGAGTGGATCCGGGAACCCATGGACCAGAAGGGCCGTATGGCAGACAAATCTATATAGACACATCCTTCTGCAGGAGAATTGTAACGTGTTAGTATCCAATCACTTCCAATCACAGAAGAAATGGATGTGATGTATCGGCATCATTACAAGACAGCGGGAGACGTCGTGATGGATCACAAGGTCGGACGAGTCTGATTGATTTAGTAACATTAGATCAATTAAGAAAAGTTTTAACCAGATGAGATACCAGGAAGGGTTCATAGAGGTCTGACCCTGACATCAGATCCTGTCCTGCGAGAGAAACTATGAGAAGCATCAAATAAAGAATAAAAATAATTATAGAGGTAGAAACGTCAGTAAAGTCATCGGCGAGTCAAGATAAGTGTACATTGTCATGTAGGTAAATAATGTGTAACAAATAGTGATGGGGGAGCACCAAGTAGTGGCGAGCATGCTCCTCATCAACAGGATCAAATGTATCAAACATCTGAGCAAAAAAGAACTGAGAAACTAATTCCCCGATTCATCAGGTCTGGGTTCCTCTGGGGTGTCCTGTGGTCAGACGCTCCAGATTCATTACGGGGTGTAAGTAATAATTGGAGTAAGATTTGTGGCAGCTCGTCCTACATTAGTTGAGCGGGGGCCGATACGTCCCATCATGCCCATGGCTCTGACTGATAGTCTAGTTACCAGGGCTACATTGTGACAATCTTGTCAATGTGGTTGTCAGACAGGGAGTTCCTAGCCTCCATTCTGTATCAGGCAGGTCCGACCCTAGTTCCTCCTCCACATTCACAGGTCCGGCCCCAGCAGTTCCTCCTCCACATTCACAGGTCCGGCCCCAGCAGTTCCTCCTCCACAATCACAGGTCCGGCCCCAGCAGTTCCTCCTCCACAATCGCAGGTCCGGCCCCAGCAGTTCCTCCTCCACAATCACAGGTCCGGCCCTAGCAGTTCCTCCACATTCATAGTTCCCGCCCCAGCAGTTCCTCCTCCACAATCACAGGTCCGGTCCCAGCAGTTCCTCCTCCACAATCACAGGTCCGGCCCTAGCAGTTCCTCCTCCACAATCACAGGTCCGGCCCCAGCAGTTCCTCCACATTCATAGTTCCGGCCCCAGCAGTTCCTCCTCCACAATCACAGGTCCGGTCCCAGCAGTTCCTCCTCCACAATCACAGGTCTGGCCCCAGCAGTTCCTCCTCCACAATCACAGGTCCGGCCCTAGCAGTTCCTCCACATTCATAGTTCAGGTCCCAGCAGTTCCTCCTCCACAATCACAGGTCCGGTCCCAGCAGTTCCTCCTCCACAATCACAGGTCCGGCCCTACCAGTTCCTCCACATTCACAGGTCCGGCCCCAGCAGTTCCTCCTCCACATTCACAGGTCCGGCACCAGCAGTTCCTCCTCCACAATCACAGGTCCGGCCCCAGCAGTTCCTCCTCCACATTCACAGGTCCAGCCCCAGCAGCTCCTCCACATTCACAGGTCCGGCCCCAGCAGTTCCTCCTCCACAATCACAGGTCCGGCCCCAGCAGTTCATCCTCCACAATCACAGGTCCGGCCCTACCAGTTCCTCCACATTCATAGTTCCGGCCCTAGTTCTTCCTCCACATTCATAGTTCCGGCCCTAGTTCTTCCTCCATATTCATAGAACCGGCCCCAGTTCTTCCTCCATATTCATAGGTCCTGCCCTTGCGGACACTCTCCCGCAGAGTCAGGTGAAGTCCTTGGTTCATTAGTCTTTCTCTCGTCGCTTCCCTTCCATAGTGCTCGCATTCATTACCTGATAGGACTGAATTGACCCCTCTCGGCCTGATCCGCTCAGCCGCAGACATGGCGCGGTGACTTGATGCGATTGTGTTCTTCATGTATTAGTGGATATATTCTGCATACTCACCTTACTCTACACAACCCACACATTTCGCAGCTTCTACCTGTGAAGATCTCACATCCTGACAGCTCACTTCTCTCTTTCCCTGTGATGTCTCACATCTCACAATATTCTGTGCATACATTGTGCAGCGGCCGGTACCAGGACAGACAGCGATGTCCCCGGCGCATACAGACTGGCAGAATCCTGCAGCTTCTCCTGATGACCCATCTCTGCTGCAGGAAACTGTCAGGATTGCTCCACAATGAAACCTTACATTTGTGGCAAGAAGGGATGAGGGTGAAAATGATCAAATCTCTTCCATCCATACAGAGAAGGATTCCTCAGAGATAATAGGGACCGTGGGGCAGTAAAGGAGCGGTGGACGTGAGATGAGCTCAGGAAGCGTCTGTTCACATTATGCGCACATTTTGTGCATGCGCCGTGAACATATCTTGACATTTAGTATAAATGTTTGGCTCCAGTAACCACAACGTTGCTCCGGAGAGCTGAGGACATCGCCCGTCTGCTCCCATTGTGTTGCATTACAAACCTCAGTCGATTTATAGGTCTGATTCTGGCTTTCCAGCCACCAGAGGTAACAACTGAAATGGCGCAATACAAACCTGCTGAGAATAAATCCCACCATTGCACATTTACAGCATTCTTTGTATGGTATAAATTACCTGCTAACATGATTCCCCGGTCAGCACCGTTCTGACGATACTAAAGTCACAGATTCTTTTATATAAATCGTTTATTTATTTCTTTTTTTATTCTGAAGGTCATGAAGAAAAATGCAGTTGTGTGTCGCCATTTTCCAAGGCCTGTAACTCTTTTACTGTAAGGTTCTATGTATATATTCCTGAAACTCAGTTTGTTCGTCAGCCATTTTACTTTCTGTCTTGCTGCAGCTATCTTGCCCTCAGTCAAAATGGAGTTTCCAGCTTGCATGTTCCCGCCCTGATTCTCTCCTTTGCTTCTTAAGCAGCCACAGCTGAGCAATCAGTGCTTCAAAATCTAGCCTGCAGTGAACCTGTGACTTGACTCCTGTAAGCCTTGGACCTTGTACTCCAGCTATTCCTACTGAGGAACTCTGAAGCACTTGTGGACTCTGAACCCTGCTCTTTGAAAGACCCACGTTTGCATGGACTTACGGTAACAGAGAAGAAGATCCTGAATCTGTATTGGAGAGTGATTGCTGAGCTTGGATTACTCTGGCCTGCTGTGTCTCCTGTTTCTGTGTCTGCAAACTGTGTGACTATTTCTGCCAACTTGTATGAAGTAATACAGGACTTTTCTATATCAAACCTGTGACTCCTGTGTTTTCATCGCACCCAAGCACAAGACGCTATATGAACTGTACTACATACATTACATTTACTTTTCCATTGTTGCAGTTGCCTGAGAGCTTCCTTTTCGAGGGATGAGCTGATGATTTTTTCGATACCATATTGGGGCAGATCCAATGTTTTCATCAGTCGTTTTTGCATTTTTTGAGAGAGTAATCACAGTTCTGACTGTTTTCTTTTCTTTTCTCTTTATAGCATTTATGATATCATTAATTTTACATTAGGATAAGCTGATCGTCTGATCGCTCATACTTTGATATCAAACTGTCCCACAGAATTGCAGTGTCTAGGACAAATCCCCATCTGCGCTGACGAGCAGGCGGTGGCACAGGAGAGACAAGTGCATTGCTCCGCATGGGAGCGATAGGAGCAGGTGTCCGCCTGCCGCCGCCACCATATAAATGTTAGAAATTAATGGCAACATTGAAATGAGCTCAGAGCTCAGCTCCGGCCATGGCTGTCCAATACCGGCGATGCTTCAGGTCTCTATGTAGAAATCATCTGCAGCAAGTGTAGCGGGATCGGCTCCTGAGCCTGCACGACGCCCCCCGACACACTCCATGATGGATACATTCGTTACCTAATCTGACTTTTTCGGAACATTTTGCCATTCCGTGAGAGACATGTCAGACCGCCGTCTGAGGCGAGGGCTCATCTCACCTCGTGGAATGAGCGGATCTGTCCACTTAGTATTTTAGTACTGGCCAGATGTATACAATTTCCCGTCATTTTTGTTGTGTTTTTTTCCAGCGGTTTTTATGTGGATTACATGTGCGCTTTGTCTACAGTACATGTTAAATGAAGTTATTTGTATTCACCAAAAACGCCACAATAAAAGCTGCAGGAATGCCATCTGTGGTTCCTGTAGCGCATTTTTACTTTCTCATTGTTTTTCTATGAGTGAAAAAACTCTGCAAATGTACTAAAAGAAATGACCCTGCAGATTCCCAAAACGCTTCTGTTCTCAAATTGATTGGAAAAAATATCAAGTATCAAGTGTTTGCAAGAAACTTCGGAAATCTCACAGCTTTTTTTCTGGTACTGCAAAAAGCAGCTTTTAGTTTGCATAAAAAAGTTGCAAAAATGCAGCATGTGAACATAGCCTGAGACTTTTCCTTAGATTAGGTCCTATTGGTCAGAATCAGCTGTTTGAATGGGCCGCGTCCTCCATACATTGAGCCATAAGCCTGCACACCTACTCCACAGCATTGGTGCAGAGTTATGGAGGTGAATGGGACAATGCTGCACAACTCGTAACAGCACCATGGCGCCTCTTAGTTCCTCAGAAACTCAGAATATTCTCTTTCAACCTAAAAACTTCTATTAAAATTTAGATCTCCGCTCTGCTTCTCCCTCTGGATTGTTACCCTTTCTGATTTCCGGACACTTTTGTCAATATCTGCAATTTTCTTGGGCAAATATTCATCCTTCGATTAGGAAATCCTTGATTAAACGTCGCAAATTAACTCAGAGGAGAAAAATAAAAGGTGCATAAATCTCCAGATAAGAAAACAGCCGCTGTTGTTGCAAACATGAAAGAAAACTAATTACATTGATAAGAGGCAAATGGCATCTTTTAGGGGAATCAATGTGAGGTCAACCTGCAAAAGGTCCACGGTGTCTCGGGCTTATTCTTGTTGGCACCTCAAGGAAAGCAGAAAAACTGGTTATTAAACCAGAAGAGAAATAATTGTATTTGCACACAAATGTATCAACTTAAATGTATGAATCTCAAATGTATCAACCCCTAGAACAAACCATAACTGTCACTTCCAAACTGCAATTGCCAGACCAACAGCTTGGGAACGTTAACTGTTTAGAAACTTCTCATTTGTGTTACAAGTGATTAGAGCCGCAATCTGATAAAACTGATACAACCCACTGAGCGGGTCACACATAGAGAAAGTGGGGTCCTTTAGGTCCCTTACATAGGGTTACATCCATGTATTGGACCCTACATTCACATGTCCCTAAAGGGGATGGGGAAGCCTTTACCTGACTTGGTTTTCCCTTCTAGTAAACAGATTTCTACAAGCAATGAAGGATTTCCCCAGCATTAACAAGTCTACATACAAGCGATTAGTTTGGGGTAAAAAATCCTGATGTCAAAGTCTCTCTAAAACTCATTGGATTCCACTAGTGGGAAGAGGAAATGGCATTTCTTTGTCTCCAGTTTCAGCATCGAGGATTTGACAGGAATAAATAGAAGTGCTTGGATTCTGCAGTCTCGGCAGTGACGGCGATGTTCCTCAGCACACTTGGTCCCCAGACGCCTCCGGGTGTCATCCTCTCCAGCGGAGCTCGTGTCTGGGCTGTGTGTGTTTTTCCATGTTCATTTTCCTGTCAGTGATAATTGGGCTCCTGGAGAATCATCTCACATTTATTTATTTTTTCTCTGCAATCTCTGAGATGGATCCTGAATAAACTCTCGAAGACAATTACTGATATTTTCTTCTAAATCCGAGGAGCAGTCGAAGCAACGCAGATAGAGGGATGGAGCAATGGAGGCAGCACAGGTATAGAGGGATGGAGCAATGGAGGCAGCACAGGTATAGAGGGATGGAGCAATGGAGGAAGCACAGACATAGAGGGATAGAGCAATGGAGGCAGCACAGATATAGAGGGATGGAGCAATGGAGGCAGCACAGGTATAGAGGGATGGATCAATGGAGGCAGCACAGGTATAGAGGGATGGAGCAATGGAGGCAGCACAGGTATAGAGGGATTGGGCAATGGAGGCAGCACAGATATAGAAGGATGGAGCAATGGAGGCAGCACAGATATAGAGGGATGGAGCAATGGAGACAACGCAGATATAGAGGGATAAAGTAATGGAGGCAGCACAGGTATAGAGGGATGGAGCAATGGAGGAAGCACAGATATAGAGGGATGGAGCAATGGAGACAACGCAGATATAGAGGGATAAAGTAATGGAGGCAGCACAGGTATAGAGGGATGGAGCAATGGAGAAAGCACAGGTATAGAGGGATGGAGCAATGGAGGAAGCACAGATATAGAGGGATGGAGCAATGGAGACAACGCAGATATAGAGGGATAAAGCAATGGAGGCAGCACAGGTATAGAGGGATGGAGCAATGGAGGAAGCACAGATATAGAGGGATGGAGCAATGGAGACAACGCAGATATAGAGGGATAAAGTAATGGAGGCAGCACAGGTATAGAGGGATGGAGCAATGGAGAAAGCACAGGTATAGAGGGATGGAGCAATGGAGGAAGCACAGATATAGAGGGATGGAGCAATGGAGACAACGCAGATATAGAGGGATAAAGTAATGGAGGCAGCACAGGTATAGAGGGATGGAGCAATGGAGGCAGCACAGGTATAGAGGGATGGAGCAATGGAGGAAGCACAGATATAGAGGGATGGAGCAATGGAGGCAGCACAGGTATAGAAGGATGGAGCAATGGAGGAAGCATAGATATAGAGGATGGAGCAATGGAGGCAGCACAGATATAGAGTGATGGAGCAATGGAGGCAGCACAGATATAGAAGGATGGAGCAATGGAGGCAGCACAGATATAGAGGGATGGGCAATGGAGGCAGCACAGGTATAGAAGGATGGAGCAATGGAGGAAGCATAGATATAGAGGGATGGAGCAATGGAGGCAGCACAGATATAGAAGGATGGAGCAATGGAGGCAGCACAGATATAGAGGGATGGGGCAATGGAGACAGCACAGATATAGAAGGATGGAGCAATGGAGGCAGCACAGATATAGAGGGATGGAGCAATGAAGGCAGCACAGATATAGAGGGATAGAGAAATGGAGGCACACAGATATAGAGGGATGGAGCAATGGAGGCAGCACAGATATAGAAGGATGGAGCAATGGAGGCAGCACAGATATAGAGGGATGGAGCAATGGAGGCAGCACAGATATAGAGGGATGGAGCAATGGAGGCAGCACAGATATAGAGGGATGGAGCAATGGAGGCAGCACAGATATAGAGGGATGGAGCAAGGGAGGCAGCACAGATATAGAGGGATGGAGCAAAGGAGGCAGCACAGATATAGAGGGATAGAGCAATGGAGGCAGCACAGATATAGAGGGATGGAGCAATGGAGGCAGCACAGATATAGAGGGATGGAGCAATGGAGGCAGCACAGATATAGAGGGATGGAGCAATGAAGGCAGCACAGATATAGAAGGAAGGAGCAATAGAGGCAGCACAGATATACAGGGATGGAGCAATGGAGGAAGCACAGATATAGAGGGATGGAGCAATGGAGGAAGCACAGATATAGAGGGATGGATCAATGGAGGCAGCGCAGGTATAGAGGGATGGAGCAATGGAGGCAGCACAGATATAAAGGGATGGAGAAACAGAGGAAGCACAGATATAGAAGGATGGAGCAATGGAGGCAGCGCAGGTATAGAGGGATAGAGCAATGGAGGCAGCGCAGGTATAGAGGGATGGAGCAATGGAGGAAGCGCAGGTATAGAGGGATGGAGCAATGGAGGCAGCACAGATATAGAGGGATAGAGCAATGGAGGCAGCACAGATATTGAGGGATGGAGAAACAGAGGAAGCACAGATATATTGGGATAGAGCAATGGAGGAAACAGATATAGAGGGATAGAGCAATGGAGGCAGCACAGATATAGAGGGATGGAGCAATGGAGGCAATGCAGATATAAAGGGATAGAGCAATGGAGGCAACAGATGTAGAGGGATGGAGCAATGGAGGCAGCACTGATATAGATGGATCGAGCAATGGAGAAGCACAGATATAGCGGGATGGGATGGAGCAATGGAGGAAGCACAAGTATAGAGGGATTGAGCAATGGAGGCAGTGCAGGTATAGAGGGATGGAGAAACAGAGGAAGCACAGATATAGAGGGATAGAGCAATGTAGGCAACAGATATAGATGGATGGAGCAATGGAGTCAGCACAGATATAGATGGATCGAACAATGGAGGAAGCACAGATATAGCGGGATAGGATGGAGCAATGGAGGCAGCACAAGTATAGAGGGATTGAGCAATGGAGGCAGCACAGGTATAGAGGGATGGAGCAATGGAGGCAGCACAGGGATGGAGAAACAGAGGAAGCACAGATATAGAGGGATGGAGCAATGGAGGCAGCACAGATATAGATGGATCGAACAATGGAGGAAGCACAGATATAGCGGGATAGGATGGAGCAATGGAGGCAGCACAAGTATAGAGGGATTGAGCAATGGAGGCAGCACAGGTATAGAGGGATGGAGCAATGGAGGCAGCACAGGTATAGAGGGATGGAGAAACAGAGGAAGCACAGATATAGAGGGATGGAGCAATGGAGGCAGCACAGATATAGCGGGATGGAGGATGGAGGAAGCACAGATATAGTGGGATAGGATGGAGCAATGGAGGCAGCACAAGTATAGAGGGATTGAGCAATGGAGGCAGCACAGATATAGATGGATCGAACAATGGAGGAAGCACAGATATAGCGGGATAGGATGGAGCAATGGAGGCAGCACAAGTATAGAGGGATTGAGCAATGGAGGCAGCACAGGTATAGAGGGATGGAGCAATGGAGGCAGCACAGGTATAGAGGGATGGAGAAACAGAGGAAGCACAGATATAGAGGGATGGAGCAATGGAGGCAGCACAGATATAGCGGGATGCGTGTGAGCAATGGAGGCAGCTCAGATATAAAGGGATGGAGCAATGGAGGCAGCACAGATATACAGGGATGGAGCAATGGAGGCAGCACAGATATAGAGGGATGGAGCAATGGAGGCAGCACAGATATATAGGGATGGAGCAATGGAGACAGCTCAGATATACAGGGATGGAGGCAGCACAGATTTACAGGGATGGAGCAATGGAGGCAGCACAGATATACAGGGATGGAGCAATGGAGGCAGCACAGATATACAGTAATGAAGCAATGGAGGCAGCACAGATATAGAGGAATTGAGCAATGGAGGCAGCACAGATATAGAAGGATGGAGCAATGGAGGCAGCACAGGTATAGAGGGATGTAGCAATGGAGGCAGCACAGGTATAGAGGGATGGAGCAATGGAGGCAGCGCAGATAAAGAGGAATGAGCAATGGAGGCCGCACAGGTATAGCGGGATGGAGAAACAGAGGAAGAACAGATATAGAGGGATGGAGCAATGGAGGAAACAGATATAGAGGGATGGAGCAATGGAGGAAACAGATATAGAGGGATAGAGCAATAGAGCCCCTCTCATAAAATAATGTAGCCCCCCTCATAAAATATAATGCAGCCCTCTTTCATAGAATATAATGCAGCACCCCACAAAATATAATGCAACCTCCTCATAAGGAATAACGCAGTCCCCACCATAGAATGTAATGTAGCACCCTCATAGGGTATAATGCAGCCCCCCTCATATAGTATAATGCAGCCCCACCACAGAATATAATGCAGCCCGCCATAGAGTATACTGTAGCCCCTCATATAGTAATATGTAGCCTCCCCAGAATATAATGTACTCCCCTGAGAGACTAATGCAGCCCCACCACAGAATATAATGCAGCCCCCCATAGAGTATACTGTAGCCCCCTCATATAGTAATATGTAGCCCCCAGAATATAATGTAGTCCCGAGAGAATAATGCAATCCCACCACAGAATATAATGCAGCCCCACACAGAGTATACTGTAGCCCCCTACTGTAGTATGATGTAGGCCCCCAGATAATGTAGTACCCTGATAATAATGCAGTCCCCCCACAGAATATAATGTAGCCCCCTCATAAAGTATAATGCAGACCCTCTCCATCCCCATCATTGTCCTCATCACTACCTCCATCATTGCCTTCTCCCCCACCACCCCTATCATTCTCCCCACCACCTTCATCACTGCCCATTCCACCACCTCAATCATTGCCTCCTCCTCCACCATCATTGTCCATTTCATCACCTCCACCATCATCTCCATCATTGCCTCCTCCCACCACCATCATTGCCCATTTCATCACCTCCATTATTGCCTCCCCCACCACCATTATTGCCCATCACCTCCATCATTGCCTCGGCCCACTGCCCATTACCTCCATCATTGCCTCCCCCACTATCATTGCCTCTCACTCCATCATTGACCATCACCTCCATCATTGCCTCAGCCCACCATCATTGCCCATCACCTCCATCATTGCCCATCACCTTCATCATTGCCCATCACCTTCATCATTAACTCCCCCACAGCCATCATTGCCCATCACCTCCATCCTTGCCTCCCCTCACCACCATTGCCCATCACCTTCATCATTGCCTCCCCCACCGCCATCATTGCCTCCCCCCACCAACCCTCTCTCAAACATACACACACACATACACACACACACAAAGCACCGCATCACTCTCTCACACTCACACACAAAGCACCGCACCACATACACACACCAGGCACACAACACAGCTCACCTCCCTGCAGCAGCAGCACATCCCGGCAGCCTGTTCCACGCCGGCAACTTTCTGTCTGAGACACTGCGCTGGATGATGACATCATCCAGCTGGGCTGTCTCAGATAGGAAGAGCCGGGCAGGAAGCTGGGATGTGCTGCGCTGTGTGTATGTGGTGCGCTGTGGTGCTTTGTGTGTGGTGCGGTGGTGTGGCTTTACCTGCGGGCAGTGTTAGCTAATAGCTGCAGCCTGCAGCTAACGCTGCCCGCTATTAAAGGGAAATGGTATTCTCACCTCTCCATGCCCATAGGGGCGTGGGGAAGCGTGAATATTCATTTAGCTTTAGCAGCAGGGACAGGATCCTGTCTCCGGCTGCTGCTACGCTGGCACAGGGCAGGCCCCCTTGACTCAGGTGCCTCATAGCCACTGGTTGGGGGCCCCTGGAGCAGTGGGGGCCCTAAGCAGCTGCTGGCCAGTATGCCAGCAGGTGTCAGTGCCTGGGCCCACTAGAGAATCCTCCGGTTCTCCGGTCGGCCAGACCGAGCCTGCCTGAGTGCCAGGGTCTGCTGAGCATTGTAGTTGTGAAAACTTGAGACCCAGCATTCTCTTCTCTGATAATGACGCTTTCATTTCCCTAATTGGAATAGTGATGACATCGATTGTGCAGCTTTGCTGCTGTCTTCAGTCGCTCTCTGATCCCTGATGATTACTTGCTCCACTTGAGCCTGACATTTAGTTATAGGACAACGACTGCCGGACAGAAGTGTCTCCTAATGAAGCAGAGCCGCTGTGATGACTCCTCATTTATATGGAGACGTTGTAGCTGCAGAGAACGGGCTCCGTTTAACCCATGATCGGCTGCATGTCTGATAACCGGCAAATAATGAGGATCCGGGGACACGAGTACAGATATTGCATCTGACCCAACAACTAAAATTCTGTTCCATACTATAATGGACCCCACGTAGAGCTGACCATGGAGCAGACCACCTGTCACCGGGCCCCTTTCATACATAACCTCTTACTTATTAATGATGTGACCCATGTGCAGTGAGAACAGCAGAGAAGTCAACATCCTGCTCACACAGCTGCAGTTTGGTGCAATGTGTCAGTTTAGTTCACAGCTATCAGTCTAGTCTCCATATTGGTAGTGGTCGTGGCATGTTCAGCTCATATAGGATTAGGATTCTCTCCAGTGAAACATTGTAACAAGGCTTCAGCTGATTAGGTCAGAACAAGATGTGTAGACAATAACTGTAAATGAAAAGGTTTCCATTCCATGAAAGCAAAAAAAATCCTAAAGAAAGCAGAACTGACTCACAAAGAGCCCATTCATTATAATATTTGCTTCTTTTTTGCATTTTCGTTTTTGGAGTTGCTTTTTTGCCTGCTTTTCATGTGCGCCTTATTCATTCATTTTTAAGACTATATTATAAGCTTTCGACACTTGAGGTTTCCAGATTTTGGGGCTGTGTCATCAATTGTAAAAGTTGCTAACTTTTTTGTGCAGATGTTCTCCGGTGTTCCCTTAGAGTGATTTTAGTCAGGATTCATCATTTGTCGGTTTTAAGTCACTTTTCATTGGATGACCTTCTTTTGTGACAAATTCTTTAAAAATAGCACCAGTGGGTCACACATATTGAACAAAAAAAAAAGCTTTTTAATTTTGTTTTCAATCTGTTTTGCATATTGTAGTTCAAAAAGTTACATGTTCTGCTAAAATGCCGCACTGCCCGTACATACGTACTTTTTTTTGCATAAAATATGCAACTTTTTTAAATAGGTGCAATTTATGAATCACCCAAAAGATTTGTAAACCCTAAATCTTCCCCACAATGAACATAAGAAAAAGGCAAACGCTAATAAAAATGACTGTAGAAAAGGTAAAAATAAAAAAAGAATAAGGCAGAAATGAAAAATAGGCATCAAATATCAATAACTGGACAAAATAGGAGAAACAATGTATCGGGCCAGAAACCGGAGCGTCTCCTACATTTCATACATGATATCACTGGATATCTTTGCACACATCATAAATCAACCACCTGAGGAGGACGTGTTAATTATATATTTGTCACAGACACAAAGATGTCTCAGAGCAAATGACTGCGGGACGAAATCACAGGGAACATGTGACGCCGCAGATTCATTTACCATCAGAAACTTATTTGTGTAATTTCCCCAGTAATCGGCTTCTTCTCCGTCCATAATGCCTTTATATAATGTTTAATTTCAAATTTGAATTTTTTTTATCATTTTGAAAAGGTCAGATTATTACTTTGCAATATTTTTCTTGTGAATATTTGAGAGAAAGTTGAGATGAAAGCAGGAATCGGATTTTCGGACTTTTGCTACAGTAAGTTACCCTTCAGCTGCGGCTCTCCAGACGCAGCGCTCAGTCTGCGGTGCCGGCATTTGCAGCCTCGCTGTCCTGGCGTTTGCAGCCTCGCTGTGCGGCTCGGAGCCATGCTGCCTCCATGCATTGTGCATACAGCAGCAATAACCCAGTTTGACGGCGAGTGGATTTCATTGCATCGATTTATTTGCTTTTATTTCTGCTCCCTGTTGACTCCATTGGTAAAACCAAAGTCTACAAAAATACAACCTGCAGCTATGGAGGAAACTCCGCTCACAAATAAAACTGTAGCATGAAATAAACAAAGTGAGAAAAAAGAAATCTGACCAATTCACTAAAGATTACATTTCATAGAATGAATTTATATTACCGCAATGGGATCATTTTTTCATCCAAACCCGCACTCACAATTCTGCTCCTGTCCCGAAACAATGTATTCTGGGAACTCGGCTGCGGAGTTTGCTGGCAAATTGATTGCAGTAGTATTTCTGGAGAATTTCGAATGCAGCTCTTGAAGTGACTGGAGCAAAGGACACGATCTAACACAAGTACAATGTTATCGGATTATTAGATTGGAGAAAGGAGAAAACGCTTTTATACTGCAATGTTTCTAGTTTGTGGGAACTGCCGGAGAAATGTCTCTGAGAAAAGCCTGTATGTGAGCCGCTGCCCTCGCGTGTTAGGCCGGAGGTAACACTTGCAACGGCAATGAAAGAAACTCGCGCATCAATACCCGGCACTGCCGCCGGCACTCGGACTGGAGTGTGCGGCTCCATGTATTTCTATGCAGCTGAACGCTCCGGTCCGAACCGCCGGCAGCAGTGCCGGGTATTGAGGCGAGTTTCTTGTATTGCAGTTGCAAGTGTGACCCCGGCCTTAGAATGATACTCAGAATAAAACCCAAACTACAGGGACAACATAATAATGTAATATATAACTATAGAAGGAGATGGGAAGAGAAGGTGTAATGAAAAAGGAAGAGATGGAACATAAAACGTATCGCAAGAGACTCCACAAACCTAATGTCTATACAGAGAAGAAAGCCTAGTGTGTCCTCTGTAGTGTGTGTGACATACTGTGCATGTGTGACATGCAGTGTGTGGGTAACATGAAGTGTGTGTAACATGCCGTGTGTGTGTTCTCTGCAGTGTGTATGTGTGTGTGGAGCCCAGCTGCGACTGGATTCATATCTTCCAGAAGGGTGCACTGAAGGAATACACCACTAGAGGTCATTATATACACTCACACACCTTCACCCATCCCTAAGACCACCAGAGGGAGCTGTTTAGACATATAAAGGAGGGTAAAGACATGAAAGAGCAGTCAGTCTGAAGGCTGCAATCTGCAGTAAAGTTGAGTTGAGAGTTGAGTTCTGAGTTCAGTCAGACTGAAGTCTGCAGCCTGCAGTTCAGTTCAGTAGAGTGGAGGCTAGTAAAGTGGAACTGAAACCACTCCAGTCTAGTCAGAGCTGAAACGAGTGTGTGCAGCTCAGTGAGAAAGCGTGCCGATGCTTAGAGAGCGTCGAAGAGGCAGCCCACCAACTGCCAGTGTGTGAGCGAGTGAGGCCCGGGTAGGCCGAAGGCGAGTGGAAAGTGAATGAGGCAGAGGAGCCTTCATAGCTCACCACAGCAAGTATTTACCAGACGCCGGGGTCCGAGCCTATAGGGATCTCCACGACCCATTAGGAGAACACCGGAGTTCTTGGAGGACTACAAGTCCCAGGCGTACCACAGAGCTGACACGTAACCGGGTGTAATGTATGTAGTACAGTTCATATAGCGTCTTGTGCTTGGGTGCGATGAAACACAGGAGTCACAGGTTTGATATAGAAAAGTCCTGTATTACTTCATACAAGTTGGCAGAAATAGTCACACAGTTTGCAGACACAGAAACAGAAGACACAGCAGGCCAGAGTAATCCAAGCTCAGCAATCACTCTCCAATACAGATTCAGGATCTTCTTCTCTGTTACCGTAAGTCCATGCAAACGTGGGTCTTTCAAAGAGCAGGTTCAGAGTCCACAAGTGCTTCAGAGTTCCTCAGTGGGAATAGCTGGAGTACAAGGTCCAAGGCTTACAGGAGTCAAGTCACAGGTTCACTGCAGGCTAGATTCTGAAGCACTGATTGCTCAGCTGTGGCTGCTTAAGAAGCAAAGGAGAGAATCAGGGCGGGAACATGCAAGCTGGAAACTCCATTTTGACTGAGGGCAAGATAGCTGGAGCAAGACAGAAAGTAAAATGGCTGACGAACAAACTGAGTTTCAGGAATATATACATAGAACCTTACATTACTCCCCCCTTAAGGACAACCTCCGGATGACCTCAGACCAGGCTTGTGTGGGTACCTCTGATGAAACTGACGGAGCAAGCGAGGAGCATTAACGTTATTGACCGGTTCCCATGAGTTGTCCTCCACTGGGTAGCCCTGCCATTTAATCAGATATTGTAACTGATTTCTATACAACCTGGAATCTAAAATCCTTTCCACCACAAATTCTTCCTGACCATCGACTAGCACTGGGTCAGGGCAAGGAGAGGAACGTCCAGGAAACGTATTGGGTGTCGCAGCCTTTAGTAGGGATACATGAAAGACAGGGTGGATTCTCATAGTTCTGGGCAGTTGAAGACGACAAGCAACGGCACTTATAATTTTACTGATTTTATAGGGTCCAATGTACTTATGTCCCAACTTAGAAGATGGAATCCTTAACTTAAGATTTCTGGTTGACAGCCAGACCAAGTCTCCTACCTTGAAAGCTGGTGCAGGTTTACGAAATTTATCTGCTGCTTTCTTGTACCTTTCTTGAGCCGATTCCAGATTTTCCTTTAGAAGATCCATATTCTTCTGTAAAGACGTGATTCTTTCAGCCACTGCTGGTAAAGGCGTTTCTATGGGAAATCGAGGTAAGAATGTTAGGATGATAACCTAGATTAGAGTAAAAAGGAGACTGTTTAGTGGAGGCACTCTGAGAGTTGTTATACGAGAACTCAGCTAATGGAAGTAGATCCACCCAATCATCCTGTAGGTGGCAGATAAAGCAGCGGAGATACTGCTCCAGGGTTTGATTGGTTCGTTCGGTCTGTCCATTAGTCTGGGGATGAAAAGCAGAAGAAAGGTTTACTTTAATGTCCAATGCTGCACAGAAATTTTGCCAAAACCTAGAAGTGAATTGCACCCCTCGATCCGAAATAACCTCATCCGGTACTCCATGTAAGCGAAACACATCTTTAATCATCAAATCTGATGTCTGTTTTGCAGTGGGTAAGCCGACACAAGGGATAAAATGAGCTGCCTTTGTTAGACGGTCAACCACCACTAGAATGGTGTTCTTCCCCTGAGAGGTTGGTAACTCCACAATGAAGTCCATAGAAATGGATCCCCACGGGCGGGACGGGGTGGGAAGAGGCTGTAACAGACCAGTTGGTGAGGAGCGAGGTGTTTTGCATCTTCCCACAGACCTCACATGAAGTGACATAATTCAAAACATCCTTCCTGCAAGTGGGCCACCAAAAGAAACGAGAAAGAAATTCCTGTGTCTTTAGAATTCCTCTATGCCCAGCTATCTTGGAATCGTGAATGAGTTGCAATACTCTTAATCTGACTGTTTCAGGAATATACAGACGTTGTCCCTGAATCCACACATCATTCTTAAAGACAAGACTTACGTCCCTTGGGGGTTGTGCCAAAAAGGAATCCGCATGATATGCTTCCTTGATGTCCTAAGTAGGTCTTGATTATGAATTACTCCTAGGAATCTAGAGTCAGGAAGAATAGTCTTAGGAGGAGTAATTGGACGTGTCTCTGCTGAGTAAATCCTAGAGAGTGCATCAGCCTTTCCATTGCGCGATCCTGGTCTATAAGAGATGATAAAATTAAATTGGTTTAAGAAAAGATTCCAGCGAGCCTGGCGAGGAGTCAGGCACTTAGCCGACCTGATAAACTCAAGGTTACGATGGTCTGTCAGGACGACTATTTGCTGTGCAGCTCCCTGAAGAAGGTGTCTCCATTCTTTGAAGGCGGCAATAATGGCCAACAACTCTCTATTGCCCACATCGTAGTTCCTCTCAGCCGAAGACAACTGCTGGGAAAAGAAGGCACAGGGATGCAAGACATTCTTCTCACCTGTTCTCTGAGAGAGTATAGCTCCAACGGCACAGTCTGAAGCATCCACCTCTATTATGAAGGCAAGCTCGGGTTGGGATGTACTAGGATAGGTGCAGTGGTAAATTTATCTTTTAGACGGGAAAATGCTTCCTGGGCTTGGGAGTCCAGGAAAACCTAGACTCTTTCCGGGTAAGTTGAGTGATAGGTGACACTACCTCAGAGAAATTTCTAATGAAACGTCTATAGAAGTTGGCAAACCCGATGAAGCGCTGTACCTCCTTCACATTTCTAGGACTTGGCCAATCCTTGATGGCTTGGGTTTTGCTTCCATCCATACTAATTCCTTGTGTAGACAGTACATACCCCAGAAATTGAATTTCGGTCCTATGGAATTCACACTTTTCAAGTTTGATGTAAAGATGATTTTGTCTTAGACGTTCCAAGACCATTCTCACATGTCCATGATGTTCCTCTGTGGAGTTAGAAAAAATTAGAATATCATCCAAATAAATTACCACGAATGTATCTAGGAGATCCCTGAAGATGTCATTCACCAAGTGTTGGAAAGTGGCTGGGGCGGTACTCAGACCAAAAGGCATAACTAGATATTCAAAGTGTCCATAGCGTGACCTGAATGCAGTCTTCCATTCATCCCCAGGTCTAATACGGACTAAGTTATAGGCCCCACGAAGATCTAGTTTAGAAAAAATTTTGGCATGTCGCACTCTCTCCAATAACTCAGGGATTAAAGGCAATGGATAACGGTTTCTAATAGTAACCTTATTGAGTTCCCTATAGTCTACGCATGGTCTCAGAGATCCATCTTTCTTCTTTACAAAGAAGATGGGTGCACCTGCAGGAGATGAAGAGGGGCGTATGAAGCCCTTGGCTAGATTTTCATCTATGTAATCCTTTAAAGCCTTTAGCTCGGGCCCCGCCAGGGGGTAGATCTTACCAAAAGGTATCTCTGCTCCAGGCAATAATTCAATTGGACAATCATATGGACGGTGAGGAGGAAGCTGGTCAGCGTTCTTCTTGTCACATAAATCCACATAGTCCTGGTATACAGCTGGTAGTTCAGGGACTGACATGATTCCTTTAGGAACAGAGCAAGCTGAAACTTTTGGACTCATCTGTTTCTCTGGAAAGTGTAATTCCTTGGTCTCCCAGTTAATGGTAGGATTCTGAGCCTGCAGCCATGGTAGCCCTAGAATAATGGGAAAGTGGGGAGAAGAGATAAGCATAAAGGACAGTTTCTCTTGATGATCTTTACCCATAAGAACCCTCAAAGGCTCTGTTTCCTGATCCACTGGTCCAGAGGTCAGCAGGGAGCCATCCACAGTTTCCATCTGTACTGGAGTAGCCTTCTTCACTGAACGTATTCCCTGTTTCAGAGCAAAGGAGACATCCATAAAATTTCCACTTGCCCCTGAGTCGATCATAGCAGAGCTAGACACCCAAGCTGAGTCAACCCAGAGTTTGATGGAAAGAAAGCAATGAGAATTGTTTTTCTTACAACTCAGCTGGGACACAGCTGAGGAAACTTGAAAAATGGCAGCGTTTACACAGTCAACATCCTCAGAGGTAACGGAGTTTAAGTCCGAGAAATCAAGATCTGTTGCTGCAGATCTCTCTGGAGCCTGAGGCTCGGAACTGACAGATCCCCTCTCGCAACACTCACAATGAATGAGTGCTGCAGTAGTCTTACGAGAACGGCTGGGGCAGTTTATAATGAAGTGCCCTGACTTACCACAATAGAAACATAGATTCTCCTTAAAACAATGTTCCTTGCGTGCATCACTAACCCGTCGTTGTAAAGAGTCTACCTGCATGGGTTCAGGTTCAGGTTCCCGTGTAATCCTACTCAAAGGTTCCTTAGCTGGAGAGGAAGGTAGGAAAAGGTTAGTACGATTGCTTTCGAACCATCTCTCTTGCCTGCGTTCAGTCAGACGAGTATCAATACGGATGCAGTAGTTAATAAAGTCACCTAACGCAGTGGGAGGGTCGGCACGAGCAAGTTCATCCTTAATCAGTGGAGATAACCCCTTTCGAAAAATAGATTTTTTGGCGGAACTGTCCCAGGTGGTATCAAGGGCCCATCTCCTGAAATCCAAGGCATATTCAGCTACCGAGTGCTTACCCTGGCGCAAAGCCAACATGGCTGCTTCAGCTGTTGCACCTCGATTGGGGTCATCAAACACCTGCCCCATGGCTGAAATAAAATCATCAAGGTGATTCAAACAATCATCCTCAGTCTCAATCAGAGGGTTTGCCCACATCAAAGCCTTGTTGGTAAGCAACATAATTATAGTAAGCACCTTAGATCGTTCAGTGGGAAATTGTGAAGCATGTGCAGAAAAAAAAAGATTGCATTGATTAATAAATCCCCTGAATTTCTCACGTTCACCGCCAAAACGAAAAGGGGGCAACTTGGGAATCCCAGCACTCGGGGCTACGGCAGGAGCCTGGACTCACCCCTCTAGAACCTCAATCCTGGCTCGCAAATCCTGGGTAGTCTGTCCAACCACTTGCAAATTGTGATTATTGAGGTCCTGTAGATTTGTAAAACGGGTCTTTATATTCTGCAAATCTGCAAGGATATTATCAGTCACTCCGCAAAGTTCCTTTATGCGGGCCTCCATTTTCCAGATCTTTTAAGACAGGATTACTGGAAGAAGAGGAGAGAAAAAAAAACAATAGTGTTCACCTGTGGCAACACTGCAGAGAGAAAAAAAATTAAGGGAACTGCTCACCTGGAATGGTTGTGAGAAGTCACAACCACTATCATCACAGAAAGTTTCAACCAGACATCTGATATCCAGAGTTACAGCAGACAAAAAAGAGAAAAGAAAGGAAAAAAAAAAACAATAGTGTTTACCTGTGGTAACACTGCAAAAAGAAGAAACTTAAGGGAATTGCTCACCTGGAATGGTTGTGAGAAGTCACAACCACTGTCATCACAGAAAGTACAACCGGACGTCTGATATCCACAGTACAGCAGACACAGCCTTCCAGACCCAGCAGACACTAACGTTTTGGCTTCAGAATCTTGTAATGTATGTAGTACAGTTCATATAGCGTCTTGTGCTTGGGTGCGATGAAAACACAGGAGTCACAGGTTTGATATAGAAAAGTCCTGTATTACTTCATACAAGTTGGCAGAAATAGTCACACAGTTTGCAGACACAGAAACAGGAGACACAGCAGGCCAGAGTAATCCAAGCTCAGCAATCACTCTCCAATACAGATTCAATATCTTCTTCTCTGTTACCGTAAGTCCATGCAAATGTGGGTCTTTCAAAGAGCAGGGTTCAGAGTCCACAAGTGCTTCAGAGTTCCTCAGTAGGAATAGCTGGAGTACAAGGTCCAAGGCTTACAGGAGTCAAGTCACAGGTTCACTGCAGGCTAGATTCTGAAGCACTGATTGCTCAGCTGTGGCTGCTTAAGAAGCAAAGGAGAGAATCAGGGCGGGAACATGCAAGCTGGAAACTCCATTTTGACTGAGGGCAAGATAGCTGCAGCAAGACAGAAAGTAAAATGGCTGACGAACAAACTGAGTTTCAGGAATATATACATAGAACCTTACACCGGGCCAGGAGGATGGAGTCCAGCCGTGCACAGCAAATAGAGACTGTGTACTTCAAGAAAGGGTCCAACCACAAGGTCAGCCAGGTGCAGGACGGAGGCTAAGTTAGGCCCAGCTACATGCAGGCCAGGACTTCATTACTAAAAGGGCAAGGAACAGGAGGCCACACACCTACTCAGTGGAGTAATCTGAATGTGCACCCTTCACCCTACAGTGCTCTGGGGAGTGCCTGCAACATCTTCAGTAAAGGTACCAAAGTGACTTGTGTGTGTGTCTACCTTATTACCCCTAACTGCCGGGTCTCCGTCTGTCCTGCATCCCTACACATCCATCTGCCCTGAAGGACTCAGCCTCACCTGTGGGAGGCCTAACACCTTGCTGCACAACATTAACCCTTCAGTGGATCTGCATAGCAGCACTGGTCACCCTGACCAGGTACCACAGATGGCATCACGAATCCCCATACCAATATTCAACTCCCCTGTAAATATCCCCTTTTCAGTGAGCGCCCAGGGCCACGGACCGAGCTGCAGCTACCGTGACATCCCCCATAGGAATCAACGGCTCGGTGCCGAGTTCCCCAAGGCCCTGGCGGGTGGCTCATCTCCAACATACAGTGTGTGTGTCCCTTCTGCAGTGTGAGTGTATCATTCAGTGTGTGTAACACTCAGTGTGTGTGTTTGTAACATGCAGTGTATGCGTGTAGCGTGGAGTGTGCAACATGCAATATGTGTAACTTGCAGTGTCTCTGTAGCGTGGAGTGTGTAACTTGCAGTGAGCGGTGTAACATACAATATGCATGTGTGTGTCCTCTGTAGTGTGCGTGTGTAACATACAGTGTGCGTGAGTGTGTCCTCTGCAGTGTGTGTAGTGTGGAGTGTGTAACTTGCAGTGTGTGTGTAACATACAGTGTGCGTGTGTGTCCTCTGCAGTGTGTGTGTAGCGTGGAGTGTGTAACTTGCAGTGTGTGTGTAGTGTGGAGTGTGTAACTTGCAGTGTGCATCCTCTGCAGTGTGTGTGTGTAGCCCTGGTATGTAAGGCACACATAAAAATCCTGGAGTCTGCACAGAAAGGTAACAGTTAAAGCTTACATCATCCATTCACACTTTAGACACACCCTCAGGGTATATAAGCTAGTGACATGCAGCAGAGAGGGGGTGTGGTTGAGTTGTGCTGAGTCTTCCATGAAGCGAAGTGAAAGACAGTTAGTTCCTGTCAGCAGTTCATAAAGTGGAGGCTAGTAAGGGTGAGCCAGTTCATCCTAGCCTAGTCAGAGCTGTTCCTTAACCTGAAGACAGAGACAGCTTTGGAGAAAGGGAAGTTTGCAGCAGAAACTTCAGTCGCCTGTCCCAAGGACAGTGAAGTTCAGACGATGTGTTCCTGAACTAGGAGAATACTGAGAATCTGTCAGCGAGCTCCAAGGAAGAAGTAAGAAAGGATTGACTTGTACTACCTTAGGAAGTGTGCAGTGCTTATGTTTTTGTTGTGACCCGCACCACAATTGTGGGTTACCAGAGCAATGGGGTACTCAGAGCCGAGCCCATGGAAGTCTATGGGGTTGTCACAGGTAGCGGTGGCTCGGTCTGTGGCCCTGGCGGTCAGGCGTATGTTGGGGGGAATATTTACAGGGGATAGGTGTATAACAGTTCGTGACGCCACCTGTAGTTCTCTGATCATTAAGACCAGCGCTGCTGTAGATCTCTGAGGGGATGGTGTGGCAGCTAGATGTCGGGTCCCCTACAGGTGGGACTAGTCCCTCAAAGTCTATGGAATTAATGATGTCGGGTGCAGATAAATAAATCAGTCTCACACCATCCAGCGTCTTTCCATACCTTTTACTTGTCAGATGATAAGGCAGGTCCCAGGGAGGCTGGTCGGGTGGAGGATGTGCTTTGAGGTAACGGCAGAGCAGGTTGGGGGCCTCCTTTACTTTCCAATATGATGAGTTCAACCTGCATAGAGCTAAGTTCACTCCGAATTCTCCAAAGCTGTACTGCCCGGTCAGTTTTGTGGTCGGAGTCTTCCTTTAATGTGAGAGAGCTGAGTTCCTACTGTTGTCCTGAATCGACTCAAGGTTCCCACTCTCCCTGACCCCAGTTACGTACCGACACTCCAAGGGCTGCTTTCTGTGACCTAAGGTCCAGTAAGACTCTGGTTTTTCTATCTCTACACCCGAAGCTGTAGTGACACTTCGGTCTCCAGTGACCGGAGAATAATGCCGGATAGTCCAATCCTTAAGGCACTTTAATAATTCCTTCCTCTGCGCCCTTCGCCCTGCTCGACTCTCAATATCAGCACTGACTAGGCTAAGATAACATTCGGTTATCTGTACTAGCCTCCACTTTTGCACTGTCTCTCTGTATCTAACAGGAATCTCGTTTCTCCCACAGGCACTAGTCCTGACTTCCTCCACTCTCTCAGGAGAACTTCAGACTACTGTCCTACAGGACACTCCCCTATACACCCCTGCTGGGTGTGTCTGAAGTGTATGTGAGTAATGACGAGTTCTTAACCATTACCTCTCCGCACATCCTCCAGGGTACTGCGTGTGCCTTCACACCAGGGCTACACATTCCCCCATGGTAAAGTACAGCACTCCCGGGCTGTGAAATACAAGAAGACATTTTGTTTTATATTAACAATAAACATTTAACTCTTCCCATCCGGGAGGTAAGAATTTCTTAAACGTTGCATTATGAACAGTAGGAAAATACAAAAAGTATTAAAGCATCAAAACATTCAATAAATACACAGTATTCTTGTGAAGGACCAGCACCAAACCTTCAACGTGGGTCCTGGGTGGGCTGCAGGACATCTGGCTGCAGACCTCGCTCAGTGCCACACCACACGGGTTTTATATTCAGAGGTAGTTGTGGTTTCATGTAAAACCAATATTGTGCACCGAAGCGCAACTATGTACAAAGATAAGTTCTGGGCTGGCACAGTCCACAGCCTCAAAGTCCATTTTTCCACATATTTAGTGATGCACAATACTATAACAATACTTTTTACAATATTCACATAATGTAACCTTTTCTGGGTTAATTTTCATTATTTTACTTGAACTACTGTTGATATCGAATGGGTATTTTCCCTTTCGTGGTTCGCTCTGATCTACGTGGAGTAGCTTCAGGTATATTGGTCTGTAATCTATCTGCTCTACGTAATGGCAAACTATAGAACTGCCTCAATCTTTCTATGGATCTGGCAAGCGTACTGATGGCTGGGCGGTGTGAGTCAGTGTAAGGTTCTGTGTATCTGTTTCTGAAACTCAGTTTGTTCGTCTGCCATTTTGCTTTCTGTTTTGCTGCAGCTATCTTGCCCTCAGTCAAAATGGAGTTTTCCAGCTTGCATGTTCCCGCCCTGATTCTCTCCGTTTGCTTCTTAAACAGCCACAGCTGAGTAATCAGTGCTTCAGAATCTAGCCTGCAGTGAACCTGTGTTCTGACTCCTGAAGCCTTGGACCTTGTACTCCAGCCATTCCTACTGAGGAACTCTGAAGCACTTGTGGACTCTGAACTCTGCTCTTGAGAGCCTCACGTTTGCACGGACTTGCGGTAACAGAGAAGAAGATCTGAATCTGTTGTGGAGAGTTATTGCTGAGCTTAGATTACTCTGGCCTGCTGTGTCTCCTGCTTCTGTGTTTGCAACCTGTGTGTTTATTTTTGCCAATTTGTATGAAGCAATACAAGACTTTCTTTATCAACCTGTGTCTCAAGTATTTTCATCGCACCCAAGCACAAGACGCTATATGAACTGTACCACATACATTACAAGATTCTGAAGCCAAACGTTAGTGTCTGCTGGGTCTGGAAAGGCTTGTCTGCTGTACTGTGGATATCGGATGTCCGGTTGTACTTTCTGTGATGACAGTGGTTGTGACTTCTCACAACCATTCCAGGTGAGCAATTCCCTTAAGTTTTTTTTTCTGCAGTGTTATCACAGGTAAACACTATTGTTTTGTTTTTTTTTTTCTCTTCTCTTTTTGTCTGCTGAAACTCTGGATATCAGATGTCTGGTTGAAAGCTTTCTGTGATGATAGTGGTTGTGACTTCTCACAACCATTCCAGGTGAGCAGTTCCCTTAAAGTTTTTTCTTTCTTCAGTGTTGCCACAGGTGAACACTATTGTTTTTTTTTTCTCTCCTCTTCTTCCAGTATCCTGTCTTAAAAGATCTGGAAAATGGAGGCCCGCATAAAGGAACTTTGCGGAGTGACTGATAATATCCTTGCAGATTTGCAGAATATAAAGACCCGTCTTACAAATCTTCAGGACCTAAATAATCACAATTTGCAAGTGGTTGGACAGACTACCCAGGATTTGCGAGCCAGGATTGAGGTTCTGGAGGGGCGAGTCCAGGCTCCTGCCGTGGCCCCGAGTTCTGGGATTCCCAAGTTGCCCCCTTTTCGTTTTGGTGGTGAACGTGAAAAATTCAGGGGATTTGTTAATCAATGCAATCTTTTTTTTTCTGCACATGCTTCACAATTTCCTACTGAACGATCTAAGGTGCTTACTATAATTATGTTGCTTACCAACAAGGCTTTGATATGGGCAAACCCTCTGATTGAGACTGAGGATGATTGTTTGAATCACCTTGATGATTTTATTTCAGCCATGGGGCAGGTGTTTGATGACCCCAATCGAGGTGCAACAGCTGAAGCAGCCATGTTAGCTTTGCGCCAAGGTAAGCACTCGGTAGCTGAATATGCCTTGGATTTCAGGAGATGGGCCCTTGATACCACCTGGGACAATTCCGCCAAAAAATCTATTTTTCGAAAGGGGTTATCCCCACTAATTAAGGATGAACTTGCTCGTGCCGACCCTCCCACTGCGTTAGGTGACTTTATTAACTACTGCATCCGTATTGATACTCGTTTAACTGAACGCAGGCAAGAGAGATGGTTCGAAAGCAATCGTACTAACCTTTTCCTACCTTCCTCTCCAGCTAAGGAACCTTTGAATAGGATTACACGGGAACCTGAACCTGAACCCATGCAGGTAGACTCTTTACTACGACGGGTTAGTGATGCACGCAAGGAACATCGTTTTAAGGAGAATCTATGTTTTTATTGTGGTAAGTCAGGGCACTTTATTATTAACTGTCCCAGCCGTTCTCGCAAGACTACTGCAGCACTCATTCATTGTGAGTGTTGCGAGAGGGGATCTGTCAGGTCCGAGCCTCAGGCTCCAGAGAGAGCTGCAGCAACAGATCTTGATTTCTCGGACTTAAACTCCGTTACCTCTGAGGATGTTGACTGTGTAAATGCTGCCATCTTTCAAGTTTCCTCAGCGGTGTCCCAGCTGAGTTGTAAGAAAAACAATTCTCACTGTTTTCTTTCCATCAAACTCTGGGTTGACTCAGCCTGGGTGTCTAGCTCTGCTATGATCGACTCAGGTGCAAGTGGAAATTTTATGGATGTCTCCTTTGCTCTAAAACAGGGAATACGTTCAGTGAAGAAGGCTGCTCCAGTACAGATGGAAACTGTGGATGGTTCCCTGCTGACCTCTGGACCAGTGGATCAGGAAACAGAGCCTTTAAAGGTTCTTATGGGTAAAGATCATCAAGAGAAACTGTCCTTTATGCTTATCTCTTCTCCTCACTTTCCCATTATTCTAGGGCTACCATGGCTGCAGGCTCAGAATCCTACCATTAACTGGGAGACCAAGGAATTACACTTTCCAGAGAAACAGATGAGTCCAAAAATTTCAGCTTGCTCTGTTCCTAAAGGAACCATATCAGTCCCTGAACTACCAGCTGTATACCAGGACTATGTGGATTTATGTGACAAGAAGAACGCTGACCAGCTTCCTCCTCACCGTCCATATGATTGTCCAATTGAATTATTGCCTGGAGCAGAGATACCTTTTGGTAAGATCTACCCCCTGGCGGGGCCCGAGCTGAAGGCTTTAAAAGAGTACATAGACGAAAATCTAGCCAAGGGCTTCATACGCCCCTCTTCATCTCCTGCAGGGGCACCCATATTCTTTGTAAAGAAGAAAGATGGATCCCTGAGACCATGCGTAGACTATAGGAACTCAATAAGGTTACTATTAGAAACCGTTATCCATTGCCTTTAATCCCTGAGTTATTGGAGAGAGTGCGACATGCCAAAATTTTTTCTAAACTAGATCTTCGTGGGGCCTATAACTTAGTCCGTATTAGACCTGGGGATGAATGGAAGACTGCATTCAGGTCACGCTATGGACACTTTGAATATCTGGTTATGCCTTTTGGTCTGAGTACCGCCCCAGCCACTTTCCAACACTTGGTGAATGACATCTTCAGGGATCTCCTAGATACATTCGTGGTAATTTATTTGGATGATATTTTAATTTTTTCTAACTCCACAGAGGAACATCATGGACATGTGAGAATGGTCTTGGAACGTCTAAGACAAAATCATCTTTACATCAAGCTTGAAAAGTGTGAATTCCATAAGACCGAAATTCAATTTCTGGGGTATGTACTGTCTACACAAGGAATTAGTATGGATGGAAGTAAAACCCAAGCCATCAATGATTGGCCAAGTCCTAGAAATGTGAAGGAGGTACAGCGCTTCATCGGGTTTGCAAACTTCTATAGACGTTTCATTAGAAATTTCTCTGAGGTAGTGTCACCTATCACCCAACTTACCCGGAAAGAGTCTAAGTTCTCCTGGACTCCCCAAGCCCAGGAAGCATTTTCCCGTCTAAAAGATAAATTTACCACTGCACCTATCCTAGTACATCCCAACCCAGAGCTTGCCTTCATAATAGAGGTGGATGCTTCAGACTGTGCCGTGGGAGCTATACTCTCTCAGAGAACAGGTGAGAAGAATGTCTTGCATCCCTGTGCCTTCTTTTCCCAGCAGTTGTCTTCGGCTGAGAAGAACTACGATGTGGGCAATAGAGAGTTGTTGGCCATTATTGCCGCCTTCAAAGAATGGAGACACCTTCTTCAAGGAGCTGCACAGCAAATAGTCGTTCTGACAGACCATCGTAATCTTGAGTTTATCAGGTCGGCTAAGTGCCTGACTCCTCGCCAGGCTCGCTGGAATCTTTTCTTAAACCAATTTAATTTTATTATTTCTTATAGACCAGGATCGCGCAATGGAAAGGCTGATGCACTCTCTAGGATTTACTCAGCAGAGACACGTCCAATTACTCCTCCTAAGACTATTCTTCCTGACTCTAGATTCCTAGGAGTGATTCATCATCAAGACCTAATTAAAGACATCAAGGAAGCATACCATGCGGATTCTTTTTTGGCTCAACCCCCAAGGGACGTAAGTCTTGTCTTTAAGAATGGTGTGTGGATTCTGGGACAACGTCTGTATATACCTGAAACAGTCAGATTGAGAGTATTGCAACTCATTCACGATTCCAAAATAGCCGGGCATAGAGGAATTCTAAAGACACAGGAATTTCTTTCTCGTTTCTTTTGGTGGCCCACTTGTAGGAAGGATGTTTTGGACTATGTCACTTCGTGTGAGGTTTGTGCAAGATGCAAAACACCTCGCTCTTCACCAACTGGTCTGTTACAGCCTCTTCCCACCCCGTCCCGCCCGTGGGGATCCATTTCTATGGACTTCATTGTGGAATTACCAACCTCTCAAGGGAAGAACACTATTCTAGTGGTGGTTGACCGTTTAACAAAGGCAGCTCATTTTATCCCTTGTGTCGGCTTACCCACTGCAAAACAGACATCAGATTTGATGATTAAGAATGTGTTTCGCTTACATGGAGTACCGGATGAGGTTATTTCGGATCGAGGGGTGCAATTCACTTCTAGGTTTTGGCAAAATTTCTGTGCAGCATTGGACATTAAAGTAAACCTTTCTTCTGCTTTTCATCCCCAGACTAATGGACAAACCGAACGAACCAATCAAACCCTGGAGCAGTATCTCCGCTGCTTTATCTGCCACCTACAGGATGATTGGGTGGATCTACTTCCATTGGCTGAGTTCTCTTACAACAACTCTCAGAGTGCCTCCACTAAACAGTCTCCTTTTTACTCTAATCTAGGTTATCATCCTAACATTCTACCACGATTTCCCATAGAGACGCCTTTGCCAGCAGTGGCTGAAAGAGTCACGACTTTACAGAAGAATATGGATCTTCTAAAGGAGAATCTGGAATCGGCTCAGGAAAGGTACAAGAAGGCAGCAGATAAATTTCGTAAACCTGCACCAGCTTTTAAGGTAGGAGACCTGGTCTGGCTGTCAACCAGAAATCTTAAGTTAAGGATTCCATCGTCTAAGTTGGGACATAAGTACATTGGACCCTATAAAATCAGTAAGATTATAAAGTGCCGTTGCTTGTCGTCTTCAACTGCCCAGAACTAGAGAATCCACCCTGTCTTTCATGTATCCCTACTAAAGGCTGCGACACCCAATACGTTTCCTGGACGTTCTTCTCCTTGCCCTGACCCAGTGCTAGTCGATGGTCAGGAAGAATTTGTGGTGGAAAGGATTTTAGATTCCAGGTTGTATAGAAATCAGTTACAATATCTGATTAAATGGCAGGGCTACCCAGTGGAGGACAACTCATGGGAGCCAGTCAATAACGTTAATGCTCCTCGCTTGCTCCGTCAGTTTCATCAGAGGTACCCACACAAGCCTGGTCTGAGGTCATCCGGAGGTTGTCCCTAAGGGGGAGTAATGTAAGGTTCTGTGTATCTGTTTCTGAAACTCAGTTTGTTCGTCTGCCATTTTGCTTTCTGTTTTGCTGCAGCTATCTTGCCCTCAGTCAAAATGGAGTTTTCCAGCTTGCATGTTCCCGCCCTGATTCTCTCCGTTTGCTTCTTAAACAGCCACAGCTGAGTAATCAGTGCTTCAGAATCTAGCCTGCAGTGAACCTGTGTTCTGACTCCTGAAGCCTTGGACCTTGTACTCCAGCCATTCCTACTGAGGAACTCTGAAGCACTTGTGGACTCTGAACTCTGCTCTTGAGAGCCTCACGTTTGCACGGACTTGCGGTAACAGAGAAGAAGATCTGAATCTGTTGTGGAGAGTTATTGCTGAGCTTAGATTACTCTGGCCTGCTGTGTCTCCTGCTTCTGTGTTTGCAACCTGTGTGTTTATTTTTGCCAATTTGTATGAAGCAATACAAGACTTTCTTTATCAACCTGTGTCTCAAGTATTTTCATCGCACCCAAGCACAAGACGCTATATGAACTGTACCACATACATTACAGTCAGCTTCACCAGGGGATCCCATAGCATGGGGCGCTGCTTCCGATGATCCTTCTTGAGATTCTATAGGCTGGGGTGTTGCTGGAATAGGTAACTCCTGAACTGGCTCCACTGGCACCATGGGCACAACTAGAGGTAGAACTTCCTCTTGTGGCTGATAAAACTGCAACACCGGAATGATTACAGCATCTCCCAGTCTGGGCCAATCCGCAGGAAAATCTCCCAGATCCGTGTGTATGACCTCTTCTTTTCTTTCTTCTTGATTGATGACAGGGTTCTTTTCACAAAGCTTTAAGGGTTCTGGACACAATTTCAAATGGTCTCTGGACACAGTGGATATTGTTCTTCCTCCGTCCTTACTGATGATACAAACTTTTCTGTTGTCATATTTAGAATCTTGTACAACGTAGGGTTCTTGTTCCCACGGGTTATCCAATTTGTGTATCTTCCTTTTTCTTTTCAATACCACTTCTCCAGGCATCAAAGGCTTGGCAGGAGCATTCCTGTTGTAAATATCTTCCTGTTTCTCCCGTGCCTTGTTGAGACTTTCTTCTACACAGACTTGCACTCGTCTGTACTGCTCTTGCCGATTGATGTCCCAGTTTTCAACGGCGTCGTCTGCCTCCGGTTCTACCACTCCAAGTTCTAAATCCATTGGTAGTCTTCCGGGCCTTGCTCTCATAAGATAGGCTGGAGTGCAGTTAGTGGAACTTACAGGTATATGGTTATACAAGTCAACCAAATCAGGTAGTAAGTCCGGCCACCGATTTCTGTCTTCCAACGGTATGGATTTCAGCAAATCAAGGACAATGTGGTTCATTTTCTCGCAAAGGCCGTTGGTTTGAGGATGGTATGGCGTTGTTCTAATTTTCTTGCACCCATACATGTGACAGAATTCCTTGAATAGGTCAGCCTCGAAAGCAGGTCCTTGATCAGTTAATACTTGCTCCGAATACCCATGTGGTCTGCAGAAGCTTGCTTGAAAGGTTTTTGCTGCCGTCACTGCTGTCTGATCCTTTACTGGAACAACCACCAGAAATCTAGAGTAATGGTCCACCATGGTCAGGGCGGATGAGTATCCAGATCTACTTGGCGACAATTTAACGTGGTCCAAGGCCACAATTTCCAAGGGACGAGTCGTCCGGATAGGCTGCAGGGGTGTCCTCTGACTACCGTAGTCCTTTCTTCTGAGACCACAGGGTCCACAGTTCCGACACCACTTCTCGATGGAGCTGCGCATCCCTACCCAGTAGAACCGGCACCTCAACAGGGTCTCCAGCTTTCTCCAGCCAAAGTGTCCTGCTTGATCATGGTATGCTTCCAACACCATTGGGACGTCTGCCTTGGGGACCACTATCTGCCAGACCATCTCGTGGGTCCTGGGGTTGACGTATCTCCTGCACAACTTCTCACGGTATAGGAACAACCGGCTTCTCTCGTTCCACAGGAGCTTTGCTGACATAGGTGCATCTTTTTCCAAGGAGGAACCTTCCTGTCTTAACAACTCCTTGATACGGCTGACCACTGGATCGCTGTCCTGAGTCTCCTTCCAGCTGTGATGGGGTAAGGGATTTAACGTTGCACCATACTGCTTTCTGTAGACTCGATGCTCGTGGACTACCCCATTTCGATGGAACGCAGGTAGCTCAATTTCTTCCAGGTCGTCCGATTCTTCTTCCGTGTCAGATTCATGCGGCATTCGGGACAATGCGTCAGCATTAGCATTCTTTCGGCCTGCCCGGTATTTGATGGTAAACTGGTAATTGGACAACCGAGCCATCCAACGCTGCTCCATGGCGCCCAGCTTGGCGGTTTCCACGTGCGTTAAGGGTTGTTATCTGTAAACGCAGTGAACTGATTGGAGGCCAGATAATGCTTAAATCTTTCAGTAATGGCCCAGACCAGCGCCAGAAACTCCAGCTTGAAGCTGCTATAATTTTCCGGATTCCTCTCAGTTGGCCTGAGTTTTCTGCTGGCATATGCGATGACTTTTTCCTGGCCATTCTGCTTCTGACTGAGAACTGCTCCCAAACCTTCATTACTGGCGTCGGTGTACAGCAGGAACGGTTGGCTGTAATCAGGATAGGTTAAGATCTCATCACCTGTAAGGATCTCTTTCATCTTTTGGAATGCTTCAGCCTGTTCTTTACCCCAATTAAAGGGAGGGTTTCTGCTCTTTAGGGATTGTCCTACTAGGAGGTCCTGTAAAGGGGCTGCCTTCTTCGTGTAATCTTTCACGAACCTTCTGTAGTAACCCGTTAATCCCAGGAACTGTCGCACTTCCTTGAGGTTCTTCGGCTCCGGCCACTTCTGGATGGCAGTGACTTTCTCTGGGTCCGGCGCTACTCCTTCCGAACTGACGATGTGCCCCAAGTATTGTACCTTCTGTTTGAGTAGATGGCATTTTGAGGGTTTCAACTTCATCCCGTACCTGGACAGGGACTCAAATACTTCTGCCAGGTGCTTCAGATGGTCCTCATATGTCTTGGAATACACGATGACGTCGTCTAGGTATAGCAGCACGGTTTCAAAATTGAGATGTCCCAGGCAGTTCTCCATCACTCTCTGAAATGTTCCCGGGCACTGCTGAGCCCAAACGGCATTCTGTCGAACTCACAGAGCCCCATTGGGGTGGTGAAAGCCGTTTTCTCACGATCCTCCTCAGCCACAGCCACTTGCCAGTAACCACTAGTCAGATCGAGGGTAGAAAAGTAGTTAGCCGTTTTCAGAGCAGCCAATGATTCCTCTATACGTGGTAGCGGGTATGCATCTTTTGTGTTATGCGGTTCACCTGCCTGTAATCCACACACATTCTCAAACTACCATCTTTTTTTCTAACCAGGACTAGAGGTGCTGCCCAGGGACTACAACTATCCCTGATTACTCCGGCTTCTTTCATATCTCGCAACATTTCTTTAGCCTTCTGATAATGGGCTGGGGTATAGGCCTGTATCGCTCCTTGATGGGAGGATGACTGCCTGTAGGGATATGATGTTGTACTCCCTTAATTATCCCAAAATCAAGTGGATGCTTGCTAAACACTTGGGCGTACTCTTGGACCACCCGTAATACCCCTTGCTTCTGGTGAGCGGGAGTGGTGTCCGTCCCAACATGGAGCTGCTGACACCATTCCGCCACCTGGGTTGCCGGGTCATTATCCTCCGCTATTTGGCGGGAGTCTAAGGACTCAGCCGGGAGAATAGAATTATTGTCGACAGCATGAAGTTTAGCAATGGTTGCATAACGGGGTAAGTTTACCTCATCATCTCCCCAATTGAGAAGCCGTACCGGTACTCTTCCATTCACCACTTCCACTACTCCCCTAGCAGTCATAAGTGTAGGTCTATGTTCTGAATGGTGGGGTTCTACTACAGCTTGGTAGTTCTGTCCTCTCAGACCTATGGCTGCCCTGCACCAGATTATCATTTCACTCATTGGGGGTATCACAATGGGATTCGAGTCAGTGACCCGTACATTACCAATTTCGCCGTCTGTAAGCTTCGCTTGCTGCTGACACACCAGGGCCCGGATCTCTCTTTGGATTACTCCTTTCTGCCTTGGTCGGGCAATTTCAGCGAGCTGTTGGAGTAAGAACACAACTTCTCCTAGACAGTTACTGATAATGTTAGTACCCAAAATTATATTTAAACCGTTCTCCTCATTTACAGTCTTTACTACTAGAAGCCCCTGGTCCTTCAATTCCTCTCTGCCCACTTTCACATCCACACATTTGGTCCCGAGTACTTCTACAGGAAGACCATTAGAAGCATACACGGTAAAGTCAGGGCTCGGAGGTTTAAGACTATCTATAGACCAGAACTTCGTATATAGGGCATCAGGTATTAGGGTCACCTGAGACCCAGTGTCTAACAATGCCGGAACTGCAATACCATCTAGAATGATAGACAGGTAGGGTCGTCCACCCACATACCTGCGGTTCCAGTCTAGGGGGCCTGACGGGTCTTCTCCTGGGTGTTGGCCCTCGGACCCAGGTTCTGCCCGTTTAAAGGACACTGTGGAGACATATGACCTTTCCGGTTGCATCGGTAACAGGTGATCTGACGAGGAGGGTGTTGATCAGAGGTCGCTCCTGGGGGTGGCGTTGTCCTCCTCCGAGGGGGCGACGTCTTCCTTCTTCTCCGGTTCATCCACGGGACGTCTTCTGGGCAATCAGCTAATAAGATCTTCCCTTCTTCCTCTCTCCGCAGCTGCAGGGCACTCATCACAGCAGCCAGATTTTTAGTCAGCTGGCGCACCTCTGAGCGCAGACAGTCCAATTCACTAGGGGTGTCACCTGCGTTTTTGCTTCTGCCACTAGCGAGGAAAAGGGGGTACTGCCGGTTCCAGAGCGACTTCACCCTGGTGATGTTGAGTTGACACCTCAGGTTTGCCCAGGGGTCGCAGCCCTTTTATTGCCATGTCCTTTAGGGCATCAAAGGTAGCATCCGGATGATCTAAGGACCACCAGTTTACAGTTCTGCGCTCCTCTTGGGATCTCAATCCCTGTATAAATTGCTCTTTCAGCATCTTATTCTCGTCGATAGCACTTAAATTATTAATCTGCTTAAGGGCTCTCAGGGCTCCTTGTAGTCGGCAAGCGTAGTCCCGGATGCTGTCACCTGGCTGTTGTGAACAGTGATAGAAGGCCATCCGGAGATCCGTTTCTGTGCGGTCTTCAAATATGGCATGTAGCTTAAGGAGAATCGCAGGTACCGACTCCTGATCAACGGTATCCCAAGTCTCCACTTCCCTCTCAGCAGCGCCAGTTAGCTGCCCAATCAGCACAGCAGCTTTTTGTCTCTCAGGCATGGAGTACATTTCTAGGATGCTGCATAACTTCCGCTTGAAGCCTGCTAAAGTGCCTGGCTCACCGCTGTACTGGGGAAGCCATTTCGCCCCAGGCATATATGGGAGCGTTAGTGGAATGATCGGGACTACCGGACTGGGTGCGGGGCCTGCGCCCCCATCTGGCGCTACAATGCCAGGCGGTGCGGGATTGGGGCCTCCGGCTGGGGCCGCACTGTCAGCCGGTTGTTGTGACATCTTAGCGCCCCCTTGGTTAAACGGAGCCTACCGGTTTCAGAAGCTGCTATTTCACAGGCACAGCAGTGGGAACAGGACCTTCGTCGCAGGCGCTCTGATGTCAGAGCGTCCACTTCCTGTTGCAGGACCTGCCGCTGAGTCAGAGCCGGGGCGTGTCCAAGACTTTGCGCGCTCTTTCAGGTACGCCCACCTTCTTCTCCAGCGCCTTAGGGCGCGAATATGGCGGCAAATATGGCGGTATTTGGCGCCAAACAATAGCAACAGTCTTTTTCACTAAAACACTCCACAAGCACACAGGGCTCGCAATTTTGCGAGTTTCGGATCCTGTTCGTGACGCCAAGTTTTTGTTGTGACCCGCACCACAATTGTGGGTTACCAGAGCAATGGGGTACTCAGAGCCGAGCCCATGGAAGTCTATGGGGTTGTCACAGGTAGCGGTGGCTCGGTCTGTGGCCCTGGCGGTCAGGCGTATGTTGGGGGGGAATATTTACAGGGGATAGGTGTATAACAGTTCGTGACGCCACCTGTAGTTCTCTGATCATTAAGACCAGCGCTGCTGTAGATCTCTGAGGGGATGGTGTAGCAGCTAGATGTCGGGTCCCCTACAGGTGGGACTGGTCCCTCAAAGTCTATGGAATTAATGATGTCGGGTGCAGATAAATAAATCAGTCTCACACCATCCAGCGTCTTTCCATACCTTTTACTTGTCAGATGATAAGGCAGGTCCCAGGGAGGCTGGTCGGGTGGAGGATGTGCTTTGAGGTAACGGCAGAGCAGGTTGGGGGCCTCCTTTACTTTCCAATATGATGAGTTCAACCTGCATAGAGCTAAGTTCACTCCGAATTCTCCAAAGCTGTACTGCCCGGTCAGTTTTGTGGTCGGAGTCTTCCTTTAATGTGAGAGAGCTGAGTTCCTACTGTTGTCCTGCAGTGACTCAAGGTTCCCACTCTCCCTGACCCCTGTTACGTACCGACACTCCAAGGCTGCTTTCTGTGACCTAAGGTCCAGTAAGACTCTGGTTTTTCTATCTCTACACCCGAAGCTGTAGTGACACTTCGGTCTCCAGTGACCGGAGAATAATGCCGGATAGTCCAATCCTTAAGGCACTTTAATAATTCTTTCCTCTGCGCCCTTCGCCCTGCTCGACTCTCAGTATCAGCACTGACTAGGCTAGGATAACATTCGGTTATCTGTACTAGCCTCCACTTTTGCACTGTCTCTCTGTATCTAACAGGAATCTCATTTCTCCCACAGGCACTAGTCCTGACTTCCTCCACTCTCTCAGGAGAACTTCAGACTACTGTCCTACAGGACACTCCCCTATACACCCCTGCTGGGTGTGTCTGAAGTGTATGTGAGTAATGACGAGTTCTTAACCATTACCTCTCCGCACATCCTCCAGGGTACTGCGTGTGCCTTCACACCAGGGCTACACATTAAGAGCGCGAGCAGGGCGAAGGGCGCAGAGGAAGAAGTTAGAGAAGTGCCTTAGATATTGGATTGTCTGCACAATTTACCCGGTCACTGGGGACCGAAGGGTTGCTATCGCTTCACGCATAGTAACGGAACAACCAGAGTCTTACTGGACCTTAGGTCGCAGAAAGCAGCCCTTGAAGTATCAATACGTAATCGGAGTCAGGAGAAACAAGGACTTTTAGCTAGGCCAAGCATAGAAGGACTCTGTTCTCACCACATAGAAGGCTCCACCACAATATTGGCCGGGCAGTACAGCTATAGAGTTAGCTGGAGTATTCGGAGTTAACTTAGCTTTATGCAAGTTGGGCTCTTCTACAAGCTGGAAGTTAAGGAGGCCTCTAACCTGCTCCGCTGTTACCTGGACGTGCAGTCTCCACCCCGACCAGCTCCCCGGGACCTGCCTAACATCTTGAAGTAAAAGGTATGGAAAGACGCTGGATGGTGTGAGACTGATTCATTTATCTGCACCCGACATCATTATAACCATAGACTTTGAGGCACCAGTCCCACCTGTGGGGGACCCAACACCTAGCTGCTATAACATCCCCTCAGAGATCTACAGCAGCGCTGGTCTTAGTGACTAGGAAACTACAGGTGGCGTCACGAACTGTTATCTACCAAATCCCCTGTAAATAAACCCTCTAACGCCTGACCGCCAGGGTCACGGACCGAGCCACGCTACCAGTGACATTCCCTATAGAAATCTACAGGCTCGGCTCCGAGTACCCCATAGCCCTGGTAACCCACAATTGTGGTGCGGTGTCAAACAAAAACTTGGCGTCACGAACAGGATCCGAAACTTGCAGCATTGCGAGCCCTGTGTGCCTGTGGAGTGTTTTGGTGAAAAAGACTGTTTGTGCTTTTGGCGCCAAATACCGCCATATTTGCTGCCATATTCGCACCCTGAGGCGCTGGAGAAGAAGGTGGGCGTACCTGAAAGGCGCGCAGAGTCTCGGACACGCCCCCGGCTCTGACTCAGCGGCAGGTCCTGCGACAGGAAGTGAACGCTCTGACATCAGAGCGCCTGCGACGAAGGTCCTGTCCCCATCGCTGTGCTTGTGGAGCGGCAGCTTCTGGAAACGGTAGGCCCCGATTAACCAAGGGGGCACTAATATGTCGCAACAACCGGCCGACAGTGCGGCCCCAGCCGGAGGCCCCGACCCCGCGCCGCGTGGCATTGTAGCGCCGGATGGGGCGCAGGCCCAGTACCCGGCCCGGTAGTCCCGCTCATGCCACTAACGCTCCCATATATGCCTGGGGCAAAATGGCTTCCCCAGTACAGCAGCGAGCCAGGCACTTTAGCAGGATTCAAACGGAAGATATGCAGTGTCCTGGAAATGTACTCTATGTCTGAGAGGCAAAAAGCTGCAGTATTAATAGGGCAGCTAACTGGCGCTGCTGAGAGAGAAGTGGAGACTTGGGCTACCACGGACCAGGAGTTGGTGCCTGCGATCCTCTTAAAGTTACAGGCCATTTTTGAAGATCGCACCGAAACAGATCTCCGGATGGCATTCTACAACTGTTCACAGCAACCAAGTGACAGTATAAGGGACTATGCCTGCCGACTACAAGGGGCCCTGAGAGCCCTCAAGCAGGTTAATACCATAAGTGTCATTGATGAAAATAAGATGCTGAAAGAACAATTTGTGCAAGGACTGAGGTCCCAAGCGGAACGCAGAACTGTAAATTGGTGGTCTTTAGATCATCCTGATGCTACCTTTGATGCCCTAAAGGACATGGCAATAAAAGGGCTGCGGCCCCTGGGCAAACCTGAAGTGGCAACCCAACGTCACCAGGGTGAAATCACTCTGGAACCGGCAGTTACCACCTTTTCCCCGCTAGTGGCCGAAACCAAAACGCAGGTGACGCCCCCTAGTGAATTGGACTGTCTGCGCTCGGAAGTGCGCCAGTTGACTAAAAATCTGGCTGCTGTGATGAGTGCCCTGCAGCTGCGGAAAGAGGAAGAAGGAAAGATCTTATTAGCCGACTGCCCGGAGGATGTCCCATGGATGAACCGGAGGAGAAGGAGGACGTCGCCCCACCGGAGGAGGACAACGCCACCCCCAGGAGCAACCTCTGACCAGCACCCTCCTCGCCGGGAGATCATCTGTTACCGCTGCAACCGGAAAGGTCATATGTCTACACAGTGTCCTTTAAACGGGCAGAACCTGGGTCCGAGGGCCAACACCCAGGTGGAGACTCGTCAGGCCCCTTAGATTGGAACCGCAGGTTCATGGGTGGACGACCCTACCTGTCCATCATTCTGGATGGGATTGCAGTTCCGGCGTTGCTAGATACTGGGTCTCAGGTGACCATAATACCTGATGTCCTATATACAAAGTTCTGGTCTATGGATAGTCTTCAACCCCCGAGCCCTGACTTTACCGTGTATGCTTCTAATGGTCTCCCTGTGGAAGTACTCGGGACCAAAAGTGTGGATGTGAAAGTGGGCAGAGAGGAGTTGAAAGACCAGGGGCTTCTAGTAGTAAAGACTGTAAATGAAGAGAACGGTTTAAACATAATTCTGGGTACTAACATTATCAGTAACTGTCTGGGAGAAGTTGTGTTTCTACTCCAACAGCTCGCTGAGATCGCCCGACCAAGGCAGAAGGGAGTGATCCAGAGAGAGATCCGGGCCCTGATGTGTCAGCAGCAAGCGAAGCTTACAGACGGCGAAATTGGTAATGTACGGGTCACCGACTCGAATCCTATTGTGATACCCCCAATGAGTGAAATGATAATATGGTGTAGGGCAGCCATAGGTCTGAGAGGACAAAACTACCAAGCAGTAGTAGAACCCCATTGCTCAGAACATAGACCCACACTCATGACAGCGAGGGGGGTAGTGGAAGTGATAAATGGGAGAGTACCGGTACGGCTTCTCAACTGGGGAGATGACGAAGTAAATTTACCCCGTTATGCAACAGTTGCTAAATTACATGCCGTCGATAATAATTCTATTCTCCCGACTGAGTCCTTAGACTCCCGCCAACTAGCGGAGGATAATGACCCGGCAACTCAGGTGGCGGATTGGTGTCAGCAACTCCATGTCGGGACAGACACCACTCCCGCCCACCAGAAACAAGGGGTATTACGGGTGGTACAAGAGTACGCACAAGTGTTTAGTAAACACCCCCTCGACTTTGGGGCCATTAAGGGAGTACAGCATCATATCCCTACAGGTGGTCATCCTCCCATCAAAGAGCGGTACAGGCCTATACCTCCAGCCCATTATCAGAAAGCTAAGGAAATGTTACATGATATGAAGGAAGCCGGGGTGATAAGGGATAGTTGTAGTCCCTGGGCAGCACCTCTAGTTCTGGTTAAAAAGAAAGATGGTAGTATGAGAATGTGTGTGGATTACAGGCAAGTGAATCGCATAGCACATAAAGATGCTTACCCATTACCACGAATTGAGGAGTCCTTAGCTGCTCTGAAAACGGCTAACTACTTTTCTACCCTTGATCTGACTAGTGGGTACTGGCAAGTGGCTGTGGCTGAGGAGGATCGTGAGAAAACGGCTTTCACCACCCCAATGGGGCTCTGTGAGTTCGACAGAATGCCGTTTGGGCTCAGCAGTGCCCCGGGAACATTTCAGAGAGTGATGGAGAACTGCCTGGGACATCTCAATTTTGAAACCGTGCTGCTATACCTAGATGACGTCATCGTATACTCCAAGACATATCAGGACCATCTGAAGCACCTGGCAGAAGTATTCGAATCCCTGTCCAGGTACGGGATGAAGTTGAAACCCTCAAAATGCCATCTACTCAAACAGAAGGTACAATACTTGGGGCACATCGTCAGTTCAGAGGGAGTAGCGCCGGACCCAGAGAAAGTCACCGCCATCCAGAAATGGCCGGAGCCGAAGAACCTCAAGGAAGTGCGACAGTTCCTGGGACTAACGGGTTACTACAGGAGGTTCGTGAAAGATTACACGAAGAAGGCAGCGCCTCTACAGGACCTCCTAGTAGGACAATCCCTAAAGAGCAGAAACCCTCCCTTTAATTGGGGTAAGGAACAGGCTGAAGCATTCCAAAAGATGAAAGAGATCCTTACAGGTGATGAAATCTTGACCTATCCTGATTACAGCCAACCGTTCCTGCTGTACACCGACGCCAGTAATGAAGGTTTGGGAGCAGTTCTCAGTCAGAAGCAGAATGGCCAAGAAAAAGTCATCGCATATGCCAGCAGAAAACTCAGGCCAACTGAGAGGAATCCGGAAAATTATAGCAGCTTCAAGCTGGAGTTTCTGGCGCTGGTCTGGGCCATTACTGAAAGATTTAAGCACTACCTTGCCTCCAACAAGTTCACGGCGTACACAGACAACAACCCGTTAACGCACCTGGAAACAGCCAAGCTGGGAGCCATGGAGCAGCGTTGGATGGCTCGGTTGTCAAATTACCAGTTTACCATCAAGTACCGGGCAGGCCGTAAGAATGCTAACGCCGACGCATTGTCCCGAATGCCACATGAATCTGACACGGAAGAAGAATCGGACGACCTGGAAGAAATTGAGCTACCTGCGTTCCATCGAAATGGGATAATCCATGAGCATCGAGTCTACAGAAAGCAGTATGGCGCAACATTAAATCCCTTACCCCATCACAGCTGGAAAGAGACTCAGGACAGCGATCCAGTGGTCAGCCGTATCAAGGAGTTGTTAAGACAGGAAGGTTCCTCCTTGGAAAAAGATGCACCTATGTCAGCAAAGCTCCTGTGGAATGAGAGAAGCCGGTTGTTCCTATACCGTGAGAAGTTGTGCAGGAGATACGTCAACCCCAGGACCCATGAGATGGTATGGCAGATAGTGGTCCCCAAGGCAGACGTCCAAATGGTGTTAGAAGCGTACCACGATCAAGCAGGACACTTTGGCTGGAGAAAGGTGGAGACCCTGTTGAGGTGCCGGTTCTACTGGGTAGGAATGCGCAGCTCCATCGAGAGGTGGTGTCGGAACTGTGGACCCTGTGGTCTCAGGCGAAAGGACTACGGTAGTCAGAAGGCACCCCTGCAGCCTATCCGGACGACTCGTCCCTTGGAGATCGTGGCCTTGGACCACGTCAAATTGTCGCCAAGCAGGTCTGGATACTCATATGCCCTGACCATGGTGGATCATTATTCGAGATTTTTGGTGGTCATCCCCGTCAAGGATCAGACAGCAGTGACGGCAGCAAGGACCTTCCAAGCAAGCTTCTGCAGACCGCATGGGTATCCAGAGCAGGTACTGACTGATCAAGGCCCTGCTTTTGAAGCGGATCTGTTTAAGGAATTTTGTCACTTGTATGGGTGTAAGAAAATTAGAACGACGCCATACCACCCCCAAACCAACGGCCTTTGCGAGAAAATGAACCACATTGTCGTTGACTTGCTAAAATCCATACCGCTGGAAGAAAGAAATCGGTGGCCAGAATTGTTACCTGACCTGGTTGACTTGTACAACCACATACCAGTGAGTTCTACCAACTGCACACCAGCTTACCTTATGAGAGCAAGGCCTGGAAGACTGCCAATGGACTTGGAACTTGGTGTGGTGGAACCAGAGGCAGATGACACCGTTGGAAATTGGGACACAAATCGGCAAGAGCAATACAGAAGAGTGCAAGCCTGCGTAGAAGAAAGTCTTAATAAAGCTCGGGAAAAGCAGGAGAATATTTACAACAAGAATGCTCCCGCTAAGCCTTTGATGCCTGGAGAAATGGTGTTAAAAAGGAAAAGGAAGATGCACAAGTTGGACAACCAGTGGGAACAAGAGCCCTATGTCGTACAAGATTCCAAATATGATAACAGAAAAGTCTGTATCATCAGTAAGGATGGAGGAAGAACGACCGCCACTGTGTCTAGAGACCATTTAAAGTTGTGTCCAGAGCCATTAAAGCTTCGGGAAGATAACCCTATTGTGAATCAAGAAGAGAGTGTTGAAGCGGTCATACACACGGATCTGGGAGATTTACCTGCGGATTGGCCCAGACTGGGAGATGCGGTAATCATTCCTGTGTTGCAGTTTTATCAGCCACAAGAGGAAACTCTACCCCAGTCGTGCCCATTGTGCCAACAGAACCAGTTCTAGAGGTACCTATTCCAGCAGAACCCCAGCCTGCAGAATCTCAAGAAGTAGAATCACCGGAAGCAGCGCCCCATGCTATGGGATCCCCTGGTGAAGCTGACTCACACCGCCCAGCCCTCAGTACGCTTGCCAGATCCATAGAAAGATTGAGGCAGTATTATAGTTTGTCGTTACGCAGAACAGATAGATCAGAGACCAATATACCTGATGCTACTCCACGTAGATCAGAACGGACAACGAAAGGGAAGCTACCTATTCGTTATCAACAGTAGTCCTAACAAACTAGTTTATTATGACTCAGAAAAGGTTTATTATTTATGACCAATTGTATAAAGTTGTATAAAGAAGTTTATTGCACTTGAAGGAATTTAAAGTATTGTGATAGAATGTGAATTACTTGAAAATGTCTTATAATGGACTGCGTGGCTGAGGACTGAGCCAGCCCAAAAACTGTATCCTGTAAATAGTTGCACTACGGTGCCTTGTCTTGGTTTCACACGAAGCCTTGACTTACCTCTGAACATAAAACCCGTATGGTGTGGCACTGAGTGAGGTCTGCAGTCAGATGTCCTGCAGCCCACCCAGGACCCACGTTGAAGGTTTGGTGCGGGTCCTTCACAA
>JARQOD010000007.1:92771532-92892460 GCA_033576555.1 Oophaga sylvatica | reverse complement strand
CAATAAGGCACGGGGAAACGGAAAAGATGTTTAAACCCCAAATGCTCCCCCCAAGCCTTTGACCCCTGGAGAGGGCTTAAAGAGAAAGAGGAAGAGCACAAATTGGATAATCGGGGGAGAAAAAACCCCCCTACGTTTACAAGATTCAATACGACAACAAAAAATTTTGTGCGTCAGTAAGACGGGGAAGAACAACGCCACTGTGCCCGAGATATTTGAAGTTGTGTCCAAAATTAAAGAGTTGTGAAAAGAACCCTGCCAAAATAAAAGGGAAAAAAAAAGGAAGAGGCAACACCCCCGTCGGGAGTTTTCCGCGGTTGGGCCCCCCCCCTGGGAGAGCTGTGAAATTCCAGTGTTGCAGTTTTATCCCCCCAAAAGAAGTTCACCTCAGTTGTGCCTGTGGTGCCAGTTGAGCCCGTCGGTTTTCCCCTCCCAAAAAACCCTAAACCGTGGAACCCAAGAGGTCATCTAAGCGCCCCCCTTTTACTAGGGATCTCCTGGTGAAGCTGCCCACACCGCCCACCATCAGTACGCTTCCCAAATTTAAAAGGTTAAGGCGTTTCTATAGTTTCCGTTACGCAGTGCAGAAGATCGCAACTTGTTATCCAAAAAATTTCCACGTAGATCAGAAAAAACAAAAAAGGGAAATTACCCATTAGATATCAGCAGGATTATAAGAATTTATTAAAACTTGTAAAAGTCTATATATAAAAAATTTTTTTTTTCTCTATTATGTTTTCGTTTAACAATGGATCAGAGGTGAGGACTGAGCCACCCAAAAAAACCCCGTATCTGTACATAGTTGCCTAAAGGCCTTTTTTGGTTTCACAGCCCCTTTTACTCCCTTGAACCAAAAACCCGTTGGGGTGGCACTGGTGAGGTCTGCATTTGGATGTCCTGCCCCCCCCCAGGCCCACGTTTAAGGTTTGTGCGGGTTCCCCACAAGTTCTTGTATAAATTTTATTAAAGCTATTGATACTTTTGTATTTCTTATGTAAATGTTGTTTTTCGTAACTTTAAAAGGTGTTTCACCCCCGGGAGGGAAGATTTATTTTTTAAATTTTTTATTGCAAAAAAAAAAGCTTTTATATTTTCAGCCCGGGAGTGCTGTCGTTTACCTGGGGGAATTTTTTAGCCCTGGTCAAAAACCCGGAGGATGGGGGGGGAAAAACAGTTAAGGCTCTTCATGACATCGTGTACACTTCACACACCCAGCGGGGGGGGGGAAGGGGGAGTTTTAGTCAGTCAGGTCCGGACTTCAGAGGAGAATCAGTTTCCTCCCCTTGGACAGAGAGCTGTCCAGTTTAGTTATCACAGTTCAAAAAAGGGGTTGGTGGGGGTGTCTGTATCACCTTAGTCTAGTCAGAGCTGCCCCCCCTGGAAGAAAGCTGCTATCTACTAAGAGACAAGCAAGGCAGGGAAAGGGAAAAAGGAAAAAAAATTTTTAAAAGTGTTTTTTATTGGAAAAAGTCCCCACTTTTCAACCGGGTTTGGGGCCAAGGGTCACTTTGTAAGTGGAAGAGAAAACCGGGGAATCTCCGGGGCCCTAGGCGCGGCAACAAGCCCCTTTTTGTCAGAACGTAGCTGGGTCAGGGGGGTAAAAAATTTGATTGTGCAGACAAGAAAAAGGTTTTAGCTCCTGCGGAAGGCTTCAAAAAAAAATTCGGGGCGAACAGCAAAGATAGGGAATCAAGAGAGGCTACCTTGGGGGGTCGTATCGCTTTTGGAAAGTAAAGGGGCCCCCAACTTGCAGCTGTTTCCCAAAGCTCATCCCCACAACCCCACCCCCCCTGGGGCCCCCTTATCATCCTGCAAGAAAAGTATGGAAAGCTTTTTCTTGTGAGGAAATGAGTTTTTTTTGCATGCCGCACAATCCCACCTAAACCCCCCGGGGAAGAGTCCCACCTTAGGGGCCCCACTCTAGCTGCTCACCTCCCCTCAGAAATCTATGCAGCGCTGGTACAAAACCCCCAAATATACAGGGGGGGGTCACGAAAAGTACATAATAACCCCTGAAATATATCCCCAACAACGCCCGACCGCCCCCGGGGCCCAGACCCGGCCACGCTACCTGTGACAAACCCCAAAAATTCCTGGGCCGGTTGAGTACCCTTGCCCCCGGTAATCCCAATTGGGTGGCGGGGGCGACACAATAACACAGCAAAAAACCCCGTTTTTCGCAGTGGTTTCTTGCTCGATTTATTTGCTTTTATTTTGCTCCCTTTTGATCCATTGGGAAAACCAAATCTACAAAAAAAAACCGCAGCTTGGAGGAAACTCCGCTCACAAATAAACTGAGCATAAAAAAAAAAGTGAGAAAAAAAGAATCTGCCAAAACACTAAAGATTACATTTCATGAATGAATTTATATTAGAAAAGGGACCTTTTTTCATCCAAACCCCCCCCCAAAAATTTTGCCCTGTCCCGAAACAATGTATTTGGGGGGGCTCGGCTGCGGAGTTTGCGGGAAAAATTTATTCGTAGTTTTTCTGGGAATTTCGAAAGCAGCTCTTGAAGTAAAGGGCAAAGGACCGTCTAAAAAAGAAAAAGTTTCGGGTTATTAGTTGGAGAAAGGGGGAAAAAAGTTTTTTTACTGAAATGTTTCTGGGGTTTTTGGGAACTCCCCAGAAAAAAGTCCTGAAAAAGCCTGTATGTGACCCCCTGCCCCGGTGTTAGCCGGAGGTAACCTTTTTAACGGAAAAAAAGAAACTCGCGCCAATCCCGCACGCCCCCCGGCACCCCGGGGCGGAGTGTGCGGGCCCCTTTTTTTTAAAGCAGCGAAGCTCGGTCCGAACTCCGGGAGCAGTGCCGGGTATTGAGGCGAGTTTTGTTTTGAATTTTAAAATGTGCCCCGGGGCCCTTGAATGATCCAGTAAAACCCAAACTACAGGGACAACAATAATGTAATTATAACTATAGAAGGAGTGGGAAGGAAGGGGGAAAAAAAAGGAAGAGAGGAAATAAAACATCGCAAGGACTCCCCAACCAAAAGTCTACAGAAAAAAAGCCAGTGTGTCTCTTTAGGGGTTTGACAACTGTGCTTGGACGCAGGTGTGGGTAACATGAGTTTGGTAACAGCCGTGTTGTGTCCTCTGCAGGTTTGTGTGTGTGGGCCCCTGCACGGTTCTATCTTCCAGAAGGGTGCATAAAGGAATACACCACAGAGGTCATTAAACCTCAAACCCCCCCACCCATCCCTAAGCCCCAGAGGGAGTGTTTAGACTTATAAAGGAGGGTAAAGAAGGAAAGAGCACATCTGAGGCTGCAACTCAGTAAGTTGAGTTGAGGTGAGTTCTGGTTCATCAGACGAAGTCGCAGCCTGCGTTCGTTCAGTGAGTGGAGGTAGTAAAGTGGAATGAAACCACTCCAGCAGTCAGAGCTGAAAGGTGTGTGCAGTCAGTGAGAAAAGCGGCCATGCTTAGAAGCGTCGAAGAGGAGCCCACCAACCCAGTGTGTGGGGCGGTGAGGGCCCGGGAGGCCGAGGCGAGTGGAAAGTGAATGAGCAGAGGAGCCTTCATAGCTCACCTCAGCAAGTATTTACAGACGCCGGGGTCCGAGCCTATAGGGATCTCCACGACCCATTAGGAGAACACCGGAGTTCTTGGAGGACTAACAAGTCCCAGGGTAACCACAGAGCTGGGACACGTAACGGGTAAATGTATGTGTACAGTTTATAGCGTCTTGTGCTTGGGTGCGATGAAAACACAGGAGTCACAGGTTGATATAGAAAAGTCCTGTATTACTTCATACAAGTTGGCAGAAATAGTCACACCGTTTGCAGACACAGAAACAGAAGACACAGCAGGCAGAGTAATCAAGTTCAGCAATCACCTCTCCAATACAGATTCAGGTCTTCTTCCTGTTACCGTAAGTCCATGCAAACGTGGTCTTTCAAAGAGCAGGGTTCAGAGTCCACAAGTGCTTCAGAGTTCCTCAGTAGGAATAGCTGGAGTACAAGGTCCAAGGCTTACAGGAGTCAAGTCACAGGTTCATGCAGGCTAGATTCTGAAGCACTGATTGCTCAGCTGTGGCTGCTTAAGAGCAAAGGAGAGAATCAGGGCGGGAACATGCAAGCTGAAACTCCATTTTGATGAGGCAAGATAGCTGCAGCAAGACAGAAAGTAAAAGGCTGACGAACAAACTGTAGTTTCAGGAATATATACATAGAACCTTACATTACTCCCCCCTTAAGGACAACCTCCGGATGACTCAGACCAGGCTTGTGTGGGTACCTCTGATGAAACTGACGGGCAAGCGAGGGCATTAACGTTATTGACCGGTTCCCATGAGTTGTCCTCCACTGGGTAGCCCTGCCATTTAATCAGATATTGTAACTGATTTTCTATACAACCTGGAATCTAAAATCCTTTCCCCACCACAAATCTTCTGACCACGACTAGCACTGGGTCAGGGCAAGGAGAGGAACGTCCAGGAAACGTATGGTGTCGCAGCCTTTAGTTAGGGATACATGAAAGACAGGGTGGATTCTCATAGTTCTGGGCAGTGAAGCGACAAGCAACGGCACTTATAATTTTACTGATTTTATGGGTCCAATGTACTTATGTCCCAACTTAGACGATGGAATCCTAACTTAAGATTTTGGTTGACAGCCAACCCAAGTCTCCTACCTTGAAAGCTGGGTGCAGGTTTACGAAATTTATCTGTGCTTTCTTGTACCTTTCTGAGCCGATTCCAGATTTTCTTTAGAAGATCCATATCTTCTGTAAAGACGTGATTCTTTCAGCCACTGCCTGGTAAAGGCGTTTCTATGGGAAAATCGAGGAAGAATGTTAGGATGATAACCTAGATTAGAGTAAAAAGGAGGACTGTTTAGTGGAGCACTTGAGAGTTGTTATACGAGAACTCAGCTAATGGAAGTAGATCCACCCAATCACCTGTAGTGGCAGATAAAAGCAGCGGAGATTACTGTCCAGGGTTTGGATTGGTTGTTCGTCTGTCCATTAGTCTGGGGATGAAAAGCAGAAGAAAGGTTTACTTTAATGTCCAATGCTGCACAGAAATTTTGCCAAAACCTAGAGTGAATTGCACCCCTCGATCGAAATAACTCATCGGTACTCATGTAAGCGAAACACATCTTTAATCACAAATCTGATTGTCTGTTTTTGCAGTGGGTAAGCCGACACAAGGATAAAATGAGCTGCCTTTGTTAGACGGTCAACCACCACTAGAATGGTGTTCTTCCCCTGAGAGGTTGGTAACTCCACAAATGAAGTCCATAGAAATGGATCCCCACGGGCGGGACGGGGTGGGAAGAGGCTGTAACAGACCAGTTTGGTGAGGAGCGAGGTGTTTTGCATCTTGCACAGACCTCACATGAAGTGACATAATTCAAACATCCTTCCTGCAAGGGGGGCCACCAAAAGAAACGAGAAAGAAATTCCTGTGTCTTTAGATTCCTCATGCCCAGCTATCTTGGAATCGTGAATGAGTTGCAATACTCTTAATTGACTGTTTCAGGGAATATACAGCGTTGTCCCTGAATCCACACCCATTCTTAAAGACAAGACTTACGTCCCTTGGGGGTTTGTGCCCAAAAGGAATCCGCATGATATGCTTCTTGAGTCCTTAATAGGTCTTGATTATGAATTACTCCTAGGAATCTAGAGTCAGGAAGAATAGTCTTAGGAGGAGTAATGGACGTGTCTCTGCTGAGTAATCCTAGAGAGTGCATCAGCCTTTCCATTGCGCGATCCTGTCTTATAAGAGATGATAAAATTAAATTGGTTTAAGAAAAAGATTCGCGAGCCCTGGCGAGGAGTCAGGCACTTAGCCGACCTGTTAAACTCAAGGTTTCGATGGTCTGTCAGGACGACTATTTGCTGTTCAGCTCCCTGAAGAAGGTGTCTCCATTCTTTGAAGGCGGCAATAATGGCAACAACTCTCTATTGCCCACATCGTAGTTCCTCTCAGCCGAAGACAACTGTGGGAAAAGAAGGCACAGGGATGCAAGACATTCTTCTCACCTGTTCTCTGAGAGAGTATAGCTCCAACGGCACAGTCTGAGCATCCACCTCTATTATGAAGGCCAAGCTCGGGGGTTGGGATGTACTAGGATAGGTGCAGGGTAAATTTATCTTTTAGACGGGAAAATGCTTCCTGGGCTTGGGGAGTCCAGGAAAACCTAGACTCTTTCCGGGTAAGTTGAGTGATAGGTGACACTACCTCAGAGAAATTTCTAATAAACGTCTATAGAAGTTGGCAAACCCGATGAAGCGCTGTACCTCCTTCACATTTCTAGGACTTGGCCAATCCTTGATGGCTTGGGTTTTGCTTCCATCCATACTAATTCTTGTGTAGACAGTACATACCCCAGAAATTGAATTTCGGTCCTATGGAATTCACACTTTTCAAGTTTGATGTAAAGATGATTTTGTCTTAGACTTTCCCAAGCCCATTCTCACATGTCCATGATGTTCCTCTGTGGAGTTAGAAAAAATTAGAATATCATCCAAATAAATTACCACGAATGATATCTAGGAGATCCCTGAAGATGTCATTCACCAAGTGTTGGAAAGTGGCTGGGGCGGTACTCAGACCAAAAGGCATAACTAGATATTCAAAGTGTCCATAGCGTGACCTGAATGCAGTCTTCCATTCATCCCCAGGTCTAATACGGACTAAGTTATAGGCCCCACGAAGATCTAGTTTAGAAAAAAATTTTGGCATGTCGCACTCTCTCCAATAACTCAGGGATTAAAGGAAAATGGATAACGGTTTCTAATAGTAACCTTATTGAGTTCCCTATAGTCTACGCATGGTCTCAGAGATCCATCTTTCTTCTTTACAAAGAAGATGGGTGCACCTGCAGGAGATGAAGAGGGGCGTATGAAGCCCTTGGCTAGATTTTCATCTATGTAATCCTTTAAAGCCTTTAGCTCGGGCCCCCGCCAGGGGGTAGATCTTACCAAAAGGTATCTCTGCTCCAGGCAATAATTCATTGGACAATCATATGGACGGTGAGGAGGAAGCTGGTCAGCGTTCTTCTTGTCACATAAATCCACATAGTCCTGGTATACAGCTGGTAGTTCAGGGATGACATGATTCCTTTGGAACAGAGCAAGCTGAAACTTTTGGACTCATCTGTTTCTCTGGAAAGTGTAATTCCTTGGTCTCCCAGTTAATGGTAGGATTCTGAGCCTGCAGCCATGGTAGCCCTAGAATAATGGGAAAGTGGGGAGAAGAGATAAGCATAAAGGACAGTTTCTCTTGATGATCTTTACCCATAAGAACCCTCAAAGGCTCTGTTTCCTGATCCACTGGTCCAGAGGTCAGCAGGGAGCCATCCACAGTTTCCATCTGTACTGGAGTAGCCTTCTTCACTGAACGTATTCCCTGTTTCAGAGCAAAGGAGACATCCATAAAATTTCCACTTGCCCTGAGTCGATCATAGCAGAGCTAGACACCCAAGCTGAGTCAACCCAGAGTTTGATGGAAAGAAAGCAATGAGAATTGTTTTTCTTACAACTCAGCTGGGACACCGCTGAGGAAACTTGAAAAATGGCAGCGTTTACACAGTCAACGTCCTCAGAGGTAACGGAGGTTAAGTCCGAGAAATCAAGATCTGTTGCTGCAGATCTCTCTGGAGCCTGAGGCTCGGAACTGACAGACTCCCCTCTCGCAACCTCACAATGAATGAGTGCTGCAGTAGTCTTACGAGAACGGCTGGGCAGTTTATAATGAAAGTGCCCTGACTTACCACAATAGAAACATGATTCTCCTTAAAACGATGTTCCTTGCGTGCATCACTAACCCGTCGTTGTAAAGAGTCTACCTGCATGGGTTCAGGTTCAGGTTCCCGTGTAATCCTACTCAAAGGTTCCTTAGCTGGAGAGGAAGGTAGGAAAAGGTTAGTACGATGCTTTCGAACCATCTCTCTTGCCTGCGTTCAGTCAGCGAGTATCAATACGGATTTCAGTAGTTAATAAGTCACCTAAGCAGTGGGAGGGTCGGCACGAGCAAGTTCATCCTTAATCAGTGGAGATAACCCCTTTCGAAAAATAGATTTTTTGGCGGAACTGTCCAGGTGGTATCAAGGGCCCATCTCCTGAAATCCAAGGCATATTCAGCTACCGAGTGCTTACCTTGGCGCAAAGCTAACATGGCTGCTTGCTGTTGCACCTCGATTGGGGTCATCAAACACCTGCCCCATGGCTGAAATAAAATCATCAAGGTGATTCAAACAATCATCCTCAGTCTCAATCAGAGGGTTTGCCCACATCAAAGCCTTGTTGGTAAGCAACATAATTATAGTAAGCACCTTAGATCGTTCAGTGGGAAATTGTGAAGCATGTGCAGAAAAAAAAGATAGCATTGATTAATAAATCCCCCGAATTTCTCACGTTCACCGCCAAACGAAAAGGGGGCAACTTGGGAATCCCAGCACTCGGGGCTACGGCAGGAGCCTGGACTCGCCCCTCTAGAACTCAATCCTGGCTCGCAAATCCTGGGTAGTCTGTCCAACCACTTGCAAATTGTGATTATTGAGGTCCTGTAGATTTGTAAAACGGGTCTTTATATTCTGCAAATCTGCAAGGATATTATCAGTCACTCCGCAAAGTTCCTTTATGCGGGCCTCCATTTTCCAGATCTTTTAAGACAGGATTACTGGAAGAAGAGGAGAGAAAAAAAAACAATAGTGTTAAACCTGTGGCAACACTGCAGAGAGAAAAAAAATTAAGGGAACTGCTCACCTGGAATGGTTGTGAGAAGTCACAACCACTATCATCACAGAAAGTTTCAACCAGACATCTGATATCCAGAGTTACAGCAGACAAAAAAGAGAAAAGAAAGGAAAAAAAAAAAAAACAATAGTGTTTACCTGTGGTAACACTGCAAAAAGAAAAAACTTAAGGGAATTGCTCACCTGGAATGGTTGTGAGAAGTCACAACCACTGTCATCACAGAAAGTACAACCGGACATCTGATATCCACAGTACAGCAGACACAGCCTTCCAGACCCAGCAGACACTAACGTTTTGGCTTCAGAATCTTGTAATGTATGTAGTACAGTTCATATAGCGTCTTGTGCTTGGGTGCGATGAAAACACAGGAGTCACAGGTTTGATATAGAAAAGTCCTGTATTACTTCATACAAGTTGGCAGAAATAGTCACACAGTTTGCAGACACAGAAACAGGAGACACAGCAGGCCAGAGTAATCCAAGCTCAGCAATCACTCTCCAATACAGATTCAGGATCTTCTTCTCTGTTACCGTAAGTCCATGCAAACGTGGGTCTTTCAAAGAGCAGGGTTCAGAGTCCACAAGTGCTTCAGAGTTCCTCAGTAGGAATAGCTGGAGTACAAGGTCCAAGGCTTACAGGAGTCAAGTCACAGGTTCACTGCAGGCTAGATTCTGAAGCACTGATTGCTCAGCTGTGGCTGCTTAAGAAGCAAAGGAGAGAATCAGGGCGGGAACATGCAAGCTGGAAACTCCATTTTGACTGAGGGCAAGATAGCTGCAGCAAGACAGAAAGTAAAATGGCTGACGAACAAACTGAGTTTCAGGAATATATACATAGAACCTTACACCGGGCCAGGAGGATGGAGTCCAGCCGTGCACAGCAAATAGAGACTGTGTACTTCAAGAAAGGGTCCAACCACAAGGTCAGCCAGGTGCAGGACGGAGGGTAAGTTAGGCCCAGCTACATGCAGGCCAGGACTTCATTACTAAAAGGGCAAGGAACAGGAGGCCACACACCTACTCAGTGGAGTAATCTGGATGTGCACCCTTCACCCTACAGTGCTCTGGGAGTGCCTGCAACATCTTCAGTAAAGGTACCAAAGTGACTTGTGTGTGTGTCTACCTTATTACCCCTAACTGCCGGGTCTCCGTCTGTCCTGCATCCTTACACATCCATCTGCCCTGAAGGACTCAGCCTCACCTGTGGGAGGCCTAACACCTTGCTGCACAATATTAACCCTTCAGTGAATCTGCATAGCAGCACTGGTCACCCTGACCAGGTACCACAGGTGGCATCACGAATCCCCATACCAATATTCAACTCCCCTGTAAATATCCCCTTTTCAGTGAGCGCCCAGGGCCACGGACCGAGCTGCAGCTACCGTGACATCCCCATAGGAATCAACGGGCTCGATGCCGAGTTCCCCAAGGCCCTGGCGGGTGGCTCATCTCCAACATACAGTGTGTGTGTCCCTTCTGCAGTGTGAGTGTATCATTCAGTGTGTGTAACACTCAGTGTGTGTGTTTGTAACATGCAGTGTATGCGTGTAGCGTGGAGTGTGCAACATGCAATATGTGTAACTTGCAGTGTCTGTGTAGCGTGGAGTGTGTAACTTGCAGTGAGCGTGTGTAACATACAATAGCATGTGTGTGTCCTCTGTAGTGTGCGTGTGTAACATACAGTGTGCGTGAGTGTGTCCTCTGCAGTGTGTGTAGTGTGGAGTGTGTAACTTGCAGTGTGTGTGTAACATACAGTGTGCGTGTGTGTCCTCTGCAGTGTGTGTGTAGCGTGGAGTGTGTAACTTGCAGTGTGTGTGTAGTGTGGAGTGTGTAACTTGCAGTGTGCATCCTCTGCAGTGTGTGTGTGTAGCCCTGGTATGTAAGGCACACATAAAAATCCTGGAGTCTGCACAGAAAGGTAACAGTTAAAGCTTACATCATCCATTCACACTTTAGACACACCTCAGGGTATATAAGCTAGTGACATGCAGCAGAGAGGGGGTGTGGTTGAGTTGTGCTGAGTCTTCCATGAAGCGAAGTGAAAGACAGTTAGTTCCTGTCAGCAGTTCATAAAGTGGAGGCTAGTAAGGGTGAGCCAGTTCATCCTAGCCTAGTCAGAGCTGTTCCTTAACCTGAAGACAGAGACAGCTTTGGAGAAAGGGAAGTTTGCAGCAGAAACTTCAGTCGCCTGTCCCAAGGACAGTGAAGTTCAGACGATGTGTTCCTGAACTAGGAGAATACTGAGAATCTGTCAGCGAGCTCCAAGGAAGAAGTAAGAAAGGATTGACTTGTACTACCTTAGGAAGTGTGCAGTGCTTATGTTAAGAGCGCGAGCAGGGCGAAGGGCGCAGAGGAAGAAGTTAGAGAAGTGCCTTAGATATTGGATTGTCTGCACAATTTACCCGGTCACTGGGGACCGAAGGGTTGCTATCGCTTCACGCATAGTAACGGAACAACCAGAGTCTTACTGGACCTTAGGTCGCAGAAAGCAGCCCTTGAAGTATCAATACGTAATCGGAGTCAGGAGGAACAAGGACTTTTAGCTAGGCCAAGCGTAGAAGGACTCTGTTCTCACCACATAGAAGGCTCCACCACAATATTGGCCGGGCAGTACAGCTATAGAGTTAGCTGGAGTATTCGGAGTTAACTTAGCTTTATGCAAGTTGGGCTCTTCTACAATCTGGAAGTTAAGGAGGCCTCTAACCTGCTCCGCTGTTACCTGGACGTGCAGTCTCCACCCCGACCAGCTCCCCGGGACCTGCCTAACATCTTGAAGTAAAAGGTATGGAAAGATGCTGGATGGTGTGAGACTGATTCATTTATCTGCACCCTACATCATTATAACCATAGACTCAGAGGGACAGTCCCACCTGTGGGGGACCCGTCATCTAGCTGCCACAACATCCCCTCAGAGATCTATTCAGCAGCGCTGGTCTTTAGTGACTAGAAAACTACAGGTGGCGTCACGAACTGTTATCTACCAAATCCCCTGTAAATAAACCCTCTAACGCCTGACCGCCAGGGTCACGGACCGAGCCACCGCTACCAGTGACATTCCTATAGAAATCTACAGGCTCGGCTCCGAGTAACCCCATAGCCCTGGTAACCCACAATTGTGGTGCGGTGTCAAACAAAAACTTGGCGTCACGAACAGGATCCGAAACTTGCAGCATTGCGAGCCCTGTGTGCCTGTGGAGTGTTTTGGTGAAAAAGACTGTTTGTGCTTTTGGCGCCAAATACGCCATATTGCTGCCATATTCGCGCCCTGAGGCGCTGGAGAAGAAGGTGGGCGTACCTGAAAGGCGCGCAGAGTCTCGGACATGCCCCGACTCTGACTCAGCGGCAGGTCCTGCGACAGGAAGTGAACGCTCTGACATCAGCGCCTGCGACGAAGGTCCTGTCCCCATCGCTGTGCTTGTGGAGCGGCAGCTTCTGGAAACGGTAGGCCCCGATTAACCAAGGGGGCGCTAATATGTCGCAACAACCGGCCGACAGTGCGGCCCCAGCCGGAGGCCCCGACCCGCGCCGCGTGGCATTGTAGCGCCGGATGGGGGCGCAGGCCCAGCACCCGGCCCGGTAGTCCCGCTCATGCCACTAACGCTCCCATATATGCCTGGTGCAAAATGGCTCCCCCAGTACAGCGGCGAGCCAGGCACTTTAGCAGGATTCAAACGGAAGATATGCAGTGTCCTGGAAATGTACTCTATGTCTGAGAGGCAAAAAGCTGCAGTATTAATAGGGCAGCTAACTGGCGCTGCTGAGAGAGAAGTGGAGACTTGGGCTACCACGGACCAGGAGTTGGTGCCTGCGATCCTCTTAAAGTTACAGGCCATTTTTGAAGATCGCACCGAAACAGATCTCCGGATGGCATTCTATAACTGTTCACAGCAACCAAGTGACAGCATAAGGGACTATGCCTGCCGACTACAAGGGGCCCTGAGAGCCCTCAAGCAGGTTAATACCATAAGTGTCATTGATGAAAATAAGATGCTGAAAGAACAATTTGTGCAAGGACTGAGGTCCCAATCGGAACGCAGAACTGTAAATTGGTGGTCTTTAGATCATCCAGATGCCACCTTTGATGCCCTAAAGGACATGGCAATAAAAGGACTGCGACTCCTGGGCAAACCTGAAGTGGCAACCCAACATCATCAGGGTGAAATCACTCTGGAACCGGCAGTACCCCCCTTTTCCCCGCTAGCGACAGAAGCCACAACGCAGGTGACGCCCCCTAGTGAATTGGACTGTCTGCGCTCAGAGGTGCGCCAGTTGACTAAAAATCTGGCTGCTGTGATGAGTGCCCTGCAGCTGCGGAAAGAGGAAGAAGGAAAGATCTTATTAGCCGACTGCCCGGAGGATGTCCCATGGATGAACCGGAGGAGAAGGAGGACGTCGCCCCACCGGAGGAGGACAACGCCACCCCCAGGAGCGACCCTGACCAGCACCCTCCTCGCCGGGAGATCATCTGTTACCGCTGCAACCAGAAAGGTCATATGTCTACACAGTGTCCTTTAAACGGGCAGAACCTGGGTCCGAGGGCCAACACCCAGGTGGAGACTCGTCAGGCCCCTTAGATTGGAACCGCAGGTTCGTAGGTGGACGACCCTACTGTCCATCATTCTGGATGGGATTGCAGTTCCGGCGTTGCTAGATACTGGGTCTCAGGTGACCATAATACTGATGTCCTATATACAAAGTTCTGGTCTATGGATAGTCTTCAACCCCGAGCCCTGACTTTACCGTGTATGCTTCTAATGGTCTCCCTGTGGAAGTACTCGGGACCAAAAGTGTGGATGTGAAAGTGGGCAGAGAGGAGTTGAAAGACCAGGGGCTTCTAGTAGTAAAGACTGTAAATGAAAGAGAACGGTTTTAAACATAATTCTGGGTACTAACATTATCAGTAACTGTCTGGGAGAAGTTGTGTTTCTACTCCAACAGCTCGCTGAGATCGCCCCGACCAAGGCAGAAGGGAGTGATCCAGAGAGAGATCCGGGCCCTGATGTGTCAGCAGCAAGCGAAGCTTACAGATGGCGAAATTGGTAATGTACGGGTCACCGACTCGAATCCTATTGTGATACCCCCAATGAGTGAAATGATAATATGGTGTAGGGCAGCCATAGGTCTGAGAGGACAAAACTACAAGCAGTAGTAGAGCCCCATTGCTCAGAACATAGACCCACACTCATGACAGCGAGGGGGGTAGTGGAAGTGATAAATGGGAGAGTACCGGTACGGCTTCTCAACTGGGGAGATGATGAAGTAAATTTACCCCGTTATGCAACAGTTGCTAAATTACATGCCGTCGATAATAATTCTATTCTCCCGACTGAGTCCTTAGACTCCCCAACTAGCGGAGGATAATGACCCGGCAACTCAGGTGGCGGATTGGTGTCAGCAACTCCATGTCGGGACAGACACCACTCCCGCCCACCAGAACAAGGGGTATTACGGGTGGTACAAGAGTACGCACAAGTGTTTAGTAAACACCCCCTCGACTTTGGGGCCATTAAGGGAGTACAGCATCATATCCCAAGGTGGTCATCCTCCATCAAAGAGCGGTACAGGCCTATACCTCCAGCTCATTTTCAGAAAGCTAAGGAAATGTTACAGATATGAAGGAAGCCGGGGTGATAAGGGATAGTTGTAGTCCCTGGGCAGCACCTCTAGTTTGGTTAAAAAGAAGATGGTAGGTATGAGAAGGGTGTGTGGATTACAGGCAAGTGAATCGCATAACACATAAAGATGCTTACCCGTTACCACGTATAGAGGAATCATTAGTGCTCTGAAAACGGCTAACTACTTTTCTACCCTTGATCTGACTAGTGGGTACTGGCAAGTGGCTGTGGCTGAGGAGGATCGTGGAAAACGGCTTTCACCACCCCAATGGGGCTCTGTGAGTTCGACAATGCCGTTTGGGCTCAGCAGTGCCCCGGGAACATTTCAGAGAGTGATGGAGAACTGCCTGGGTCATCTCAATTTTGAAACCGTGCTGTATATACCTAGATGACGTCATCGTATACTCCAAGACAATATGAGGACCATCTGAAGCACCTGGCAGAAGTATTCGAATCCTGTCCAGGTACGGGATGAAGTTGAAACCCTCAAAATGCCATCTACTCAAACAGAAGGTACAATACTTGGGGCACATCGTCAGTTCAGAGGGAGTAGCGCCGGACCCAGAGAAAGTCACCGCCATCCAGAAATGGCCGGAGCCGGAGAACCTCAAGGAAGTGCGACAGTTCCTGGGACTAAGGGTTACTACAGGAGGTTCGTGAAAGATTACACGAAGAAGGCAGCGCCTCTACAGGACCCCCTAGTAGGACAATCCCTAAAGAGCAGAAACCCTCCCTTTAATTGGGGTAAGGAACAGGCTGAAGCATTCCAAAGATGAAAGAGATCCTTACAGGTGATGAAATCTTGACCTATCCTGATTACAGCCAACGTTCCTGCTGTACACCGATGCCAGTAATGAAGGTTTGGGAGCAGTTCTCAGTCAGAAGCAGAATGGCCAAGAAAAAGTCATCGCATATGCCAGCAGAAAACTCAGGCCAACTGAGAGGAATCCGGAAAATTATAGCAGCTTCAAGCTGGAGTTTCTGGCGCTGGTCTGGGCCATTACTGAAAGATTTAAGCACTACCTTGCCTCCAACAAGTTCACGGCGTACACAGACAACAACCCGTTAACGCACCTGGAACAGCCAAGCTGGGAGCCATGGAGCAGCGTTGGATGGCTCGGTTGTCAAATTACCAGTTTACCATCAAGTACCGGGCAGGCCGTAAGAATGCTAACGCCGACGCATTGTCCCGAATGCCACATGAATCTGACACGGAAGAAGAATCGGACGACCTGGAAGAAATTGAGCTACCTGCGTTCCATCGAAATGGGATAATCCATGAGCAGTGTATCTACAGAAAGCAGTATGGCGCAACATTAATCCCTTACCCCATCACAGCTGGAAAGAGACTCAGGACAGCGATCCAGTGGTCAGCCGTATCAAGGAGTTGTTAAGACAGGAAGGTTCCTCCTTGGAAAAAGATGCCCTATGTCAGCAAAGCTCCTGTGGAATGAGAGAAGCTGGTTGTTCCTATACCGTGAGAGTTGTGCAGGAGATACGTCAACCCCCAGGACCCATGAGATGGTTTGGCAGATAGTGGTCCCCAAGGCAGCGTCCAAATGGTGTTAGAAGCGTTACCACGATCAAGCAGGACACTTTGGCTGGAGAAAGCTGGAGACCCTGTTGAGGTGCCGGTTCTACTGGGTAGGAATGCGCAGCTCCATCGAGAGGTGGTGTCGGAACTGTGGACCTGTGGTCTCAGGCGAAAGGACTTACGGTAGTCAGAGGCACCCCTGCAGCCTATCCGGACGACTCGTCCCTTGGAGATCGTGGCCTTGGACCACGTCAAAATTGTCGCCAAGCAGGTCTGGATACTCAATGCCCTGACCATGGTGGATCATTATTCGAGATTTTTGGTGGTCATCCCCGTCAAGGATCAGACAGCAGTGACGGCAGCAAGGACCTTCCAAGCCAAGCTTCTGCAGACCGCATGGGTATCCAGAGCAGGTACTGACTGATCAAGGCCCTGCTTTTGAAGCGGATCTGTTTAAGGAATTTTGTCACTTGTATGGGTGGTAAGAAAATTAGAACGACGCCATACACACCCCAAACCAACGGCCTTTGCGAGAAAATGAACCACATTGTCGTTGACTTGCTAAAATCCATACCGCTGGAAGAAAGAAATCGGTGGCCAGAATTGTTACCTGACCTGGTTGACTTGTACAACCACATACCAGTGAGGTTCTACCAACTGCACACCAGCTTACCTTATGAGAGCAAGGCCTGGAAGACTGCCAATGGACTTGGAACTTGGTGTGGTGGAACCAGAGGCAGATGACACGTTGGAAATTGGGACACAAATCGGCAAGAGCAATACAGAAGAGTGCAAGCCTGCGTAGAAGAAAGTCTTAATAAAGCCGGGAAAAGCAGGAGAATATTTAAAACAAGAATGCTCCCGCTAAGCCTTGAGGGCCTGGAGAAATGGTGTTAAAAAGGAAAAGGAAGAGCACAATTGGACAACCTTGGGAACAAGAACCATTGTCGTACAAGATTCCAAAATATGATAACAGAAAAGTCTGTATCATCAGTAAGGATGGAGGAAAACACCGCCACTGTGTCTAGAGCCTTTTTAAATTTGTGTCCAGAGCCTTAAAGCTTCGGAAGATAACCCTATTTGAATCAAGAAGAGAGTGTTTGAAGCGGTCATACCACGGTCGGGAATTTACCTCGGTGGCCCAGGGGAGATGCGGTAAAATTCCTGTTTGCAGTTTTATAGCCAAAGAGGAAACCCCTCCAGTCGTGCCCATTGGCCAACAGAACCAGTTTTAGGTACCTATTCCAGCAAACCCCAGCCTGCAGAATCTAAAGAAGTAGAATCAACCGAAGCAGCGCCCAGTTTGGGACCCCCCTGGGAAGTGATCACACCGCCCGGCCCCCAGTCGCTTGCCAATCCAAAAAATGAGGCAGTATTAAAAATTTGTTGTTACGCAAACAGAAGATCAGGCCAATAAACTGATGTCTCCCGTAGTCAGAAGGACAAAACGAAAGGGAAGCTACCATTCGATCAACAGAGCCAACAAACTGTTATTATGACCAAAAAGGTTTATTATTTATGACCAATTGTTAAAGTTGTATAAAGAATTTATTGCATTGAAGGAATTTAAAAAGTATTGGAATAATAGTGAATTATTGAAAATGTTTTAACGGACGCGTGGTGAGGACTGAGCCAGCCCAAAAATGTATCCTGTAAATAGTTGCACTTTGGCCTGTCTTGGTTTCACACGAAGCCTTGCTTCCTCTAACATAAAACCCGTATGTGTGGCACTGAGTGAGGTCGCATTCAGTTTCCCCTGCACCCCCACCCAGGACCCCGTTGAGGTTTGGTGGGGCCTTCCAAGAATAAGTTATTTAAGAAAAGCTTAATACTTTTGTTTTTATAATGACCATTGTAACAATGCAACGTTTTTAAGAATTTCTCCACCTCCCTGCTTTGGAGAGTTTGATGTTAATTTAAACAATAACATCAAATACCAGCAGGGGGGAGAAATTCTTAAAATGTTTTTTTTTATATTTTACAGCCCGGGTGTGTGTTTTACAAGGGGGGAGTGTAGCCCGGTATGTAAGGCACCATAAAATCCTGGAGTCTGCAAAAGAAAGGAACTGTTAAAAGCTTCATCACCATTCACACTTTAACAACCTAGGGAAAAAAAGTAGTGACATGCAGAAAGAGGGGGTGGGTTAGTTGGCTGGTCTTCCATGAGCAAAAAGTGAAGACATTCGTTCTGCAGAGTCATAAAGTGGAGGTAGTAAGGGTGAGCCAGTTCATCCTAGCTAGTCAGAGCGTTCCTTAACTGAAGACAGAGACAGCTTTGGAGAAAGGGAAGTTTGCAGCAGAAACTTCAGTCGCCTGTCCAAGGACAGTGAAGTTCGACGATGTGTTCCTGAACTAGGAGAATACTGGAATCGTCAGCGAGCTCCAAGGAAGAAGTAAGAAAGGATTGACTTGTACTACCTTGGAAGTGTGCAGTGCTGCCTTTGTTAAGAGCGCGAGCAGGGCGAAGGGCGCAGGAGGAAGAAGTTAGAGAAGTGCCTTAGATATTGGATTGTCTGCACAATTTACCCCGGTCACTGGGGACCAGAAGGGTTGCTATCGCTTCACGCATATAACGGAACAACCAGAGGTTTACTGGACTTAGGTCGCAGAAAGCAGCCCTTGAAGTGTCAATACGTAACGGAGTCGGAGGAACAAGGACTTTTAGCTAGGCCAAGCGTAGAAGGACTCTGTTCACCACATAGAAGGCTCCACCACAATATTGGCAGGGCAGTACAGCTATAGTTGCTGGAGTATTCGGAGTTAACTTAGCTTTATGCAATGTTGGCTCTTCTCAATCGGAAGTTAAGGAGGCCCTACCTGCTCCGCTGTTACCTGGACGTGCAGTCTCCACCCCGACCAGCTTCCCCGGGACCTGCTAACATCTGAAGTAAAAGGTATGGAAAGACGCTGGATGGTGTGAGACTGATTCAATTATCTGCACCCTACATCTTATAACCATAGACTCAGAGGGACAGTCCCACCTGTGGGGGACCCGTCATTAGCTGCTATACATCCCCCAGAGTGTTCTGTTCAGCAGCGTGGTCTTTAGTGACTAGAAAACTACAGATGGCGTCACGAACTGTTATCTACCAAATCCCGTAAAAAACCCTCTAACGCCTGACCGCCGAGGGTCACGGACCGAGCCACGCTACCGTGACATTCCCTATAGAAATCTACAGGCTCGCTCCGAGTACCCCATAGCCCTGGTAACCCACAATTGTGGGCGGTGTCAAACATGTGTGTAGTGTGTAACTTGCAGTGTGCGTCCTTTGCAGTGTGTGTGTAGTGTGTTAACTTGCAGTGTGCATCCTCTGCAGTGTGTGTGTATTTGTGTGTGTGTGTAAACTTGCAGTGTGTGTGTGTGTAACATACAGTGTGCATGTGTGTTGTCCTCTGCAGTGTGTGTGTAGTGTGGAGTGTGTAACTTGCAGTGTGGCGTCTCTGCAGTGTGTGTGTGTGTAGTGTGTAACTTGCAGTGTATGCAGCTGGTTGGCGGAATGTTGCAGCACAGATGAGTGAGGCAGGTGAACGTTAGCCAATCACCCAACGAATGAGCGAAAGCTTATAAGGGGTGATTGGATCGCCAGGACGCTGCTAATAACATAAGTCTGCGGACAGAGCGATCATCTCTGCCCCATTCTGTCCCCATCACCTTCATTAGCCGGTGCAAAAAGGAATGTAAAGAAACGCCGACGACCTGAACACGACGACCAGCGCTTGTTTAATGCTCTGAAATTGGGTTGTGTGAATGGGACCCTAAATGAGTGATGGTGCAGCATGTCAGCTTTGTGGCCCCAATTTCATTTTGCCCAGGGCCCCACTTTGTCTGTTCACAGATGTTGTTTACTAAAAGGGAAAACACCAAAAATAAATCCAGCGATCTGTGTATCATCGCAGATGCCACGACTGACATTTTTCCCAACAATCTCCGATCATTCCTGAACTGCATTTATTGTAATTTAGAGAAAGCTCTGGGAGCGATTCTCATTCTGTCCATACTGCGTTCTCCACTCCAGTAAATGTGAAATTAATTCCAGGTCCTGCCTGCCGCTGGTAACTTGTAATGAAAATGGGGCTTATAGAGGTAAATTTATTCTGACAGCGCCCCGGCTGCTGCAGCGGCTTTTATAGAAGCTCCAATAGCCCCCCAGCTATCTACAGACATAAGGAGCCGGAGCAGCGATCAGTAACTTTACACAAGACTTTGACAGAGGACAATGATATTTTATAAAGGTTTGTTAGATATATAATAACCGTCTGCGTCCAAAACAAATATATTTTATAGGGAGAAAATTATCATGAAGCAAAAATGGCATCCAGAGATTGGTGAAAATCACTGCAGCCTGACTGTCTCTTACAGAGGAAAACATGGCAGCGATACATTGTATCTCATATTTATAAACATCTACAACAGGAGCCGCATAATACATCCAAACAGAAAGCTTATTATTTATTATCATAGCGCTATTTACTCCATGGCGCTTTACACTGAGGAGGGGTGTACATAATAAATACAAGTACAATAATCATGAACAAAAACGAGTCAGAGAATGGTCCAGGAGGAGAGGACCCTGCCCGCGAGGGCTCACAGTCTACAAGGGATGGGTGAGGATACAGTAGGTGAGGGTAGAGCTGGTCGTGCAGTGGTTTGGTGGATCTGTGGTCACTGCAGGTTGTAGGCTTGTCGGAAGAGGTCGGTCTTCAGGTTCTTTTTGAAGGTTTCCACGGTAGGCGAGAGTCTGATATGTTGGGGTAGAGCGTTCCAGAGTAGGGGGGAGGCACAGGAGAAGTCTTGTATGCGTTTGTGGGAAGAAGAGATAAGAGGGGAGGGGGAGAAAGGAGATCCTGTGAGGATCGGAGGTTGCATGCAGGTAAGTACCGGGAGATGAGGTCACAGATGTACGGGGGGACACAGGTTGTGGATGGCTTTGTATGTCATGATTAGGGTTCTGAACTGGAGTCTTTGTGTAATGGGGAGCCAGTGCAGGGATTGACAGAGGGGAGGGGCCCGGGGAATAGTGGGGGGACAGGTGGATTAGTCGGGCAGCAGAGCTTAGAATAGTTGGAGGGTCGAGAGTGTTAGAGGGGAGGCCACAGAGCAGGAGGTTGCAGTAGTCGAGGCGGGAGATGATGAGGGCATGGACTAGGGTTTTTGCAGATTCTTGATTAAGGAATGTGCAGATCCGGGAAATATTTTTGAGTTGAAGTCGGCAGAGGTGGAGAGGGCTTGGATATGTGGTTTGTAGGGGAGATCAGAGTCCAGGATTACCCGAGGCAGTAAGCTTGTGGGACAGGGGGGAGTGGGCAGCCATTTACTTTAATGGATAGTTCCATTGGAGGGTTGTGTGAGATGGGGGAAAGATGATGAATTCTGTTTTGTCCATGTTAAGTTTTAGGAATCTAGCGGAGAAGAAGGATGAAATAGCGGACAGACATTGTGGGATTCTGGTTAGTAGGGAGGTGATGTCTGGGCCAGAGATGTAGATCTGTGTGTCATCAGCATAGAGGTGATACTGAAAGCCGTGAGATTCTATGAGCTGTCCGAGGCCGAAGGTGTAGATGGAGAAGAGCAGGGGCCCTAGGACGAACCTTGCGGACTCCCACAGATAGAGGGTACGGTGAGGAGGTGGTGTGTGAGTGGGAGACGCTGAATGTCGGTCTATTAGGTATGACGCGATCCAAGATAGGGCCAAGCCTGTGATTCCAAGAGATGAGAGGGTCTGTAGTAATAGGGAATGGTCCACTGTGTCAAACAGCAGAGGACAGGTCCAGGAGGAGGAGGACAGAGTAGTGTAGAAGGCAGAGGACAGGCCAGGAGGAGGAGGACAGAGTAGTGTAGAAGACAGAGGACAGGTCCAGGAGGAGGAGGACAGAATAGTGTATAAGGCAGAGGAAAGGTCCAGGAGGAGGAGGACAGAGTATGTAGAAGACAGAGGACAGGTCCAGGAGGAGGAGGACAGAGTAGTGTATAAGGCAGAGGACAGATCCAGGAGGAGGAGGACAGAGTAGTGTAGAATGCAGAGGACAAGTCCAGGAGGAGGAGGACAGAATAGTGTAGAAGACAGAGGACAGGTCCAGGAGGAGGAGGACAGAATAGTGTATAAGGCAGAGGAAAGGTCCAGGAGGAGGAGGACAGAATAGTGTATAAGGCAGAGGAAAGGTCCAGGAGGAGGAGGACAGAATAGTGTATAAGGCAGAGGAAAGGTCCAGGAGGAGGAGGACAGAATAGTGTATAAGGCAGAGGACAGGTCCAGGAGGAGGAGGACAGAGTAGTGTAGAAGGCAGAGGACAGGTCCAGGAGGAGGAGGACAGGAGTAGTGTAGAAGGCAGAGGACAGGTCCAGGAGGAGGAGGAGGACAGAGTAGTGTAGAAGGCAGAGGACAGGTCCAGGAGGAGGAGGACAGAATAGTGTAGACGGCAGAGGACAGATCCAGGAGGAGGAGGACAGAGTAGTGTAGAAGGTAGAGGACAGGTCCAGGAGGAGGAGGACAGAGTAGGGTAGAATGCAGAGGATGGGTCCAGGAGGAGGAGGACAGAGTAGTGTGGAAGGCAGAGGACAGATCCAGGAGGAGGAGGACAGAGAAGTGTAGAAGGTAGAGGACAGGTCCGGAGGAGGAGGACAGAGTAGTGTAGAAGGCAGAGGACAGGTCCAGGAGAGGAGGACAGAGTAGTGTAGAAGGCAGAGGACAGGTCCAGGAGGAGGAGGACAGAGTAGTGTAGAATGCAGAGGACTGGTCCAGGAGGAGGAGGACAGAGTAGTGTAGAAGGTAGAGGACAGGTCCAGGAAGAGGAGGACAGAGTAGTGTAGAAGGCAGAGGACAAGTCCAGGAGGAGGAGGACAGAGTAGTGTCTCTTGGCTTTGGTGGTTAAATAAGTCATTGAAAACTTTAGTCAGGGCAGTTTCAGTAGAATGATGCTGTCGGAAGCCAAATTGTAAGCCGTCAAAGAGCGTGCAAGTGGAAAAGTGAGAGGACAGTGGAAGATGGATTTTGCTGTTCCAGTAATTTTGATTTTTGAGGCATAGCGGAGAAATGAAGTGGGGCGATAGGTTTGGAATGAGGTGGGACGGCATCGGGTCAAGTGAACAGGTGGTGAGATGTGATCTGGAGAGTAGAATGGAAAATTGATCTTCCGTAATGGCGGAGAAAGCTGGTTTTGGAGGAAGAGGGCTGATTAGTTATGAGCAGGGGCTCTGAGGACTGTAGGCCGAAGCTTTGTCTGATTTTATGAACCTTCTGCTTGAAGAATTAGGCAAAGTCTTCAGCTGATAGGAGAGGGAGGAGGTGCTGGGGACTGGCGGACAGAATTGAAAGTGTTGAATAACTGTTTAGGGTTGTGAGACAGGGAGAATATGAGAGATAAGTAGGTTTGTTTTGCTGCAGTGAGTGTGGCCTTGAAAGTAGTGAGGGACTGTTTGAATTTGATGAAGTGCTCGTTGGAATGGGACTATTCCCATCTCCGTTCAGCAACCCTGGACGCTCACCTCAGTTCTATAGTCAGGCTGGTGTGCCGGGGTTTCCTGTTGATTGTGCGACTTTGGTATGTGTGAGGAGGCGACTGCAGCTGTTGTGGTGTTATATAAAGCGGTAGTGACATCTGCATTGTGTAAGGAACTTTATGTCTGCAGGAGGGAGAAGGGATTCAGAGAGTGAATGTAGATTGAAGTGTTTCAGATTTCTGCGAGGGTGTGCAAGTTTGTGGAGTGGAGATTGTGCACCAGAGATGAGAGGAAAGAGAATGTAAATAGGTTATGGCCAGAAAGAGGGAGAGGTGAGTTAGAGAGGTTAGATAGGGAGCAGAGGCGGGTGAAGATGAAGTCCAATGTGTGGCCTTCTTATGACACTGTCATTATTGTACAGAGCCCATATAATCAGTCAGCCATATAAGTGTGTATAGTGCACACATAACACCACAACACAAAGCGTGCAAATCACTCTCGATAACCCACATAAAAGCACCAATATAAAGCGACTAATTGCCAAAAACAGCAAGAATCCAAATGCATTCTTCAGTTATATAAACAGTAAGAGACTCCAAAATGATAGTATTGGCCCCGTGCAAAATAATCCAGAATAAATGGTGGAAGAGAACGAGGGAAAGGCCGATGTGTTAAACGCCTTATTCTCTAAAGTACTGACACAAGAAAATCCCACGACAGACGACGGACCGGGGACACCAGACATTCGCCATTACTTGTCACCTGCTAAGCACAGTCTAAATACCCTAGGGGAGACGATGTCGGGGGCCAAGATAGCAGACGCCCCGAGTGCTGCAGAACGAAGTGCTGTGATAGACGGACCATCGCTAGGAGCCCATAATATCAGGGTCTGTACCACAGAGCAAACGTGGGGCCAGTATTCAGAAAGGGGCCAAAATCTGAGCCTGGAAGTTACCGGCCTGTAAGTGTAACCTCTAATGTGGGTAAATCCTAAGAGACGCTGTCCTGGAGGGTCTCCGGAAGAATAACCCCATCACCCAGGGTCAGCACGGCTTCATGAGGGACCGGTCCTGTCAGACTCCTCTGATCGGCTTCTTGGAGGAGGCAGGGAAATGCAGTGTGTGTTGTCTACATGGACTTTACAAAGGCGTTTGATACAGGTCCACATAAAGGGGAGAAACATAAAATGAGAAAAATGGAACCAGGTGAAAATATGTGTAACTGGAATAACAACTTGCTCCATGATAGGAAACACAGGGTGGTTTATAAATGGAGCACACTCAGATTGGGTTACAGTAAAAAGTAGGGTTCGACAGGGTCAGTATTGGGCCCTCTGCATTAGATACAGACAGTTTGGCATTCTCTCTTAAAGGGAATCTGTCACCAGCTTTCTGCTATCTCATTTGAGAGCAGTATGATATATTGACAGAGACCCTGATTCCAACGATGTGTCACTTAATATGTTTTCTCTGCTACAGATCAGAATGCTGAACCCTGTATAACCTCTCTCACATCACTGATTGATATCTTTGTCTGTACTTTGTATATTGACCAAAAGCTAGTAATCAATAGTGGGGACGGGGTTACCAGAGCTGCTGATCAGGGGCACAAAACATCTAGTCCTGCAGTGATAATCTCCTGCTTATAAAACGCTAATTGTATTGAAACTACAGCACACAGCCTAAAAAGTGACACGTCACTGGACTAAGGGTCTCTGCCCCTACATTACTCTGCTCTCAGATTACATAGCAAAAACCTGCTGACAGATTCTCTTTAAAAACTGTTGCATGAAATCTTATGTTTCTTTCTGATCTGACACATTGAAGACAGAAGAATATTACTGATGATTGTTGCAGTGACCGTGATGTAGAAGAGTCAGATCAGACGTCCCTGGTTCTGACCTTCATCGGTGAAGAGTATTTCTGGTGCAGAGTCTCGGGTGCGATCTCTTGATCAGGTCAGGACACCAGTCACTATTTTTAATGAAATCTAAATTTATACTACAAAAAGCAAAGAATTAAAAGATGACAGATGACAAAAAGCCGAAAATGTAAAACCACCTCGGTGATGATATATTTATGCACGGACGCTGGACGGAAACTTCTGAGCGACAGAACCGCAGTCGGGTCCTGGATGACGACGTTTCTGCCTAAAGTTTCTGTGTCCTAAACACAAGGACACAAAATGCCACAATGCGACTTCTTTCAAGGTTACAAGGGAGAGAAGCGGCTCAGGTCCAATTACATAGACCAATGGTTTCAGCACACAGGCAACGTAAAAATCCAGCACATTTCATGCAGCGGCCGCGCGCAGCTCCTGATGAATGAGGCCGATGGTTGCAGGAGGACGTCCTATGACATGAGGAGCTCATGTTGTGCGACATTTACTGCTCACATTCATTTAACTCTTCATGTTCCACTGTCGAAAGGATTTCTCCATCTAAAATTCAAGCTTTTGCTTTCCTTCTCATGTACTGAGCTGTAGTCTGCTGGCCTAAAGGTAAGTTCACACTTAGTTAGATTTTCCTATGCTTCTCTATAGGAACAACATTGCAAAAAATGGCATTTCTGTAGCCTCGTTCTGTGTCCGGACATCAATGAGGCAGCGCTTCTCCCTTCTCCTAGCAGAGGGTCCCAGCACAATCCCATAATAATATAGAACCGGGCGGCATTTAGTGCCAGGACACAAATAGTCCAGTCATCCGTGCTGAAAAGTCACCTTGGCTCTCAGATCAACTCTTTATTTCCCATCTCCTTATAACAGCTCGTACTCATCTGCGAGGAAAACAGATGAGTGCAATCCGATAAAAAATCAGATAACTTGACCAATGTAGTCTAGAGTCCAGACAATCCAATGCTAGTCTATGATCCCAGCACAATCCAGTAGTCATGGTCCCAGCACAATCCAATGCTAGTCTATGAGTCCCAGCTCAGATCCGGATTCAATGAACACATGCGGTATCACCGCGCGTACAACAGGGGGCGGCGCTTTGGGCGGAGAGGGGTTTCCGCTGTGTCCAAAGCGCAGGGATTACGCCCGTGGAAACATACCCTTATACTCAGCATACATCTCAAGGAGGGAAACATTGTCGATCACAACCAGCAAAGTCTTCAGAAACTCTTCACAAGCCAAGAAATCCAGACACCTGTGAAGGAGACAATGCGTCCACATTACCGGGGATGACAGACAACGCCCGCACCCACCACGTTTATAAGTACCACCAAGAGGAAATAACTGTAAGAAAGCGAGACCATTATCCAGACAGTGATCGAATGCACTATTGTAATGAGCCCCAGCCCCATATATCACTCAGAAAGGTCAAGGCAAAGTTTTTCTGAATGTTTTTCTGCATTGAAATTATATGGAAACAAAACTAAAGATGTCTAAAAAAATCATGAAGACTCGGATAAGAAAATAAAGAGACGAGACAGTGACCAGCCAGGTACAGAGCACAGAATCAGTGCGCTCCGTAGGTATATTCTCTCAAATTACCAGAAGGAAAAGTGGTGGAATTCTGGAAATCACAGGATGAAGACGTCACTGATCTGCAAAGAATGAAAAAAATGGAAAAAAACATTTTCTGAATTCTGCAGTCCGGAGTCTGAGCTACATGCAGAAACCCGGCACCTCCGGCCTCAGCTCCTGTCACTGAGGTCATTAATGGTCGTCTGAGGAAGGTTCTGCCACTGATGGTTGCAAATCATAAAAATCCGCTGTCGGCAGCTCCTGTGTAATCACCGACCAATGACGTCCCCAATGTGCCGGATGGAGACAAGTCCGAAGACGATGCATGCAGCTCCCGTGTAATCACCGACCAATGACATCCCCGTGTGCCCGATGGAGACAAGTCCGGATATACTGCAGGCAGCTCCTGTGTAATCACCGACCAATGACGTCCCCATGTGCCAGATGGAGACAAGTCCGGAGACACTGCAGGCAGCTCCTGTGTAATCACCAACCAATAACGTGCCTGATGTGCTCGATGGAGACAAGTCAGGAGACGCTACTGTCAGTGCCTGTGTAATACACTGACAAATGACGTCCCCGATGTGTGCAATGGAGACAAGTCCGGAGATGCTGCAGCCACAAGATCACGTTTTGTCAAGGTGTGTTGGAGCATGTATTTCTGTGACTGCGGCTCATACTTGTTGCTGAATAATTTGAGATGTTTCCAGAATTTTAATTGCACAGCTCACTTCCTCCTCCTCCTGTACAATAAACTGATAACATCTCTATATACAGTAATAACATAGGATCCACCATTCACAATAGGTGATGTCACAGCTCACTCCTCCTCCTGTACAATGACTGATAACACCTCTATATACAGCAGATAACACAGGATCCACCATTCACAATAGGTGATGTCACAGCTCACCTCCTTCTCCTGTACAATAAACTGATAACATCTCTATATACAGTAGATAACACAGGATCCACCATTCACAATAGGTGATGTCACAGCTCACCTCCTCCTCCTGTACAATGACTGATAACACCTCTAATACAGCAGATAACACAGGATCCACCATTCACAATAGATTATATCACAGCTCACCTCCTCCACCTCCTGTACAATAAACTGATAACATCTCTATATACAGTAGATGACACAGATCCACCATTCACAATAGTTATATCACAGTCACCTCCTCCTCCTGTACAATGACTGATAACACCTCTATATACAGTAGATAACACAGAATCCACCATTCACAATAGGTGATGTCACAGCTCACCTCCTCCACCTCCTGTACAATAACTGATAACATCTCTTATACTGTAGATACACAGGATCCCACCATTCACAATAGATTATATCACAGCTCACCTCCTCCTCCTGTACAATACTGATAACACCTCTATATACAGTAGATAACACAGGATCCACCATTCACAATAGATTATATCACAGCTCACCTCCTCCTCCTGTACAATTACTGATAAAACCTCTATTACAGTAGATAACACAGGTCCACCATTCACAATAGGTGATATCACAGCTCCCTCCTCCTCCTCCTGTACAATTACTGATAAAACCTCTATATACAGTAGATAACACAGGATCCACCATTCACAATAGGTGATGTCACAGCTCACCTCCTCCTGTACAATACTGATAAAACCTCTATTTACAGTAGATAACACAGGATCCACCATTCACAATAGGTGATATCACAGCTCACTTCCTCCTCCTCCTGTACAATGACTGATAACACCTTATAAATTAGATAACACAGGATCCACCATTCACAATAGGTGATGTCACAGCTTCACTCCTCCTCCTGTACAATTCTGATAAAACCTCTATATACAGTAGATAACACATGATCCACCATTCACAATAGGTGATGTCACAGCTCACCTCCTCCTCCTGTACAATGACTGATAACACCTCTATATACAGTAGATAACACAGGTCCACCATTCACAATAGATTATATCACAGCTACCTCTCCTCCTGTACAATTACTGATAAAACCTCTATATCAGTAGATAACACAGGATCCACCATTCACAATAGGTGATGTCACAGCTCACCTCTCCTCCTGTACAATTACTGATAAAACCTCTATTACATAGATAACACAGGATCCCCCATTCACAATAGGTGATATCACAGCTCACTTCCTCCTCCCCTGTACAATGATGATAAACCTCTATATACATTAGATAACACAGGACCCACCATTCACAATAGGTGAAAATTGTGTCGCCCGCCACCACAATTGTGGGTTACAGGGCAATGGGTACTCAGAGCCGAGCCCATGGAAGTCTATGGGGATTGTCACAGGTAGCGGTGGCTCGGTCTGGGGGCCCTGGCGGTCTGGCGTATGTTGGGGGGTATATTTACAGGGGATAGATTTATATACAGTTCGTGACGCCACCTGTAGTCTTCTGTAATTTGTACCAGCGCTGCTGTAGATCTCTGAGGGGATGGGGGAGGCAGCTAGATGTCAGGTCCCTACAGGTGGGACTCTTCCCTCAGGTCGGTAGATAAAGCAGGGTTGTGCAAGCATGCAAATAAATAACACAGTCTCACACGTCAGCGTCTTTCCATACCTTTACTTGTAAGATGGTAAGGCAGGTCCCAGGGAGGCTGATGGGGTTGATGGAGGATGAGCTTTGAGGCAACGGTTAAGCAAGTTAGGGGCCTCCTTTACTGTCCAATAATGGTGAGTCCAACCAGCCTGCAGCGTGGTTCCCTCTATAAATTCCAGCTATTCCAAAGCTGTTCTGCCCAGTCAGTGTTGTGGTCGGAGCCTTCCTGTGAGAGAGTTGAATTCCTATTTCGCTGATCAGGCTCAAAGTCTTCACTCCCCCTGACCCCAGTTACGTACTGACTATTTGGGGCTGATTGCCGCGACCTAAGGTCCGGTAAATCTCTGGTTTTCTTACCACTATGCTTGTAGCTAATAGTGATCCTTCGGTCCCCAGTGACCGGTAGCAATGTGCAGGACTTCTCCAAGCCAAAAGCACTTTTTAAATATTCCTTCCACTTTGCCCTTCGATTTGCTCGACTCTTAATAGATATCTCCGTCTGTCTTCCAGTGGGGCACAGCTCTGACTAGGCTGAGGTGAACTAGACCACCTGTACTAGCCTCCACTTTCTGAACTGCTAACAGGCTCAGACTGGACACGTCTACTCTGTCCAAGGACAGGAAACAGACTGACTAAATCACTCCCTTCCACACCCCTGCTGGGTGTGTCAGAAGTGTACGTGATGTTATGAAGAGCCCTTAACTGTTACCTCTCCACTCATCCTCCTGGTATTGTGTACCAGGGCTACACATTCCCCATGGTAAACGACAGCACTCCCGGGCTGTAAAATATAAAGAGACATTTTTGTTTATGCATTTAACATTAAACATTAATTCGTCCCATCCGGGAGGTAAGGATGTCTTAAACGTTGCGAACAATAACATTATAGAGAAATACAAATATTAAATAAACATGTTCATAAAATAGACAATATACTTGTGAAGGACCCGCACCAAACCTTCAACGTGGGTCCTGGGTGGGCTGCAGGACATCCGAATGCAGACCTCACTCAGTGCCACACCACACGGGTTTTCTGTTCAGAGGTAAGTCAAGGCTTCGTGTGAAACCATTAAAAGGCACAAAGTGCAACTATTTACAGGATACAGTTTTTGGGCTGGCTCAGTCCTCAGCCTCTGAGTCCATTATAAGACATAATAGGGAAAAACACATTATATATATATAGACTTTTTACAGTATTCACATTAATTCGTTATAATTACTGCTGATATCTAATGGGTAACTTCCCTTTTGTGATTCGCTCTGATCTACGTGGTGTAGCCTCAGGTATATCAAGTTGCGATCTGTCTGCACTGCGTAACGGCAAACTATAGAACTGCCTTAATCTTTCTATGGATCTGGCAAGCGTACTGATGGCTGGGCGGTGTGAGTCAGCTTCACCAGGGGATCCCATAGTATGGGGCGCTGCTTCAGATGATCCATCTTGAGATTCCACAGGTTGAGGTGTTGCCGGAATGGGTAACTCCTGAACGAGCTCAACTGGCACCACGGGCACAACTGGAGGTAAAACTTCCTCTTGTGGCTGGTAAAACTGCAACACCGGAACTATTACAGCATCTCCCAGTCGGGGCCAATCCGCAGGAAAATCTCCCAGATCGGTGTGTATGACCTCTTCCTTTCTTTCTCCTTGACTGAGGACAGGGTTCTTTTCACAAAGCTTTAAGGGTTCTGGACACAATTTCAATGGTCTCTGGACACAGTGGTTATTGTTCTTCCTCCGTCCTTACTGACACACAAACTTTTCTGTTGTCATATTTAGAATCTTGTATGACGTAGGGTTCTTGCTCCACTGATTATCCAATTTGTGCATCTTCCTTTTTCTTTTTAATACCACTTCTCCAGGCATCAAAGCTTGGCAGGAGCATTTCGGTTGTAAACATCTTCCTGTTTCTCCCGTGCCTTATTGAGACTTTCCTCCACACAGATTTGCACTCTTCTGTACTGCTCTTGCCGATTGACGTCCCAGTTTTCAACAGCGTTGTCTGCCTCCGGTTCTACCACTCCAAGTTCTAGATCCATTGGTAGTCTTCCGGGCCTTGCTCTCATAAGATAGGCTGGAGTGCAGTTAGTGGAACTGACAGGTATATGGTTATACAAATCAACCAAATCAGGTAGTAAATCCGGCCATCGATTCCTGTCTTCCAACGGTATGGATCTCAACAAATCAAGGACAATATGGTTCATTTTTTCGCAAAGACCGTTGGTTTGAGGGTGATATGGTGTTGTTCTAATTTTCTTGCACCCGTACATGTGACAGAATTCCTTGAATAAATCAGCTTCGAAAGCAGGTCCCTGATCGGTTAATACTTGCTCCGGATACCCATGCGGTCTGCAGAAGCTTGCTTGAAAGGTTTTCGCGGCCGTCACTGCGGTCTGGTCCTTAACTGGAACAACCACCAGAAATCTGGAGTAATGGTCCACCATGGTCAAGGCGTATGAGTATCCAGATCTACTTGGCGACAATTTGACGTGGTCCAGGGCCACAATCTCCAGAGGGACGAGTCGTCCGGATAGGTTGCAGGGGTGCCTTCTGACTACCGTAGTCCTTCCTTCTGAGACCACAGGGTCCACAGTTCCGACACCACCTCTCAATGGAGCTGCGCATCCCTACCCAGTAAACCGGCATCTCAACAGGGTCTCCAGCTTTCTCCAGCCAAAGTGTCCTGCTTGATCGTGGTATGCTTCCAACACCATTGGGACGTCTGCCTTGGGGACCACGATTTGCCAGACCATCTCATGGGTTCTGGGGTTGACGTATCTCCTGCACAACTTCTCACGGTATAGGAACAACCTGCTTTTCTCGTTCCACAGGAGCTTGGCTGACATAGGTGCTTCCTTTTCCAAAGAGGAGCCTTCCTGTCTTAACAACTCCTTGATGCGGCTGACCACTGGATCACTGTCCTGAGTCTCTTTCCAACTGTGATGGGGTAAAGGATTTAATGTTGCACCATACTGCTTTCTGTGGACTCGATGCTCGTGGACTACCCCATTTCGATGGAACGCAGGTAGCTCAATTTCTTCCAGGTCATCCGATTCTTCTTCCGTATCAGAGTCATGCGGCATTCGGGACAACGCATCAGCATTAGCATTCTTTCGACCTGCCCGGTACTTGATAGTAAACTGGTAATTGGACAACCGAGCCATCCAACGCTGCTCCATGGCGCCCAGCTTGGCGGTTTCCAGGTGCGTTAACGGGTTGTTGTCTGTGTACGCCGTGAACTTATTGGAGGCCAGATAGTGCTTAAATCTTTCAGTAATGGCCCAGACCAGCGCCAAAAACTCCAGCTTGAAGCTGCTATAATTTTCCGGATTCCTTTCAGTTGGCCTGAGTTTTCTGCTAGCATATGCGATGACTTTTTCTTGGCCATTCTGCTTCTGACTGAGAACTGCTCCCAACCCTTCATTACTGGCGTCGGTGTACAACAGGAACGGTTGGCTGTAATCAGGATAGGCCAAGATCTCATCACCTGTAAGGATCTCTTTCATCTTTTGGAATGCTTCAGCCTGTTCTTTACCCAATTAAAGGGAGGGTTTCTGCTCTTTAAGGATTGTCCTACCAGGAGGTCCTGTAAAGGAGCTGCCTTCTTCGTGTAATCTTTCACGAACCTTCTGTAGTAACCCGTTAGTCCCAGGAACTGTCGCACTTCCTTAAGGTTCTTCGGCTCCGGCCACTTCTGGATGGGCGGTGACTTTCTCTGGGTCCGGCGCTACTCCTTCCGAACTGACGATGTGCCCCAAGTATTGTACCTTCTGCTTGAGTAGATGGCATTTTGAGGGTTTCAACTTCATCCCGTACCTGGACAGGGACTCGAATACTTCTGCCAGGTGCTTCAGATGGTCCTCATATGTCTTGGAATACACGATAACGTCGTCTAGGTATAGCAGCACGGTTTCAAAATTGAGATGTCCCAGACAGTTTTCCATCACTCTCTGAAATGTTCCTGGGGCACTGCTGAGCCCAAACGGCATTCTGTCGAACTCACAGAGCCCCATTGGGGTGGTGAAAGCCGTTTTCTCACGATCCTCCTCAGCCACAGCCACTTGCCAGTAACCACTAGTCAGATCAAGGGTAGAAAAGTAGTTAGCCGTTTTCAGAGCAGCTAAGGATTCCTCTATAGTGGTAACGGGTATGCATCCTTGTGTGTTATGCGGTTCACCTGCCTGTAATCCACACACATTCTCATACTACCATCTTTCTTTTTAACCAGAACTAGAGGGGCTGCCCAGGGGCTACAACTATCCCTTATCACCCCGGCTTTCTTCATATCATTCAAATTTCTTTAGCCTTCTGATAATGAGCTGGAGGTATGGGCCTATACCGCTCTTTGATGGGAGGATGACTGCCTGTAGGGATATGATGTTGTACTCCCTTAATTATCCCAAAATCAAGTGGATTTTTGCTAAACACTTGGGCGTACTCTTGCACCCCCGTAATACCCCTTGCTTCTGGTGAGCGGGAGTGGTGTCCGTCCCAACATGGAGTTGCTGACACCATTCCGCCACCTGAGTTGCTGGGTCATTGTCCTCCGCTATTTGACAGGAGTCTAAGGACTCAGCGGGAGAATGGAATTATTATCAACAGCATGAAGTTTAGCAATGGTTGCATAACGGGGTAAGTTTACCTCATCATCTCCCCAATTGAGAAGCCGTACCGGTACTCTTCCATTCACCACTTCTACTACTCCTCTAGCAGTCATAAGTGTAGGTCTATGTTCTGAATGGTGGGGTTCTACTACAGCTTGGTAATTCTGTCCTCTCAGACCTATGGCTGCCCTGCACCAAATGATCATTTCACTCATTGGGGGTATCACAATAGGATCCGAGTCAGTGACCCGTACATTACCAATTTCGCCGTCGGTAAGCTTCGCTTGCTGCTGACACACCAGGGCCCGGATCTCTCTTTGGATTACTCCTCTCTGCCTTGGTCGGGCAATCTCAGCGAGCTGTTGGAGCAAGAACACAACTTCTCCCAAACAATTACCGATAATGTTAGTACCCAAAATTATATTTAAAACCGTTCTCCTCATTTACAGTCTTTACTACCAGAAGCCCCTGGTCTTTCAACTCCTCTCTGCCCACCTTTACATCTACACATTTTGTTCCGAGTACTTCTACAGGAAGACCATTCGAAGCATACACAGTAAAGTCAAGGCTCGGAGGTTTAAGACTGTCCATTGACCAGTACTTGGTATATAGAGCATCAGGTATTAGGGTCACCTGGGACCCAGTGTCTAACAATGCTGGAACAGCAATACCATCTAGGATGATAGACAGGTAGGGTCGCCCGCCCACATACCTGCGGTTCCAGTCTAGGGGGCCTGACGGGTATTCTCCTGGGTGTTGGCCCTTGGACCCAGGTTCTGCCCGTTTAAAGGACACTGTGGAGACAGATGACCTTTCCGGTTGCAGCGATAACAGATGATCTCTCGACGAGGAGGGTGTTGATCAGAGGTCGCTCCTGGGGGTGGCGTTGTCCTCCTCCGGGGGGGCGACGTCTTCTTTCTTCTCCGGTGCATCCACGGGACGTCTTCTGGGCAGTCAGCTAACAAGATCTTTCCTTCCTCCTCTTTCCGCAGCTGCAGGGCACTCATTACAGCAGCCAGATTTTTAGTCAGCTGGCGCACCTCTGAGCGCAGACAGTCCAATTCACTAGGAGGTGTCACCTGCGCTTTGGCTTCAGCCACTAGCGGGGAAAAGAGGGTTACTGCCGGCTCCAGAGTGACTTCACCCCGATGATGTTGGGTTGCCACCGCAGGTTTGCCCAGGGGCCGCAGCCCTTTTATTGCCATGTCCTTTAGGGCATGAAAGGTAGCATCCGGATGATCTAAGGACCACCAATTTACAGTTCTGCGTTCCTCTTGGGATCTCAATCCTTGTATAAATTGTTCTTTCAGCATTCTATTCTCATCGATAGCATTTAAATTGTTAATCTGCTTGAGGGCTCTCAGGGCTCCCTGTAGTCGGCAAGCGTAGTCCCGGATGCTGTCACCTGGCTGTTGTGAACAGTGATAGAAGGCCATCCGGAGATCCGTTTCTGTGCGGTCTTCAAATATGGCATGTAGCTTAAGGAAGATCGCAGGTACCGACTCCTGATCAACGGTATCCCAAGTCTCCACTTCCCTCTCAGCAGCACCAGTAAGCTGCCCTATTAGCACAGCAGCTTTTTGTCTCTCAGGCATGGAGTACATTTCTAGGATGCTGCATAACTTCCGCTTGAAGCCTGCTAAAGTGCCTGGCCCACCGCTGTATTGGGGAAGCCATTTCGCCCCAGGCATATATGGGAGCGTTAGTGGCATGATCGGGACTACCGGACTGGGTGCAGGGCCTGCGCCCCCATCTGGCGCTACAATACCAAGCGGTGCGGGATTGGGACCTCCGGCCGGGGCCGCACTGTCAGCCGGTTGTTGTGACATCTTAGCGCCCCCTTGGTTAAACGGAGCCTACCGGTTTCAGACGCTGCTACTTCACAGGCACAGCAGTGGGAACAGGACCTTCGTCGCAGGCGCTCTGATGTCAGAGCGTTCACTTCCTGTTGCAGGACCTGCCGATGAGTCAGAGCCGGGGGCGTGTCCAAGACTTTGCGCGCTCTTTCAGGTACGCCCACCTTCTTCTCCAGCGCCTTAGGGCGCGAATCTGGCGGCAAATATGGCGGTATTTGGCGCCAAACAACAGCAACAGTCTTTTTCGCCAAAACACTCCACAGGCACACAGGGCTCGCAATGCTGCAAGTTTCAGATCCTGTTCGTGACGCCAAAGTTTTGTGTCGACCCGCCACCACAATTGTGGGTTACCAGGGCAATGGGGTACTCAGAGCCGAGCCCATGGAAGTCTATGGGGATTGTCACAGGTAGCGGTGGCTCGGTCTGTGGCCCTGGCGGTCTGGCGTATGTTGGGGGGTATATTTACAGGGGATAGATTTATATACAGTTCGTGACGCCACCTGTAGTCTTCTGGTAATTTGTACCAGCGCTGCTGTAGATCTCTGAGGGGATGGTGAGGCAGCTAGATGTCGGGTCCCCTACAGGTGGGACTCTTCCCTCAGGTCGGTAGTTAAAGCAGGGTTGTGCAAGCATGCAAATAAATAACACAGTCTCACACCGTCAGCGTCTTTCCATACCTTTACTTGTAAGATGGTAAGGCAGGTCCCAGGGAGGCTGATGGGGTTGATGGAGGATGAGCTTTGAGGCAACGGTTAAGCAAGTTAGGGGCCTCCTTTACTGTCCAATAATGGTGAGTCCAACCAGCCTGCAGCGTGGTTCCCTCTATAATTCCAGCTATTCCAAAGCTGTTCTGCCCAGTCAGTGTTGTGGTCGGAGCCTTCCTGTGAGAGAGTTGAATTCCTATCTTGCTGATCAGGCTCAAAGTCTTCACTCCCCTGACCCCAGTTACGTACTGACTATTTGGGGCTGATTGCCGCGACCTAAGGTCCGGTAAATCTCTGGTTTTCTTACCACTATGCTTGTAGCTAATAGTGATCCTTCGGTCCCCAGTGACCGGTAGCAATGTGCAGGACTTCTCCAAGCCAAAAGCACTTTTTAAATATTCCTTCCACTTTGCCCTTCGATTTGCTCGACTCTTAATAGATATCTCCGTCTGTCTTCCAGTGGGGCACAGCTCTGACTAGGCTGAGGTGAACTAGACCACCTGTACTAGCCTCCACTTTCTGAACTGCTAACAGGCTCAGACTGGACACGTCTACTCTGTCCAAGGACAGGAAACAGACTGACTAAATCACTCCCTTCCACACCCTGCTGGGTGTGTCAGAAGTGTACGTGATGTTATGAAGAGCCCTTAACTGTTACCTCTCCACTCATCCTCCTGGTATTGTGTACCAGGGCTACACAATATCACAGCTCACTTCCTCCTCCTCCTGTACAATGACTGATAACACCTCTATGTACAGCAGATATCACAGGATCCACCATTCACAATCAGTGATATCACAGCTCACCTCCTCCTCCTGTACAATTACTGATAAAACCTCTATATACAGTAGATAACAGGATCCACCATTCACAATAGGTGATATCACAGCTCACCTCCTCCTGTACAATGACTGTTAACACCTCTATATACATTAGATAACACAGGATCCACCATTCACAATAGGTGATGTCGCAGCTCATCTCCTCCTCCTGTACAATTACTGATAACACCTCTATATACAGTAGATAACACAGGATCCACCATTCACAATAGGTGATGTCACAGCTCACCTCCTCCTCCTGTACAATTACTATTAACACCAATATTTATAGCAGATACCACAGGATCCACTAATCCCCATCCTTTCACATTGACCTTTGCACACGCACATTAGATGCTACAAAACAAAACATGATGTATGTGTTAGTTTCTTGATACAACAGACCCAAAAAGCCCCAGCGACCAGTGTGAAAATTGCAAGATTTCCCATTTTTACTTTTAATAAAGATAAAGGTTGTGATATGGAAAAAAGACCCAAAAATGTTTAAAAAATACATTTTAAATTAAAAACCATATATGAACATTGTCTGATGACACTGTAGCTTCCCTTTAAAATCTTTGCATGTTTCTCCTGATCAGAACACTGAACATCTGATGTAGATACAAAGATACAATGTAATTATCACTCAGTTGTCAACATAAATAAATAAATGACATAGTGAATAGAGAAGAAAACTGATGAGTCTAATGAGTCAGATTAGGGTAAGTGAGTTCATTAAGTGCGATGCTGTGAACATTAGCTGAGAGATGAGAATTCTTTTCTTTTTCACAATAACAGATACTTATAATATACGAGAGACGTTTCACAAAGTTACATTTTATTAATAGTACAATGACGTCCGCTATTGGCAGATATGTAAACATGAAGTGTTGGATGTGCTGTTCTCAGCAGTGAACTAAACTGGTATAAACAGCACTGTGCAAAAGTCTTAGGCAGGTGTGGGAAAAATGCTTCAGAGTAAGAAAGTTTTAAAAAACAAAAATATTAATAGATTATTTGTATTAATGAACAAAATGCCAAGTGAATGATCAAAATAGAAAAGTAAATCCCATCAGTATCTGGTGACGGTCCATCACCTCCATCATCAGTATCTGGTGACCGCCCGTCACCTCCATCATCAGTATCTGGTGACCGCCAGTCACCTCCATCATCAGTATTTGGTGACTGCCCGTCGCCTCGATCATCAGTATCTGGTGACTGCCCGTCTCCTCCATCATCAGTATCTGGTGACCGCCCATCACCTCAATCATCAGTATCTGGTGACCACCCGTCACCTCCATCATCAGTATTTGGTGACTGCCCGTCGCCTCGATCATCAGTATCTGGTGACTGCCCGTCTCCTCCATCATCAGTATCTGGTGACCGCCCATCACCTCCATCATCAGTATCTGGTGACCACCCGTCACCTCCATCATCAGTATCTGATGACTGCCCGTCACCTCCATCATCAGTACAGTATCTGGTGACCACCCGTCACCTCCATCATCAGTATCTGGTGACTGCCCGTCTCCTCCATCATCAGTATTTGATGACTGCCCATCACCTCCATCATCAGTATCTGGTGACCGCCGCTCACCTCCATCATCAGTATTTGGTGACTGCCCGTCGTCTCGATCATCAGTATCTGGTGACTGCCCGTCACCTTCATCATCAGTATCTGGTGACAGCCATTGCCTCGATCATCAGTATCTGGTCACCATCTGTTGCCTCCATCATCTGTATCTGGTGACCGTCCATCGCCTCCATCATCAGTATCTGGTCACCGCCTGTCGCCTCGATCATCAGTATCTGGTCACCACCTGTTGCCTCCATCATCTGTATCTGGTGACCGTCCATCGCCTCCATCATCAGTATCTGGTTACTGTCCATTACCTCCATCATCAGTATCTGGTCACCGCCTGTCGCCTCCATCACTTCTTCTCGTCACTTGTACACAGGTTATGGTCTATCTTGTCAGGAGGTTGTGCCAAACATCTTGAAGAACTGAGCCCAGATCTTCTGTGAATTATTATTGTACAGATCCTAAGAGATCCTGGCAGACACTTATCCACCATGTAATACCATCAGGAGGCTTGTGATTGGCTCCAAACGTATTCTGCAGACAGACAATGACCTCAACATCCAACCAATGTCATTAAAGGGAATGTATCATGTAAAAAAAACCTGCTGATATGGAGTTAATCTGCAGGTTAGTAGCGTTCTGACACCAAGTTGCACCCGCTATGAGAGCCCCTCTGCCAGCAAGTAATTAATGTTATTCCCCACGGCAGTCTCCCTTTTTCACTCACAGCGGTGGTGCTGGCATGCTTTTAGCTACCGGCACTGACTGACAACCAGCTCTAATGCTGAATCTGCTGCAGAATTAGGGGAGGGTGAGAATTTTTCCAAGGTATTTAATGCAAATTTTTGGAGCAACTCTTCATTAAAAGACTCATAGATGAACAGAGAGATGGTGAGGGAACACTGAGCTAATTTACATGAATTTACATATCCGAGTCCAGATGAATTACATTCTAGGGGACTGAAAGAGTTAGAGGAAATTGCAGAATCACTTGCGAGAATCTTTGAAAAATCCTGGAAAACAGGAGAAGTCCCAGAATATTGGAGAAGGGCAAATGTTGTCCTTATTGTCAAAAAAAGAAAGAAGATGGTGCCAGGAAATTACAGGCCAGTGAGCCTTACTTTTATACCAGGAAAGATAATTGAACAAATTATTAATCACCATGTATGTAAGTACTTGGATAAGAAAACAGTAATTAACCAGAGTCAGCATGGGTTTATAGCAGAGTAATCTAATTTCCTTGTATGATGGAATCACTGACTGGGTGGATCAGAGAAATGTGGTAGTTATAGTATATCTCAACTTCAACAAAGCATTTTATAAAGTATCTCATACTATCCTTATTGAAAAAATGACCAAGTATGGGATTGACAAGGCTACGGTTAGGTGGATTCATAACTGACTCAGTGATCGTACTCAAAATGTGATAATAAATGGTTGCACATACAGTTGGAAGAGCGTTTCAAGTGCGGTACCCCAAGGCTTTCTCCTGTCCCCAGTGTTGTTCAACATTTTTATAAATAATCTAGATAAGAGAACTGAAGGTAAACTGGTCAAATTTGCAGATGATGCAAAGCTAGGAGGAATAACACTAGAGAAGACAGAGAAAGAATTCAGAAGGATTTAGAAAAGCCTGAACAATAGGCAGCAACTAATAGAATAGTATTTAACAGGAAGAAATGCAAGATTCTACATCTGGGTAAGGAAAAGGAAAATTACATCTATAGAATGGGAGGAATAGAACTAAGCAACAGCAAGTGTGAAAAACACTTTGATATACTAATAGATCACAGACTGCACATGAGTCATCAGTTTGATGCAGCAGCAAAAAGGCAAACACAGTTCTAGGAAATATTAAGAGAAGCATACAGTCTAGATCACGTGAAGCCATTATCCCCTCTACTCCTTCTTGGTCAGACCTCATCTGGATACTGTGTCCAGTTCTGTGCACCATATTCTAAAAAAGACATTAAAAAACTGAAGCAAGTTCAGAGAAGAGCGACTAATAAGGCTGAGAGGAGACTTAATAGCGGTCTATAAATATCTGAAGGGCTGTCACATTGTAGAGGGATTATTATTCTCTACACATGGAAACAGGAGAAGCAATGAATGAAACTGAAAGGGAGAAGATACAGATTAGATATTAGAAAACCCTTTTTGACAGTGAGGGTGATCAATGAGTGTCTCCAGGTGAACCAAGCTCTACTACAGCCAATCAGCTTTGTTCGTCTATGGTGCTATCTTACATACTCAGCTCTGCCGTTCCATGACAAGATGCCATCCAGCGTACACAGCTCTGCTCTTCTACTATGCTTCAGATGCCATCAAGCAAATCCAGCTCAACTGTACTTCACTGCACCAGTGCCTCTGGTCCGTGCTGTAGACATAGCGCTACCAGCTCAGATAATCCACCTCCCCAGCTGAGCCCTAATGCATAAAAACCTGTTCTTATCAATGAATCAAGCATTTCACTAGTCCATTTTCTGACGCCCTCAGAAATCAAATCTAATTCCCGAGAGAAGTTGCCGCAAACCAGCTATTGTAGTGATGTATTTTCACTGCAACATTCACATAAAATGAATTTAACATAAATATTTCCAACACTTTATTAAAGAGATCACACAAGGGAGGATCCCACTACGATTCCCGCAGTCAATAAGAAACTGCATAATAAAAGGTTGGCTTGTGAACCACCCAAAGTATAACAACAGACCATGGGATACATGGAAACGCAATTCACCATTCAGCAACAGCAGAGATACAATGTATAAAGAGAACAAATAAATCATAGCAATGTTGCAGTCCATAGTATATTTACTTCTGATGTCAAGTACAAATCCCTTTGACTGATTGTAGGGGGTGCGCACTGCTCTGCAGCTTCACATAATATTTATTTTGGACCAAACTCATAAAAATGCAAACTTTACAAATTTTTGCTGAAAATGCTCCACAAAAGAAACCCTGTGATCTCACTCATATTTTACATTTATCCGGTTGCTGACATTGGCAAAGTATCTCGGTAACGTATTTGTCTCACAGGAAGTGAATGATCAATGTAGTGAAGCGCAATGGAGAAGTCCTGGAAAAAATGAATTACAGTGAGAGGCCAGAAGCTCAGAGGAGCCTGACATGAAATAAAGCTAAATAATATATGTCCTGATACCGTGTGCTGGACCCCAAGCAGAAAAGCACAGAAAATATCTTTCTCCATTTTCTAAAACTGCATCTTCTCTGATGAGGAAAGTAAAGCAAAAACAAGTAAAATAATAAGGAGAAACAGCAAAGATGCATCTACTTTACAGGATAAACATGGAATTTTGCTAACTGCCTTCTGGATTTTCATACCATAAGGTCACCTGCTATAATACTGCCATATGTACAAGAATATAACTACTATAATACTGCCCCTATGTACAAGAATATAACTACTATAATACTGCTCCTATATACAAGAATATAACTACTATAATACCGCTCCTGTGTACAAGAATATAACTACTATAATACTGCTCCTATGTACAAGAATGTAACTACTATAATACTGCTCCTATATACAAGAATATAACTACTATAATACCGCTCCTGTGTACAAGAATATAACTACTATAATACTGCTCCTATGTACAAGAATATAACTACTATAATACTGCCCCTATGTAGAAGAATATAACTACTATAATACTGCTCCTATGTACAAGAATATAACTACTATAATACTGCTCCTATATACAAGAATATAACTACTATAATACTGCTCCTATGTACAAGAATATAACTACTATAATACTGCCCCTATGTACAAGAATGTAACTACTATAATACTGCTCCTATATACAAGAATATAACTACTATAATACTGCTCCTATGTACAAGAATATAACTACTATAATACTGCTCCTATATACAAGAATATAACTACTATAATACTGCTCCTATGTACAAGAATATAACTACTATAATACTGCCTCTATGTACAAGAATATAACTACTATAATACTGCTCCTATGTACAAGAATGTAACTACTATAATGCTGCCCCTATGTACAAGAATATAATATTATAATGCTGCCCCTATGTACAAGAATATAACTGCTATAATACTGCCCCTATGTACAAGAATGTAACTACTATAATACTGCCTCTATGTACACGAATATAACTACTATAATACTGCCTCTATGTACAAGAATATAACTACTATAATACTGCCCCTATGTACAAGAATATAACTACTATAATACTGCCCCTATGTACAAGAATATAACTACTATAATACTGCCCCTATATACAAGAATATAACTACTATAATACTGCCCCTATGTAGAAGAATATAACTACTATAATACTGCCTCTATGTACACGAATATAACTACTATAATACTGCCCCTATGTACAAGAATATAACTACTATAATACTGCCCCTATGTACAAGAATATAACTACTATAATACTGCCCCTATGTACAAGAATATAACTACTATAATACTGCCCCTATATACAAGAATATAACTACTATAATACTGCCTCTATGTAAAAGAATATAACTACTATAATACTGCTCCTATGTACAAGAATATAACTACTATAATACTGCTCCTATGTACAAGAATATAACGACTATAATACTGCTCCTATGTACAAGAATATAACTACTATAATACTACCCCTATGTACAAGAATATAACTACTATAATACTGCCCCTATATACAAGAATATAACTACTATAATACTGCTCCTATGTACAAGAATATAACTACTATAACACTGCCCCTATGTACAATAATATAACTACTATAATACTGCCCCTATATACAAGAATATAACTACTATAATACTGCCCCTAAGTACAAGAATATAACTACTATAATACTGCCCCTATATACAAGAATATAACTACTATAATACTGCCCCTATGTACAAGAATATAACTACTATAATACTGCTCCTATGTACAAGAATATAACTACTATAATACTGCCCCTATGTACAGGAATATAACTACTATAATACTGCTCCTATGTACAAGAATATAACTACTATAATACTGCTCCTATGTACAAGAATATAACTACTATAATACTGCCCCTATATACAAGAATATAACTACTATAATACTGCTCCTATGTACAAGAATATAACTACTATAATACTGCTCCTATGTACAAGAATATAACTACTATAATACTGCTCCTATGTACAAGAATATAACTACTATAATACTGCTCCTATGTACAAGAATATAACTACTATAATACTGCCCCTATGTACAAGAATATAACTACTATAATACTGCCCCTATATACAAGAATATAACTACCGTGTTTCCCCGATAGTAAGACAGTGTCTTACTTTCTTTTTATCCCCAAAAACCCCACTATGTCTTACTTTCGGGGTATGTCTTATATTGAAAAAAAATTACCTGTATCTAACCCAGTGTGATACAGTACCACCTGCTGTATTTAATCCAGTGTGACACCTGCTGATACCCACTGGGTTACATACAGCAGATGATACCCCAGTATGCCAGTGTATATGTTTTACTGATGTATGATTACTGTGTATACGTCGCCGCGTCTGCCATCTACCACCAGAAAAACTCACCGCCGCCTTCCGCCACGGGCTCCGGCTCCCTGCAGCCGCTGGTCCCGCCGTCCTCCGTCGATCCGTTCGCCCGCAGTCCCGGGCTGAAGTTTTCGCGCGCTCTATTTAAATTTCTTCTTCGGTCCCGAAACGTCATCACGTTGGTCACTCACGTGACCGGAGGCCGGAGAGAACTGTCTATCACTGCAGCCTCCGGTCACGTGAGTGACCAACGTGATGACGTTTCGGGACCGAAGAAGAAATTTAAATAGAGCGCGCGAAAACTTCAGCCCGGGACTGCGGGCGAACGGAGCGACGGAGGACGGCGGGACCAGCGGCTGCAGGGAGCCGGAGCCCGTGGCGGAAGGCGGCTGCAGAAAAACTCAGCTGAGTTTTTCTGGTGGTAGATGAGACGCGGCGACGTATGGAGAGGGGGACGGTGCTGACGTGGGCAGGAAGCAGCGCGCAGCTTGATGAGAGGGAGGCGGCAATACCCCCGTGTTTCCCCGAAAGTAAGACATATGTCTTACTTTCGGGGTACGGCTTATATTAGCCGACCCCTCTGAAACTCCCGATACGTCTTACAATCGGGGGTGTCTTACTATCGGGGAAACACGGTACTATAATACTGCTCCTATGTACAAGAATATAACTACTATAATACTGCTCCTATGTACAAGAATATAACTAGTATAATACTGCTCCTATGTACAAGAATATAACTACTATAATACTGCCCCTATGTACAAGAATATAACCACTATAATGCTGCTCCTATGTACAAGAATATAACTACTATAATACTGCCCCTATATACAAGAATATAACTACTATAATACTGCTCCTATGTACAAGAATATAACTACTATAATTCTGCTCCTATGTACAAGAATATAACTACTATAATACTGCTCCTATGTACAAGAATATAACTACTATAATACTGCTCCTATGTACAAGAATATAACTACTATAATACTGCTCCTATGTACAAGAATATAACTACTATAATACTGCCACCTATGTACAAGAATATATCTACTATAATACTGCCCCCTATATACAAGAATATAACTACTATAATACTGCTCCTATGTACAAGAATATAACTACTATAATACTGCTCCTATGTACAAGAATATAACTACTATAATACTGCTCCTATGTACAAGAATATACTATAATACTGCCACCTATGTACAAGAATATAACTACTATAATACTGCCCACTATGTACAAGAATATAACTACTATAATACTGCCCACTATGTACAAGAATATAACTACTATAATACTGCCCCCTATGTACAAGAATATAACTACTATAATACTGCCCACTATGTACAAGAATATAACTACTATAATACTGCCCCTATGTACAAGAATATAACTACTATAATACTGCCCACTATGTACAAGAATATAACTACTATAATACTGCTCCTATGTACAAGAATATAACTACTATAATACTGCCCCTATGTACAAGAATATAACTACTATAATACTGACCCTATGTACAAGAATATAACTACTATAATACTGCCCCTATGTACAAGAATATAACTACTATAATACTGCCCCCTATGTACAAGAATATAACTACTATAATACTGCCCACTATGTACAAGAATATAATTACTATAATACTGCCCCCTATGTACAAGAATATAACTACTATAATACTGCCCACTATGTACAAGAATATAACTACTATAATACTGCCCCCTATGTACAAGAATATACTACTATAATACTGCCCACTATGTACAAGAATATAACTACTATAATACTGCCCACTATGTACAAGAATATAATTACTATAATACTGCTCCTATATACAAGAATATAACTACTATAATACTGCCCACTATGTACAAGAATATAACTACTATAATACTGCCCACTATGTACAAGAGTATAACTACTATAATACTGCCCACTATGTACAAGAATATAACTACTATAATACTGCCCACTATGTACAAGAATATAACTACTATAATACTGCCCACTATGTACAAGAATATAACTACTATAATACTGCCCACTATGTACAAGAATATAATTACTATAATACTGCCCCCTATGTAGAAGAATATAACTACTATAATACTGCCCTCTATGTACAAGAATATAACTACTATATACTGCCCCTATGTATAAGAATATAACTACTATAATACTGCCCCCTATGTACAAGAATATAACTACTATAATACTGCCCTCTATGTGTAATATAGAGTACTGAATTACTCCTCCCTATTTTTCTATCTTTATTAGTGCATATAAGCCTATGACTGATATAACATAGGTAATTGATCCTTTCTTTGTGCTGTGTTAATGTCTTGGTGGATTGATTGCTTTGCGTCTGTCTCTGGGTAGTTTGCCTCTCTGCTCGCGGTGAAGCGTGCGTCTCTGCTCTTATAATAAATAAGCCCGTTATCCCTCTGTACATATGGATTAGATTTCATGTTATGTGATGTAAATATTCTGCTCGTGCTGACTTTCGTGTTCGGGGTATTTCCCCCAGCGCTCAATATTGACATTTCCCATAAGTTTATTAATGTACATATTTTATCTCGGATTCGGCCGGTTATGAATTGATTTTTCAGTCACTTCCATCTTTAATTTCAGACTTCGTTGATGTAAAGCTTTGTTAATGCGGTGGAGCTGTGACGGTGGCAGAAACGAGCGAGTGACAGGCAGGAATGAGATACGTTGGCTTTACTCTCTGACTATTGGTAACATTGTAGCAGATGAGATACATTACCGCCTGTCAGTCGCAGGGAGCTGCCGTCATTACACAGCGTCGGGGTCACTATCATGGAGACAGACTTGATCTATTTCTCCTTATTTCTGTACATTTAAAGCCACTAGAGATCAGCGTATTGAATTCCCCTTGAATTTTACAAAATCATTCACATTTCTCCTAACTTCAGTTTTTTGCATTGTGGGAATTCACCGTAATTGTGGTCAGCCATCCCTTTTCTGAATTGTACAGGTGCAGAAAGGGGTTAAAAAAATTGATCCTCATGTTGCATCCCCCATCTGATCCTTTGCTGCGTGCAGCCCCTCTTCATCAGCTTTATTCTGCACCTGCTAGCGCCAAGAAGCACCATATCGTCACACGCTCACAACGGGCGCCACACAAGGCTCTCGCTAGTGCCCGGCACAGAATAACATGACCTATGGGAAAGTCATGCGCTGGAGGAGAGAAGAGGCCGGAAGGATTCGTTGACCATACGAGGGCCGGTGAATATCACTTTATTCTTCTCTCCATATTTATTGTGCTCTGGAAACATCTCGTCCTCAGCGGCCATAAAAATGGAAGATCTGCACCCAACTATGAACATCGTAAAGACCTGAAATCAGAAGAACCCACCAAGCTGACCGCGCTGCCACCCGTCCAACCAAACTGGGATTGTCAATGCATTCGGTGTATGGACCCAATGCACTTCTGGACTAATCTGCATGTGGCTTGTAATCTTGATTCTCAGCGCTGGCACACGGGATCCCTACAACACAGGCATCGTTGTGTCGGGACCCGCACTGCCGTAACTCTCGTTTCAGTGATGGCATCGTTCAGTCAGTTTCCCTCTAAGGTCGGGATCACACATGCGAGAAACTCGCACGATTCTCGCATGAACACCTGGATCGGAGCGTGCAGCGGCATGAATTTCTAAGCAGCCGCACGCTCCGGTCCGAGTGCCAGTGGCAGTGCCGGGTATTGATGCGCGAGTTTCTCACATCACCCTCACAAGTGTGACCCCGGCCTACACTGATTAATGCACTGACTGGTATCTCGGGCGTCTTCTACCTGCTCGTTCTATGTCGCGGCTGTGAATGAGCTCAGGCTTAATGACGGATAACAGATGTTCAGTTTAATATCGCTCCAGGTCTCGAAGCATTTGCCAAAAGAGACGCATGAAAAATCCGACAACAACAGAACTAAAAGCGTTAATTACATCAGATTCTCCTCCTGAGAACTCCTCGGGTTTGGATTCTGGGACAAATTTTTGTGAATTGTGGAGCTGAAAATGAGAAGTTTCGTTTGTTATCTGTGGCTGCCGGGAAGAAGTCATGTAATAAGGATCCACATAGTGAGAAATCCACCACAGAAAAGCTCAAGAAAACAGGTTTCCTAAACAGCATTGTCTGTGCAGTAAAGCAGGATAATGATTTGCGCCATTTTGCCCCGTGACTGCTCCGGAGGCTGCGCGCCTTCTTTTATTCCTTCGCTGCCTTTTGGGGTTTGCATTTAGCAGTTACCTCTTCTTGTTGAGCCGTGACAGATCATTATACAGACCCACAACTTTATCAGGACAGATGATCCCTTTAAATCCCGCCTGTGACTGGATTTTACATATTGATTGTTGCGGTTTGTGAAATTATTTCTTCTTTTATGAAAAATCATTAACAAATCATCGTCTGAACTATAGAAACAAAAGCAAAGGAAACAAATCAATTAGAGACGATCCAACGTTGCGATCAATACAGTGCAACATCATGCACAATTAATGCTGAACATACCGTAATCACCGCATCATAAAGCTAACGAGCAACGTCTGCAGAGCGATGTCCTGTCTGCTCATCTAACCGCAGGAGCTGCAGAGTATCGCGCTCAGGACATGACTAGGCGCATTAGTGTGCAGGTCCCGTGGCGCTGCTGGAGATGGGGGCGCATGACTCCCACCAAGCTCCGATGGCTTCCTTCTGAAATAATGAAATGCTTCTAAGAGGGAATCCAGCTCTGATCAATCAAGAATTAAGAAAAAAGGTTCAGCTTTAGTGCAGCACAGCCAAAAAAATTAGTGCCTCCTGCTCTATATGGAGGGGATGGAGAGATCACAGCAGAGCGCTGCTCACACCATGTGCACGGAGACTGAATGGCCTGGAGATGTGCAACAACCTTGTAAAACATTCCAGCTCGTGCTGTAAAGACTTCGCCTGTCTCCGATAGTTATGTTAAGCCGATTTCACACAACCGTTTTTTTCCAGTACTGGAGATGACAGTGTCCATGTGCGTAATACTTGCGCCCGTGTGCTGCATCAGTGCCACAGGGAAGAAGGGGTACAGTAAGTGCTGTTCCCAGGCGCTGGGTGCTGAAGATGCTCTCATCATTCTCATCATTCTCCTCTGCTCTGCCGGCGATCGTCGCGAGCAGGGGAGAATGATGAGAGTTGTATTCAAGTGATCAAAATGACAGCAAGAAGCAGCTGATGGGACTATTACTCCCATCACTCTACGCCTGCTGCCACTAATGACAGTGACAGCAGGAGCAGCTGACGAGAGTATTCATCAGCTGCCACTTGCGCTATAAATAAATGAAAAAACCCGGCGTGTTTTCCCTTCTATTTTCTATAACCAGCCAGGCAAAACTCACAGCTGGGGGCTGCAACCCTCAGCTGTCAGCTTCAGCAAGGCTGGTTATCAAGAATACAGGGGTTCCCCCCATTTTTGACAACCAGCCTTGTTAAAACAGACAACTAGGGGCCATGGATATTGACCCCCCCAGCCTAAAACTAGAAGCCCACAGCCACCCAGAAAAGGTGCATCTATTAGATGGTGCCAAGGACTTTATTCTGGGTGTCTGTGTTTTTATACCATGACTCTTGTTGATGCCCCTCCATTACTAACCTCAGGGCTTGATGTCACCTGACAATACAAAGGTGACATCAAGCCCCCAAACTATCACCCCACTTGCCACCGCTACAGGGCAAATGTGAAGAGAGAGGCTAAGCGCCAGAATTGGCATATCTTATAGATGCACCTTTTCTGGGGTGGCTGAGAGCTGATGTTTTTAGCCTGGGGGACCAGTATTCAGGGCCCCTTCCTAAGCTATTAATATCAGCCCGCAGCTGTCTGCATAGCCTTTGCTGGTAATTAATTATATGGGGACTCTACATCATTTTTGGGGGGGGACCCCCATTTTAATAGCCAGTAAAGGCTAAGTATACAGCTGTGACTTGACATTGATGGCCTGGGAAGCTCCATGGGTATTACCCCCTTACCAGGCTATAAACATCAGCTCCCAGCCATCGGTTTTCCCTCTGCTGGTTACGAAAATATGGAAGCCCACGCCATTTTTTTCAGAAAAAATATCTTTTAATAAATACATGTACAGTAAACTGCACACACACTGTACTAATTATATTTTTCACAGACATCTATATATCTATCTATTCTATGTGTATTTACTGTATATAATCCATCTCTTCTATGCTGTGGTCTCCTGCTGTGATTTTACAATACACGGTTGCTGAATTGCCAGCTTTTTATCTATCTATCTATGTAAAATAGTGTCACTGACATCTATATATCTATCTTATGTGTATATATAAATTCTATTCTAACCTGTCACTCTGTGATTTTACTGTAGGCGGCTGCTGAATTGCGGCTTTTAAAAGGATCTAGGTTCGGTTCTTCAGGAAGTAGATTGTTTTTTCTCTGGGGGCACTCAACTTTATTAGCATGCACAAAGAGACACAAGTAAGCACCAAAAATGCATGAAAAAAAACACCAAAACCTCCACAAAACCGCACCAAAAACATACCAAAAATGCACCAAAACAAGTGTTTTAGCCGCAGCTTCTTTCATGTCAAGAAATCAAGCTTTGCTGCAGAAAAAAAGGCACCAAAAACGCCCAGTGTAAACATACCCTAAAAACGCACATTTTTTATGCTTTTCTGCATGCATTTTTTTCCCTGCATTTTTCTAGCATTATGGGGTAAAACAAGCACTGCAAAAAGGCTGAGAGAATCGACACTGCAGATTGTTTGTCACAAATAAGCAACGTGTGCACAAGACTTCAGGATTCTCATTCACTTTACTGACGTCAGGATTTCCTTCAGGTTTTGTGACAAATCTGTAATTCAAAACGCAGCAAAAACTTGACGTGTGCACATAGCCTTACAGATTGTGCATGCGCAGTGATGGTCTTGTGGCCACCATGTAAGCCCCCAGCTTCTAAGCTGCCGACGCCATGTGGCCCCTTAGTTTTCATCTTCAGGCCGGGCCCCTGCTCTGATGGCGCCCGCACCCCACCATACAACACACTGCATCGTCTGCTCTCATTGAGCCAACGAGCTACAGAAATAAATAACTTGGCTGCGGCCGCGCGATGTGAATGGAGAGAAATAAAGATTAATGGCGAATGGCTGGAGCTGAACGCACGTCCTCGATCTGGACGGCAGGAGCCCGGGAAACGGCGACATCAGCCAAGATCCTGACCCAAAAATGATCTCCGCTCCACATAATGAAGATGAGTGGCCACTATCACACGCACATTACTCTGTGTCCCCGGCCTGAAATCAACACCGTCCTCTACAGAGGCTGAGACCCCCGATACTCCGGGACGTCAGACAGCGGGGAACAAGAAGATTTCTCATCACATGTCACCAAAACATGAAAATGTAGGAAGATTTACACACAAGTACACACGAGCCCCGAGCCACAGTGCCCCATAATAATGTCAGTTACAGTGCCCCATAATAATGTCAGTTACAGTGCCCCATAATAATGTCAGTTACAATCCCCCATAATAATGTCAGTTACAGTCCCCCATAATAATGTCAGTTACAGTCCCCCATAATAATGTCAGTTACAGTCCCCCATAATAATGTCAATTACAGTGCCCCATAATAATGTCAGTTACAGTCCCCCATAATAATGTCAGTTACAGTCCCCCATAATAATGTCAGTTACAATCCCCATAATAATGTCAATTACATTGCCCATAATAATGTCAGTTACAGTCCCCCATAATAATGTCAGTTACAGTCCCCCATAATGTCAGTTACAGTCCCCCATAAAATGTCAGTTACTAGTCCCCCATAATAATGTCAGTTACAGTCCCCCATAATAATGTCAGTTACAGTGCCCCATAATAATGTCAGTTACAGTGCCCCATATTAATGTCAGTTACAGTGCCCCATAATAATGTCAGTTACATCCCCCATAATAATGTCAGTTACAGTGCCCCCATAATATATGTCAGTTACAATCCCCATAATAATGTCAGTTACATCCCCCATAATAATGTCAGTTACAGTCCCCCATAATAATGTCAGTTACAGTCCCCCATAATAATGTCAGTTACAATCCCCCATAATAATGTCAATTACAGTGCCCCCATAATAATGTCAGTTACAGTCCCCCATAATAATGTCAGTTACAGTCCCCCATAATAATGTCAGTTACATCCCCATAATAATGTCAATTACAATGCCCCATAATAATGTCAGTTACAGTCCCCCATAATAATGTCAGTTACAGTCCCCCATAATGTCATTACAGTCCCCATAAAATGTCAGTTACGTCCCCATAATAATGTCAGTTACAGTCCCCCATATAATGTCAGTTACAGTCCCCCATAAAATGTCAGTTACAGTCCCCATAATAATGTCAGTTACAGTCCCCATATAATAATGTAGTTACGTCCCCATAATAATGTCAGTTACAGTCCCCATATTAATGTCAGTTACAGTCCCCATAATAATGTCAGTTACAGTCCCCCATAATAATGTCAGTTACAGTCCCCATAATAATGTCAGTTACAGTCTCCCATAATAATGTCAGTTACAGTCCCCCATAATAATGTCAGTTACAGTCCCCCATAATAATGTCAGTTACAGTCCCCATAATAATGTCAGTTACAGTCCCCATAATAATGTCAAGTTACAGTGCCCCATAATAATGTCAGTTACAGTCCCCATAATAATGTCAGTTACAGTCCCCCATAATAATGTCAGTTACAGTCCCTCATAATAATGTCAGTTACAGTCCCCATAATAATGTCAGTTACAGTCCCCATAATAATGTCAGTTACAGTCCCCCATAAATGTCAGTTACAGTCTCCCCATAATAATGTCAGTTACAGTCCCCATAATAATGTCAGTTACAGTCCCCCATAATAATGTCAGTTACAGTCCCCCATAATAATGTCAGTTACAGTCCCCTATAATAATGTCAGTTACAGTCCCCTATAATAATGTTACAGTCCCCTATAATAATGTCAGTTACAGTCCCCATAATAATGTCAGTTACAGTCCCCTATAATAATGTCAGTTACAGTCCCCCATAATAATGTCAGTTACAGTCCCCTATAATAATGTCAGTTACAGTCCCCCATAATAATGTCAGTTACAGTCCCCTATAATAATGTGTTAGTCCCTCATAATAATGTCAGTTACAGTCCCCATAATAATGTCAGTTACAGTCCCCCATAATAATGTCAGTTACAGTCCCCTATAATAATGTCAGTTACAGTCCCCTATAATAATGTCAGTTACAGTCCCCTATAATAATGTGTTAGTCCCCATAATAATGTCAGTTACAGTCCCCATAATAATGTCAGTTACAGTCCCCCATAATAATGTCAGTTACAGTCCCCCATAATAATGTCAGTTACAGTCCCCTATAATAATGTCAGTTACAGTCCCCATAATAATGTCAGTTTACAGTCCCCTATAATAATGTGTTAGTCCCTCATAATAATGTCAGTTACAGTCCCCTATAATAATGTCAGTTACAGTCCCCATAATAATGTCAGTTACAGTCCCCTATAATAATGTGTTAGTCCCTCATAATAATGTCAGTTACAGTCCCCATAATAATGTCAGTTACAGTCCCCTATAATAATGTCAGTTACAGTCCCCATAATAATGTCAGTTACAGTCCCCTATAATAATGTCAGTTACAGTCCCCCATAATAATGTGTTCAGTCCCTCATAATAATGTCAGTTACAGTCCCCATAATAATGTCAGTTACAGTCCCCTATAATAATGTCAGTTACAGTCCCCTATAATAATGTCAGTTACAGTCCCCTATAATAATGTGTTAGTCCCTCATAATAATGTCAGTTACAGTCCCCATAATAATGTCAGTTACAGTCCCCATAATTATAAATAATGTGTTAGTCCCTCATAATAATGTCAGTTACAGTCCCCTATAATAATGTCAGTTACAGTCCCCATAATAATGTGTTAGTCCCATAATAATGTCAGTTACAGTCCCCATAATAATGTCAGTTACAGTCCCCATATAATAATGTCAGTTACAGTCCCCTATAATAATGTCAGTTACAGTCCCCATAATAATGTCAGTTACAGTCCCCATAATAATGTCAGTTACAGTCCCCATATAATAATGTCAGTTACAGTCCCCATAATAATGTGTTAGTCCCTCATAATATAAAATGTCAGTTACAGTCCCCTATAATAATGTCAGTTACAGTCCCCATAATAATGTCAGTTACAGTCCCCCATAATAATGTCAGTTACAGTCCCCATAATAATGTCAGTTACAGTCCCCATAATAATGTCAGTTACAGTCCCCTATAATAATGTCAGTTACAGTCCCCCATAATAATGTCAGTTACAGTCCCCTATAATAATGTCAGTTACAGTCCCCTATAATAATGTGTTAGTCCCCATAATAATGTCAGTTACAGTCCCCTATAATAATGTCAGTTACAGTCCCCATAATAATGTGTTAGTCCCTCATAATAATGTCAGTTACAGTCCCCATAATAATGTCAGTTACAGTCCCCATAACAGTGTTTGTCACAGTCCCCATAATAATGTCAGTTACAGTCCCCCATTATAATGTCACAGTGCTCACACAATAATGTCGGTCACAGTCCTCCATAACAGTGTTGGTCACAGTTGCCAAATAACAGTGACAGTCACAGTGCCCCATAATAATGTCAAAGTGACCCTTTAATGGTGACAGTCAATGCTTCTACAGGGATTGTCTTCATACAGTCCTGATATTATGCAGCTTTCTAATGAGCTTTTCATTTCTCGGAGGCTGGAGATCTCTGCTTGCTGTCAGTAAATGGGCACAGATGTATCTAGAGCTGTGAATATATTTGCATCCGATCTTCTCGCTCAGTTTGGACGCTTGTCGCTGATGTAGACGTGCGGACAATATGGTGACAGTCAGGACTCCACCGATCCAGTGTCAGCACTGATACATTGTAGCAACGTAGAGATGTTTCCATTCACTAATAACAAGCAGCGATCGTCAAAGGAGCCAATATATTAGAAATCCAAATGACCCATCGTCCTGCCATGACCCCATCCAGCACAATGCTGTTCTGCAGAGATCCCCTCCGCGGTCCGGGGATGTTATCTGATGAGAGAGAACAGCCATATTCTCCGTATTTTGCGTCCATGCGCCGTGCGGAGGGGGAGGGGATCGTGGTGTTCAGCTCCTCGCCGTGCACAGATCAGACGCAGATAAATGCTGGATAATCAGATGATGGGATTTATTTTACTTTGCTCCTTTTCGCTTCATTTGAGCTGCGGAGAATTGATTTCCTAAATACGGCTCCTCCGCGCCGCGTCTCCTTCCTCGGTTACTCCGCCACATGTACTTTCCACTCCACCTGAATTCTGCTTTATTCCAATTTTCTGCTTCCCTGCCTTTAATCCCCGCGTTACAGAGAGGATTCTACGCGGCTCGGATATCTTGTGGTCTTTAGCGCCAGAGGGATCGATACGTAATAGCGCCATATGTTTATGCAGATACATTTAGGAGGACTTTGGGCATAAGATCTGCGTGACCACTGAGTGAAGACCCTCATCCATGGACAGACGCAATGGGTATTTAGTCTGAGTTATTGCTTCCCCAGGAGCCGGGAACATTCAGGTATCATAAATCCCCAGCATTACTGTGTAGCCCAGCTACGCAGGCACACATAAAATCCAGGAGAATGCACAGGAAGGTAATCACAAAAGCTTGCTATTCATGCACTTCACTTACAATTTCAGACACACCCACTAGGGGTATAGGAGGTGGTGACACGTAGCAGAGTCAGTCTGTTTCCTCTCTGAGAAGAGCTCAGATCAGTCAGTTAGTTTCCTGTCTTCAGACAGTGCAGTTCAGTGCCAGTTCAGTCTGGACTAGGAGAGAGGACTGAATCCTCGCAGAGCTAGCGTAGCTCACCTGACAAAGAAGTGGAGGCTAGTACGGGTGAAGTGCATCATCCTAGCCTAGTCAGAGCTACCCTTAATCAGTACCTCAGTAGAAGCTGAAACAAGGAGGAAACTGAGAGCTACTCAGCGAGTTTAGAAGAAAGCTGACATTACCATCGAAGTTACAATTGCTTGTGCTAAGAGCGAGAGCAGGACGAAGGGCAGTGGAGAAGATAGAGAAGTGCTTTAGGTATTGGATTGCCTGCACTAAATTGCCGGACACCGGAGTCCGAAGCGTTGCTACAGTTTCAAGCTTAGTAACAAGAGAACCGGAGGCATCTGGACTACAGGTCGCAGAGAGCAGCCCAAAGTGTCAATACGTAACCGGAGACAGGGAAAACAGGAGTCTAGCCTGATCAGCAAATATAGACTTAGTTTTCACCACTTAGAAGTTTCCACCACAACGTTGGCCGGGCAGTATAGCTATTGAGAGAGCTGGAGATTCAGAGTTAACTTCGCTTCAGGCAAGTTGGACTCACCTACATTCGAAGTAAAGGAGGCCTCTAACCTGCTCAGCGGTTACCCGAATGTGCATTCTCCACCCCGACCTGCTCCCCGGGATCTGCTTGAACCATCTACCAGTAAAAGGTATGAAAAGAAGCTATTTTGTGTGTGACTGAATTATTATCTATACCCTGCATCATCATCACCATAGACTTCCAGGGACCCGTCTCACCTGTGGGAGACTACCACCCAGCTGCCCCCATAACATCCCCTGTGAAAGTCCTTATAGCAGCGCTGGTTCAATTAACCAGATACCACAGGTGGCGTCACGAACTACCTATCCTTAAAATCCCCTGTAAATATCCCCCATTGTATGAGCGCCCAGGGCCACGGACCGAGTCCTGCTGCCAGTGACAAATCCCATAGACTTTCATGGGCTCGGTGCCGAGTACCCCATTGCCCTGGTACTAAGTGAGCGACTCATTACCCATCCCCTAAAGACGCTCGGACACAAGTACTACTAATGAAAGTTGACCCAAATGCTCTAAATAGTCTAAAATAATAACCAGGGCCGGTGTCCACCCTCCTCAGGTCCAGCATTGGTCTCCCATCTTCCTCAGATCAAGCACTGGCTCCCCGCCCTCATCAGGTCCAGTACTGGCTCCCCACCCTCATCAGGTCCAGTACTGGCTCCCCACATTCCTCGGGTCCAGCACTGGCTCCCCACTACTCGAATCCAGCACTGACTCCCCACCCTCTTCGAGTCCAGTACTGGCTCCCCACCCTCTTCGGGTCCAGCACTGACTCCCCGCCCTCATCAGGTCTAGTACTGGCTCCCCACCTCCCTCGGGTCCAGCACTGGCTCCCCACCCTCCTCGGTCCACCACATTTTAATAGCCAGTAAAGGCTAGGCAGACAGCTGTGAGCTGATATTAAAGCCTAGGAAGCTCCATGAATACTACCACCTTCCCAGGCTATAAACATCGGCCCCCAGTCTCCGCTTTCCCTCTGCTGGTTAATAAAATGTCAGAGTATTCCACGCCATTTTTTTCAGAAAATAACTTATTTAGTAATTAAATACATGTACAATAAGCTACACAAGCATTGTACTAATTATACATGTGACTGACATCTTTACATCTGATCTATGTGTTCATATCTATTTTATTCTAACGTCCCAGCTGGGTTTTCAAGAACATGGATGTGTAAAAATCGGACGGCATACACATGGTCTGAGTGCAGTAAAAAAAATTTTGTCACACCCATTGATTTGCATTGGCGAGTGTTGTCCGAGATAGGCCGGGGTCCCACTAGAGTACCACATTGGATGAGATATTCTAATGACCCTCGGCTCTGGCTTTACTGCCAGTGTGATCCGAGTGTCAGTGCTCTGCGCTCCGTTATCTTGCATCAGAGAATCACAGCGCAGCCGATGGGAATCGCACTGCACTTGGGTGATATCTGAGTGCAGTGTGATGTTTCAGCCCCAACTATAAACTTATATGGGTGCGTGTGATGCCAATTTGGCATGCAATCACAGCATGCTGCGTTTTTTTTCCTGTCCGATCGCTATCGGAGCAGGAAAAAATGTCACTGAGAACACAAACTTAAGATTAAATTGATACGAATGCAATCTGATTTTTAATCGCAAGTCTGATTGAGCTCATACGAGGATAATCGCAGCCCTAATACAGAGGTGTCTGCGTCCGATCATCTCCCCAGGGTGGACTGAGATGATGATTACCTCTAAACTCTGAACTTTTCCTCATCTCTTTTTATAAAAGCTAAAAACAGCCCAAGCTGCCAATCATGGCAAAAAAATGTGCGCAAGAAACGGTGAAACTTTCTATTTCTCTGATTGCTTATCATTTCTTCATTATTTTCACAAATGAGGGTTTGATACAATTTTATCTCCAGAAATGTTTGTAAAATAAACAGATTATCAGCAGGGATCTCACTCCATCCTCAGCTTGTTACAATGTATCAGTTCAGGTAAACTGTATTATTCTGGAAGCGAAGCTCCAAACTCAGATCTAGAGACAGAGCGACTGCTGATGATTGTATTCTCTACACTGGATGCAATTGTAACAAACCCTCTGCTGGAAGAAGAATCAGAGCTATGCAGGAAATGAGCAAGAATTTCCCTATTTCCTGTCAGCTATTAGATGTTTTATGGTCCACTCATACAATGTCTCTATTAGGGATGGTCCAAGACTGATATATTGTTGACCTATATATTGATAGGTGATCAATATGGGATCGGTGGGGGTCCAACACCTGGAGATCACCGATCAGGTGATTTCTGCTCCTGCAGGTGAGAACAGTTTACAGAGCCGCAGCCCGCCGCCCCGCGCACTCTTCTGCCAACACGAGGGACGCATGTCCCTAATATGCAGCTCCAGACACCGGGCGGTCCGAGAGCGCGATGTGGGGGTACTAGAAGGACTATCAGACCTCCAGCTCCTGCCATCACCTGCTGCTCTTCTAGCTTTTACCTGCAGATAAGAAACAATAGAATTCATTCTTATTATTATATTAAGATACGTTACATGGCCGCAGACATATTCTATATCCGTTACATGGCGGCAGACATATTCTATATCCGACTTCATTTCAAATTTTTTCTGTAAAATAATGAACAGAATGTAATAATCTTCACTTACAGGAAGAAAAAAACGGCTTTCTCTGCAATGATAAAGGAGCAATGTTCACTTTAAGTAGGTCACCGCTTCCTCACTGCCAGAAAATGACGATCGCATTGATCACTGCTGTAATAAATGTTTCTACAAGAGTTGGGTGTTTGTAGAAAGTAAATGAGTTATGACTATTCCCAGTTTCTATAAGTCTCGATGATTCGGAGAGATAAACCTGAAATTTACTGAAGTTTCCAAAAAAAAGAAAATCGCAAGAAAAAAATTAACAAACAGAGTAAGAAAAAAATATTATTGTGTCCTGATCCCTCAAGTGAGTGAATACCCTCAGATATATCATATAACAAGATTTTGTACCCCTGCCCATCAACAGCTACAGTGTATTACAAGATCTGCTATCAGAATCTTACCAGAATCTTATCCTGTATCTCTGCATACAGGGAGCTCCCCTAGTGGTGACTGCAGACAGGGTCATATCATGTATCTCTGTATACAGGGAGCTCCCCTAGTGGTGGCTGCAGACAGGATCTTATCATGTATCTTTGTATACAGGGAGCTCCCCCTAGTGGTGACTGCAGACAGGATCTTATCATGTATCTCTGTATACAGGGAGCTCCCTAGTGGTGGCTGCAGACAGGATCTTATCATGTATCTCTGTATACAGGGAGCTCCCCCTAGTGGTGACTGCAGACAGGATCTTATCATGTATCTCTGTATACAGGGAGCTCCCCCTAGTGGTGGCTGCAGACAGGATCTTATCCTGTATCTCTGCATACAGGGAGCTCCCCTAGTGGTGACTGCAGACAGGGTCTTATCATGAATCTCTGCATACAGCGAGCTCCCCCTAGTGGTGACTGCAGACAGGATCTTATCATGTATCTCTATATACAGGGAGCTCCCCCTAGTGGTGACTGCAGACAGGATCTTATCATGTATCTCTGTATACAGGGAGCTCCCCCTAGTGGTGGCTGCAGACAGGATCTTATCATGTATCTCTGTATACAGGGAGCTCCCCCTAGTGGTGGCTGCAGACAGGATCTTATCATGTATCTCTGTATACAGGGAGCTCCCCTGTTATGATTTTGGTAGCTGAGGAGAGCAGGCAAAAACGGCAATACACCAGAGAGGTTGGAATTACTGGATTGCAGTACCCTGACTAACCACCACAACTAAGGCAGCCGTGGAGCGTACCTACATTGGTCCTAGACGCCTCGTCACAGCCTGAGAGGCTAACTACACCTAAAGATAGAAAGAGGAAAGCTATCTGCCCCGGAGCAGATCCCCAAAGAACATAGAAAGCCCCCAAACATGTAATGGCGGTTAGACAAGAGGAAATACAGACACAGACAGAAAATAGTATGAGTAAACGTTGGAGCCAATCTGCCTAGAAAGAAAAAGATAGGAAGGGCACTTACTGCAATCAAAAAACACTAAAAAAATACCAACTCTACTAATTGCAAAAACACCTGAGATCCACACGACCTCTACCACCTAAATTAGTTCTCTGGTGTAACAAAACTAAGCTGCAGCCACTGAAAAAACTGGAAAAGGCAAATGAACATATAACAGTGGCTCAGATAAACTGAGAGGAGCACAAGCCCCCGGAGGGGACCTGGCTGACCTCCATAGAAGTGCAGGAAAAAATGCAAAAAGCAAGCACAAAAATAAAAGCAGAAAATATCTTATCTGTTAGCAGAAGATGCAGGCAAGACTCAGCAAGCTTCCAAGTGAACCAGGAACCAAAGTTGAGACGGAGAACAATTGATCACCGGCAACCCTGATGGGAGGGAACCTACCTTATATAAGACCAGTCTGTAAAGGTACTGCCACACTTAGTGATCTCGTTAGCGATTCAATAATGACGCAAGCTAATGAGATCGTTTGTGAGATCTCTTTTAGGTCGCTAGTAGCTGCCAAACAGGAGATCTCATAAACGACTCATCAGTGGTCAGCGATCTCTTTAACGACTTTGGCGGTCGTTAGAATGTGTCATTAGCATGTACTGAGCGCTTCTGATTCATAGGAATTTCCAGCATCGCTCCTGCTCTCTGCGTCCTACTGCTTTGCAACTGCTGCGGTCCTCTCTGTGACGCAAAAGAGAACTTTATAGATATTGCGATCCATTCCGTGACGCTAAACCCATATGCGTCACAAACGAGGTCGTTGCAAAAGGTGCCAAACAGTGATATAGACTCACCAGCGGGACGCCAACGATCAAAAAACGGTCCAGAACTCTAGTGAACGATCAACGAGATCAGCAGGGGCCACTAGTTGCTACATGCCACACACAGCTAAGTCGCTAACGAGATCGCAAAATAGTGACGTTTTAGTGATCTCGTTTGCGATCTCGTATGCGATCCCGTTTAGTGTGGCATACCCTTCTCTTGATTGTCAATCTTCACAATCTTCATTGAATGGTTCAGTATGTTTGTAACCACCAGAGGGAGCTTCTGCTCAGAATTCATTTCTAACACATTCACAACACTCCCCCTAGTGGTGACTGCAGACAGAGTCATATCATGTATCTCTGCATACAGGGAGCTCCCCTAGTGGTGACTGCAGACAGGGTCATATCATGTATCTCTGCATACATGGAGCTCCCCCTAGTGGTGGCTGCAGACAGGATCTTATCATGTATCTCTATATACAGGGAGCTCCTACTAGTGGTGACTGCAGACAGGATCTTATCATGTATCTCTGCATACAGGGAGCTCCCCCTAGTGGTGACTGCAGACAGGGTCATATCATGTATCTCTGCATACATGGAGCTCCCCCTAGTGGTGGCTGCAGACAGGATCTTATCATGTATCTCTATATACAGGGAGCTCCTCCTAGTGGTGACTGCAGACAGGATCTTATCATGTATCTCTGCATACAGGGAGCTCCCCCTAGTGGTGACTGCAGACAGGGTCATATCATGGTATCTCTGCATACATGGAGCTCCCCTAGTGGTGGCTGCAGACAGGATCTTATCATGTATCTCTATATACAGGGAGCTCCTCCTAGTGGTGGCTGCAGACAGGATTTATCATGTATCTCTGCATACAGGGAGCTCCCCCTAGTGGTGGCTGCCAGACTGGATCTTATCATGTATCTCTGTATACAGGGAGCTCCTCCTAGTGGTGACTGCAGACAGGATCTTATCATTGTATCTCTGCATACAGGGAGCTCCCCCTAGTGGTGACTGCAGACAGGGTCATATCATGTATCTCTGCATACAGGGAGCTCCCCCTAGTGGTGGCTGCAGACAGGATCTTATCATGTATCTCTATATACAGGAAGCTCCTCCTAGTGGTGGCTGCAGACAGGATCTTATCATGTATCTCTGTATACAGGGAGCTCCCTCTAGTGGTGGGCTGCAGACAGGATCTTATCATGTATCTCTGTATACAGGGAGCTCCCTCTAGTGGTGGCTGCAGACAGGATCTTATCATGTATCTCTGTATACAGGAGCTCCCCCTAGTGGAGGCTGCAGACAGGATCTTATCATGTATCTCTGTATACAGGGAGCTCCCCTAGTGGTGGTGGGGAGACAGGATCTTATCATGTATCTCTGTATACAGGGAGCTCCCCTAGTGGTGACTGCAGACAGGATCTTATCATGTATCTGTAGCGCCGGCGTCCTTTCCCTCTGCCAGGCAGGGACGCTGTTCCCCTGCGGACAGCGTCCTCTGCAGGCAGGGACGTCGCCCCCCTTACCGCGCTCAGCGTCCTCCTTCCGCCCTGCTGGGGCCGCGCGCTCCTTCCCTGCTACTGGACTTAGGGCGCGCGCCAGCGCGCTCCCCGCTCTTAAAGGGGCCGCGCGCATCTTTCAAAAAGGTCCCCCGGCCAATGCCGGAGGAACTCCACCCTATTTTAAAGTACTTCCTCCTTAATGGAGGTGCTCGAGCATTGTGTTATTGCACTGTTCACTACTCTGCTTTAGCCCTCGGGGTCCGTTACCAGTTACCTGCCTGTTTCCTGCCAGTTTTGCTGTTGCTACCTGTCCGCTAGCCTGCTGGAGGTTCGGCCGTCACATGCGGTGACCATCGGCTATTCCAGAGAATCTCGCCTGCTCACTTGGGGGCGCTCATCTGCCATCTGCCTGCAAGCCTACCTGGAGGTTCGGCCGTCACATGCGGTGTCCTTCGGCTATTCCAGAGACTCTCGCCTGCTCACTTGGGGGCGCTCATCTGTCATCTGCTGCTAGCCTACCGGGAGGCTCCACCATCTCAGGTCGTATATACCTGTCTATCCAGAGACTGCCCGGTCACTTGCCGTGACTACCCGCCTGTCTATCCAGAGACTGCCCCGGTCACTTGCCGTGACTACCTGCCCGTTTATCCAGAGACTGCCCCGGTCACTTGCCGTGACTACCCGCCTGTCTATCCAGAGACTGCCCGGTCACTTTGCCGTGACTACCTGCTCGTTTATCCAGAGACTGCCCCGGTCACTTGCGTGTCTACCTGCCTGTCTATCCAGAGACTGCCCCGGTCACTTGCCGTGACCTCCCGCCTGTCTGTCCAGAGCTGCCCCCGTCACTTGCAGTGATTTCCTGTCCGTCTCCCCGGGCGCCACCCGCTCCTTTACAAGGAAAGTCTCCTTGTATAATAAAGCTCAGAGGTTCCGCCTCCCAGACCCGTTACAGTTTGCTCGGGCCATGGAACCCGGAGGCACTCAAACTCCCTCGCTCTCTGACCTGTGTCATGAACTGTCTCGTCAGAAGGTCTCAACAGGAGTCCATCCTGGGTCACCTGCGGAATGTTAATTCCCGCCTGGACACCCTGACTACTTCACCAGCAACCACCGCGGGCGCCATGACTCGCAATCCGGCAGTTCCGCTGCTTACCAAATTCCGTGGTTTCCGTGCCTGAACCTCGACTTTCAGCTCCTCCTCGGTTTGGAGGCAACCCTGCTCTGGCTCGGGGTTTACATTAACCAGTGCACCCTGCATTTTGAACTCCTGGCACACCAATTTTAACTCGACCGGGCCCAAAATTGCCTTCATCATGTCCCTCTCTCACGGAGAGGCCCTGGCCTGGCTAAATCCTCTTTGGGAAAGAGAAGATCCTCTGGTGTCTGAACTGTCTGCTTTTCTCTCAGCCTTCGGAAGTATTCGACGAACCCGGACGGAAGACGTCCTCTGCATCTTCTCTGCTGCGTCTCCGTCAGGGAAGTCTCACCGTGGGTCAATATGCCATACGGTTCCGTACCCTTGCCTCGGAGCTGGCTTGGGATAATGACGCCTCTGTATCTGTCTTCTGGGAGGGTCTGTCCGGCCGTATTAAAGATGAACTTTGCCGGTCGGGACATTCCAACCTCTCTCGATGACCTAATAACTCTTGCCAATCGAATTCATCTACGGTTCCAGGAGCGCGCTAAAGAGGTCACCCGTGAGAGAGGGTTTCCTCGTCTAGCTCCTTCTTTTCAGAGACCTGTAACTCCTTCCGTTTCTCCTCAGGTACACTCTTCTGAGCTTATGCAAGTCGACCAGACCAAGATGGTCAAAGCCGTCAGGACTTACGCCGTGCCGAGGGGAGTTGCTTCTACTGTGGCAGTAATGGAGCACCGGATCCGTACCTGCACAGAGAGGTCGGGAAACGCCTGTGTCTAGGTTCGTCGGAGAGGTCCACCTAGACAAAAATAAATCCTCTTCATCTCTGCTGCTGTCAGTCTCAATTCTCCTCGGTGAGAAACCGTTATTTCGAACTAGCCAACTTGATTATGGAGCAGCGGGAATCTTGTTTCACAGGCTCTGGTAGAAAAATATCACATTCCTACCAGACCTCTGGTCGAACCAGTTTCTGTTGCTGCTGTGGATGGGGGTTCTCATACCACGTCCCATCCAACTTATCACTGAAGCCATAACCCTGCAGGTGGGAATGTTGCATTCTGAGAGCATCTCGTTCATGTTCTGCCTGGACTCTCTCTCGCTTTCTTACTAGGTCTGCCTTGGCTCCAAAGCATGCACCCGTGCTCGACTGGCAGACTGGAGAGATCCTTCGCTGGGGACAGGACTGTCATAAAAAGTGTTTGGTTCCTGTTCATCCCGTCCGTCCTTCTCCTACACCAACTAATCTACCAGGGCTCCCGATTCCATATTGGTCATTTGCTGATGTCTTTAATAAAAAGGAAGCGAGAGACATTACCCCCTCACAGACGTATGATTGCCCGATCGACCTGCTACCCGGTACTACGCTCCCCGTGGGCGTATTTACCCATTGTCCGCTGCTGAGACCAGGTCGATGTCCAAATATATCGAGGAGAATTCGGCCAGGGATTCATCCGGAAATCCACCTCCCAGGCGGGAGCAGGTTTCTTCTTCATAAAAAAGAAAGACGGCTCTCTCCGTCCCTGTATTGACTACAGAGGCCTAAATTTGATCACGGTGAAGAATAAGTACCCTCTTCCGCTCATTCCAGAATTGTTTGATCGTCTGAGGGGGGCTAGAATCTTCACCAAACTGGATCTTCGTGGGGCATATTAACCTGGTCCGTATCCGTCGGGGAGATGAATGGAAGACGGCATTCAACACCCGGGACGGCCACTACGAGTATTTGGTGATGCCCTTTGGTCTCTGTAATGCTCCAGCAGTCTTTCAGGAGTTGGTCAATGACATCTTCCGGGACCTTCTCTACTCCTGCGTTGTGGTGTACCTAGACGACATCTTGGTCTTCTCACCGGATCTCCAGTCTCACCGGAGGGATGTTCGTCAGGTTTGCTCAGGCTCAGGCAGAATCACCTCTTCGCCAAATATGAGAAGTGCCTCTTTGAGCAGACCTCGCTTCCGTTTTTGGGCTACATCATTTCTCAGACAGGCCTACGAATGGATCCGGAGAAACTGTCTGCCATCGAGAAATGGCCCCGACCGGAGGGGTTGAAGGCCATTCAGCGGTTCCTGGGATCGCCAATTATTACCGCCTTTTCATACCGCACTTCTCTTCCCGGACTGCTCAATCTCCGCGCTCACCCGCAAGGATGCTAATCCCAAACAGTGGACGCCCGAAGCAGAGGAGGCCTTTCTTTCTTTAAAACAGGCCTTCTCTTCCGCTCCAGTGCTGCATCGCCCGGACGGCAACAAGCAGTTCTTCCTGGAGGTGGACGCTTCCTCTTCTGGAGCCGGAGCGGTACTTACTCAAAAATCTTCATCCGGGAGGATGGTATCTTGCGGCTTCTTCTCCAAACTCTTCTCCTCTTCTGAGCGCAATTACTCCATAGGAGACCGAGAGTTATTGGCCATCAAGCTGGCATTGGAGGAGTGGCGTTACCTACTCGAGGGGGCTCTTCATCCGGTAATCATTTACACTGACCACAAAAATCTGGCTTACCTCCAGCATGCCCAGAGACTTAACCCTCGCCAAGCCGGTGGTCCTTGTTTTTTGCCCGCTTTGATTTTCTCTTACATTTTCGCCAGGCCGACAAGAACATCAAGGCGGACGCCTTGTCCCGGTCCTTCCTGGTGTCGGATCTCGAGGAGGAACCTAAACATATCATCGATCCCGCCAGAGTGATGCAGGTGGCTCCCGTGAGTCTAAATCGTCTCCCTCTGTAAGACGTTCGTATCGGTAACCGATCGGGAGAGAATCCTACACTGGGGTCATTCGTCTAAACTAGCTGGCCACGCTGGTCAGAAAAAGACCCTCCAGCTCATTACTCGGCATTACTGGTGGCCTACCCTGCACAAGGACGTAATAGACTTTGTTTCTGCCTGTGTCTCCTGTGCCCGCAACAAAGTTCCGAGACACCTGCCTGCCGGCCGTCTTCTTCCGCTTCTGTACCCGCTGCCCCCTGGCAGCATATAGCCATGGACTTCATAACAGATCTGCCCGTCTCTGCCGGTTGTACGGTCATTTGGGTGGTCGTTGACCGATTTTCCAAGATGGCTCACTTCATTCCCTGCCAGGGCTTCCGTCTGCACCCGAGTTGGCTAAAGACTTTATCCGCCACATCTTCCGTCTTCATGGTCTGCCTCGTCACATTGTGTCGGATCGTGGGGTACAGTTCACCTCACTTTTCTGGAGAGGCCACTTGTAAGTTGCTAGACGTCACCTTGGATTTCTCCTCCGCTTACCACCCACAGTCCAATGGACAAGTTGAAGCGAATCAATCAGAATCTGACCAGTTATCTCCGGCACTTCGTTAATGCCCACCATTCTGATTGGGTGGATCTCCTGCCTTGGGCCGAATTCTCTTACAACAATCACGAGAGCGAATCTTCCTCCAAATCTCCGTTTTTGTAAGTCTTCGGTCAACACCCTCGGATCCTGTTCCTGTCTCCATCTCTGTGGACAATCCAGCTGCGGAATCTCTGGTTAACGAATTTTCCTCCATATGGGAGAGTGCCCCGGGCCACACTCATTCGGTCATCCGAGCGCATGAAGAAAATGCTGACAAAAACGTCTGGATCCTCCTCAATTCCGTCCTGGGGATAAGGTCTGGCTTTCATCCAAGTATGTCCGGCTCAAGATTCCTTCCTACAAGTTAGGCCCTCGGTTCATCGGTCCTTTTGAGATCATCAGTCAGATCAACCCGGTGTCCTAATAAATTGAAACTCCCGGCCAATTGCGGATTCCTACTCCTTCCATGTATCTCTCCTCAAACCGGTGGTACTTAACTCTTTTGTCAAGTCTACAGGTACACCTCCTGCTCCAGTGTCTGCTGAAGACGAATTTGAGGTAGAGAACATTCTGGCCACCAAAAGGGTAGGAAGAAAGACCTATTTTCTGGTGGATTGGAAGGGGTTTGGTTCCTGAGGAGAGAACGTGGGAGCCTCGGGAGAACATCCATGCCCTCTCATCCTAGCTAAATTTCTTTCTGGCCTAAAAAGGGGGGGCCTAAAGGGTGGGGTACTGTAGCGCCGGCGTCCCTGCCCTCTGCCAGGCAGGGACGCTGTTCCCCTGCGACAGCGTCCTCTGCCAGGCAGGGACGTCGCCCCCTTACCCGCGCTCAGTGTCCTCCTTCCGCCCTGCTGGGGCCGCGCGCTCCTTCCCTGCTACTGGACTTAGGGCGCGCGCCAGCGCGCTCCCCCGCTCTTAAAGGGGCCGCGCGCATCTTTCAAAAAGTCCCCGGCCAATGCGGAGGACTCCACCCTATATAAAGTACTTCCTCCTTAATGGAGGTGCCCGAGCATTGTTGTTATTGCACTGTTCAATACTCTGCTTTAGCCCTCAGGGTCCGTTACCAGTTACCTGCCTGTTTCCTGCCAGTTTGCTGTCTGCTACCTGTCCGCTAGCCTGCCTGGAGGTTCGGCCGTCACATGCGGTGACCATCGGCTATTCCAGAGAATCTGCCTGCTCACTTGGGGGCGCTCATCTGCCATCTGCCTGCAAACCTCCCTGGAGGTTCGGCCGTCACATGCGGTGTCCATCGGCTATTCCAGAGACTCTCGCCTGCTCACTTGGGGGCGCTCATCTGTCATCTGCCTGCTAGCCTACCGGGAGGCTCCACCATCTCAGGTCGTATATACCTGTCTATCCAGAGACTGCCCCGGTCACTTGCCGTGACTACCCCTGTCTATCCAGAGACTGCCCCGGTCACTTGCCGTGACTACCTGCCCGTTTATCCAGAGACTGCCCCGGTCACTTGCCGTGTCTACCTGCCTGTCTATCAGAGACTGCCCCGGTCACTTGCCGTGACCTCCCGCCTGTCTGTCCAGAGACTGCCCCCGTCACTTGCAGTGATTTCCTGTCCGTCTCCCCGGGCGCCACCCGCTCCTTTACAAGGAAAGTCTCCTTGTATAATAAAGCTCAGAGGTTCCGCCTCCAGACCCGTTACAGTATCTCTGTATACAGGGAGCTCCCCTGTGTTGACTGCAGACAGGATCTTATCATGTATCTCTGTATACAGGGAGCTCCCCCTAGTGGTGACTGCAGACAAATCTTATCATGTATCTCTGTATACAGGGAGCTCCCCTAGTGGTGACTGCAGACAGGATCTTATCATGTATCTCTGTATACAGGGAGCTCCCCTAGTGGTGGCTGTAGACAGAATCTTATCATGTATCTCTGTATACAGGGAGCTCCCCCTAGTGGAGGCTGCAGACAGGATCTTATCATGTATCTCTGTATACAGGGAGCTCCCCCTAGTGGTGACTGCAGACAGAATCTTATCATGTATCTCTGTATACAGGGAGCTCCCTAGTGGTGGCTGCAGACAGGATCTTATCATGTATCTCTGTATACAGGGAGCTCCCCCTAGTGGTGGCTGTAGACAGGATCTTATCATGTATCTCTGTATACAGGGAGCTCCCCCTAGTGGAGGCTGCAGACAGGATCTTATCATGTATCTCTGTATACAGGGAGCTCCCCCTAGTGGTGGCTGCAGACAGGATCTTATCATGTATCTCTATATACAGGGAGCTCCCCCTAGTGGTGACTGCAGACAGAATCTTATCATGTATCTCTGTATACAGAGAGCTCCCCCTAGTGGTGGCTGCAGACAGAATCTTATCATGTATCTCTGTATACAGGGAGCTCCCCATAGTGGTGACTGCAGACAGGATCTTATCATGTATCTCTGTATACAGGGAGCTCCTCCTAGTGGTGGCTGCAGACAGAATCTTATCATGTATCTCTGTATACAGGGAGTTCCTCCTAGTGGTGGCTGCAGACAGAATCTTATCATGTATCTCTGTATACAGGGAGCTCCCCTAGTGGTGACTGCAGACAGGATCTTATCATGTATCTCTGTATACAGGGAGCTCCCCTAGTGGTGGCTGCAGACAGAATCTTATCATGTATCTCTGTATACAGGGAGCTCCCCCTAGTGGTGACTGCAGACAGGATCTTATCATGTATCTCTGTATACAGGGAGCTCCCCCTAGTGGTGACTGCAGACAGAATCTTATCATAACAATGATAACTCTTTCAGTGGGAGTTCGGACGACTCTGTACTTGGCCTTGATACATTAAAAAGTCTGTAAAGTCTGATGAATTATAATCCAGAGACTAGTGATAACACTGGTAATTTATATTGGGACAGGAGAAAAATTGATTTCATAAATCTGTCTGAAAACTCTGGATTTACAGTTTTATGGATAATTATATTAAGATCATTTTCCTCTGTGTCGTAGATTAATTTCTGCTGTCAGAAGTTTATTTACGAGGGAATGTTGGCTGATAAAGCCGATATATTAACGGACAATTAATTCCATGTGATACATTTGCAAAAGAATAATATGGGCAGAGGAAAAGAAGGGAGAACAGTCAGTGCCAGCGTCTGGGTCTTTGGCACAAGTCGGATAGTGGACAGTTTTATAAAAGGGTAAGAAATTGTTAAATCATTTCAGCTTCACCACAAATTCCAGCGTCAGCAGAAAGCTGGATAATCCTGGGAGAGCGGCACTGATGGGCTGGTAATGGACCATGTGGAGCTGAACAATAACTGGGGTTTTGCCTTTAGGATCTAATTTACAAACCAGAAATACTGAAGTGTAAAGTGTCCTCGGGAGGAAAAGTGACATCTGGACACAATGGCCGCGATTCATCAGGACCAGTGTTTTATATGTCAGGCTTGATAAAATGTACGATGCGCCACATTCCTTAGGAGACATGCGCCTCTTCATGGATCTGCCGCATTCCTTATTATGATGAATTTATCCGCTGCTCTCGTCATCCACCCAAAAGTTGTAATAAATCATAAATTGCTTGATGAATTGGCCCTTCATGGACCCCTCAGATTTCTCATGGCTCTCATAGTAGAAGTCATCACATTCATTAAAGGGAACTTTCCACCACACTTTCCCAGCTCCTGAAAGGAAATCAATCCTGTAATACAGTGGTATAAAGATGGGTCACAATATCTGCAAGACGAATCTGATCTTCTGGATGGCCACATTGTATCTCATTGTATCCAAATCCAATCATGAAAGAATTTCATCACTCACCTTCCGGAGATATTGTGGAGGTGCCAGGGTGCAACGGAGCCCAGGTGGCCAGAGAAAATATGGCCCAGAAGAGGCCTCATAGGATCATATCAGCTGGTAGAGCTTTTCTGCATTGGATAATGTAATAAAGTGGTAAGGTAGTGCACAACAGGGAACTCTGAGAAGCGGATAATGGAATCTATTAGCTGATGAAAATCCACAGAAGTGCAACAATGTCGCACCGCAATGTTCCCGCTGCCTGTCATCCTTTCATCTCCAGCTCTTATGATACATTCTTACAGATTATGGGGACATTATTGTGTGAATAGTGAAGATTACAGATCAGATGGAGCTGAGCTTACTGATAAATCAGGCAGCAGGTCTATTCCATATCTGGAAGGTTTCGATAGTGATGCTCATCCTGTGCCTCCTGGTTCATGCCAGAGCTACAGAAAAAACTGAGAACGGAGAAGGGGAATGATTAATGGTCTGGGGAAGGTTCGGTGACCTGTGAGCAGAGTAATGATGGCTACTCATAGTTATCACCCATCATCTATAGGAAAATTAACAGAAACGGATGAATAAAATCTAAAAAGAGAACTATCGATCTGTCCGGATATTTCTATTGATTGGCTCACTTCTCATTGGAGAGTTTAGGCGAGTGTTCTAACTACCTCGATAAAAGCTCAATATTCAGGATCATCTCCTAAAGTCCTCGGTGAGGGATCCGGCGAAGTTCGTCCATTAGTCGGACAGATTCTGGTGCAATGAGAAACGTCACGAGAGACGGATGTTACAGGAGCGAAGGGGAAAATTCACCAAGCGATAAAGGAAATAAGGACATTAATTTACTAATTATTACAAATCTCATAACTCAAGAAAACGGAAGGAAAGTGACGGCACTTAATAAAGGACATCCTTCATCTCATGGTCTGCAACATTTTATTCCTTAGACTAATTTATGGCTCAGACGATCCATTTCCTGGCACTTATTTTACAATCATGGCACCTGATCGATAGATCCAGAAGGGAGAACTCCAGACATATTCATACGTAATCTCCACCAACGATGACAGATGCTGTACACATTACAAAAGGAGATCAGCCTTCACTGCCACACCCAACATGGCCACCACTACTCCTCCCATAGGGCTGTGGTTTCCTAAGTGCTCTGTCACGCCCAAAGCACTTCATATCTCATTTTCATATGCATGCAAATGGTAATGAGAATATGTGTGAGCGGAGAATACGCGTATGTGCGTGTCTGTCTGCGTGTGTCTGTCTGCGTCTGCATGTGTCTGTGTCTGTCTGCATGTGTCTGTGTCTGTCTGCATGTGTCTGTGTCTGCGTGTGTCTGCGTCTGTCTGCGGGTGTCTGTGTCTGTCTGCGTGTGTCTGTGTCTGTCTGCATGCGTCTGTGTCTGCGTGTGTCTGCGTCTGCGGGTGTCTGTCTGCGTGTGTCTGTGTCTGCGTCTGTCTGCGGGTGTCTGTGTCTGTCTGCATGTGTCTATGTCTGCATCTGTCTGTGTCTTGCTGCGTGTGTCTGTGTCTGCGTCTGTCTGCGGGTGTCTGTGTCTGCCTGCGTGTGTCTGCGTCTGTCTGCATGTGTCTGCGTCTGTCTGCGGGTGTCTGTGTGTACCCATGCGACAAACAGCCCATAGTGATTGTACTTAGGCGTCTTCTGATGGGACTACTACTCCCATCCACCTATGTCTGCTGTCACATATAACAGAGACAGCATGAGCTGATGATGGGAGAGTAGTCTCATCATCCGACGCCTGAGTTCAATTGTAAAAAAAATCAAAACATTTACATAATCACATACAATATTCATACTCACCGGACACCTAATCCCTGACGCCCGCGTCTCCTGCAAGCAATCAAAAATAATAATCCAACATATACTCCCTGCCGTAGTCCATTTCATACCGAGTGTCCCACAGCGATGTCACCCGGCCTCCGGCGACGCACTGACAGGAGGTAATCTCTCCCGCAGTGTATCACTGAGCCGCCGTGGGAGTTCACTGGAGTACATCAGCTGATTAGCCCCGGTACTCTCACTTATTAGCACTGCTGTGTGAGAAAGTTCTCACACAGCGGTAGTGCCGTGAGAGCACCAGGGCTGATAAACTCCTGTGAACTCTCACGGCGGCTCAGTGATACACTGCGGGAGCGATTACTTAATGTCAGTGTATCGCCGGCGGCTGTGTAGTGCGGTCACATCTCCCGATGTGACTGTTCTACACGTGAAATCACCGTGGGACACTCGTTAAACGGACTATGTCAGACAGGGAGTATTACAGGTCCTTCTCAAAAAATTAGCATATAGTGCTAAATTTCATTATTTTCCATAATGTAATGATTAAAATTAAACTTTCATATATTTTAGATTCATTTACACACCAACTGAAATTTTTCAGGTCTTTTATTGTTTTAATACTGATGATTTTGGCATACAACTCCTGATAACACAAAAAACCTGTCTCAAAAAATTAACATATTTCATCCGTCCAATAAAATAAAAGTGTTTTAAAACAAAATAAAAAAAAAACAACAAATAATAAAGTTCAGTTATGCACTCAATACTTGGTCGGGAATCCTTTTGCAGAAATGACTGCTTCAATGCGGCGTGGCATGGAGGCAATCAGCCTGTGACACTGCTGAGGTGTTATGGAGGCCCAGGATGCTTCGATAGCGGCCTTAAGCTCATCCAGAGTGTTGGGTCTTGCGTCTCTCAACTTTCTCTTCACAATATCCCACAGATTCTCTATGGGGTTCAGGTCAGGAGAGTTGGCAGGCCAATTGAGCACAGTAATACCATGGTCAGTAAACCATTTACCAGTGGTTTTGGCACTGTGAGCAGGTGCCAGGTCGTGCTGAAAAATGAAATCTTCATCTCCATAAAGCATTTCAGACGATGGAAGCATGAAGTGCTCCAAAATCTCCTGATAGCTAGCTGCATTGACCCTGCCCTTGATGAAACACAGTGGACCAACACCAGCAGCTGACATGACACCCCACACCATCACTGACTGTGGGTACTTGACACTGGACTTCAGGCATTTTGGCATTTCCTTCTCCCCAGTCTTCCTCCAGACTCTGGCACCTTGATTTCCGAATGACATGCACAATTTGCTTTCATCAGAAAAAAGTACTTGGGACCACTTAGCAACAGTCCAGTGCTGCTTCTCTGTAGCCCAGGTCAGGCGCTTCTGCCGCTGTTTCTGGTTCAAAAGTGGCTTTACCTGGGGAATGCGGCACCTGTAGCCCATTTCCTGCACACGCCTGTGCACGGTGGCTCTGGATGTTTCTACACCAGACTCAGTCCACTGCTTCCTCAGGTCCCCCAAGGTCTGGAATCGGTCCTTCTCCACAATCTTCCTCAGGGTCCGGTCACCTTTTCTCGTTGTACAGCGTTTTCTGCCACATTGTTTCCTTCCAACAGACTTCCCATTGAGGTGCCTTGATACAGCACTCTGGGAACAGCCTATTTGTTGAGAAATTTCTTTCTGGTCTTACCCTCTTGCTTGAGGGTGTCAATGATGGCCTTCTGGACATCAGTCAGGTCGGCAGTCTTACCCATGATGGCGGTTTTGAGTAATGAACCAGGCAGGGAGTTTTTAAAAGCCTCAGGAATCTTTTGCATGTGTTTAGAGTTAATTAGTTGATTCAGAAGATTAGGGTAATAGCTCGTTTAGAGAACCTTTTCTTGATATGCTAATTTTTTGAGACAGGATTTTTGAGTTTTCATGAGCTGTATGACAAAATCATCAGTATTAAAACAATAAAAGACCTGAAAAATTTCAGTTGGTGTGTAATGAATCTAAAATATATGAAAGTTTAATTTTAATCATTACATTATGGAAAATAATGAAATTTAGCACTATATGCTAATTTTTTGAGAAGGACCTGTATATGTTGATTCATTATTTTTTCATTGTTTGCAGGAGGCAAGGGCGTCAGGGATTAGGTGTTCAGTAAGTGCGGTTAATTAAGATTCAATAACGGAGTCTGTGTAATTATTTCTAATAAAGGACTTTATTCTGTGTGTTTATTTACCATACAACTATAGGATTAGTAATGGATGGGTGTCTTATAGAGGCTCTCCATTACTAACCTGTGGGCTCGATGTCACCTGACAATACAAAGGTGACATCAACCCCACAAATATGAACCCCACTTGCCACCGCTACATGGCAAGTGGGAAGAGCGAGGCTAAGTGCTAGAATTGGAGCATCTATAAGATGCGCCGTTTCTGGGATGGCTGAGAGATGATGTTTTTAGCCTAGGGGGTGCCAATATACATTGCCCCTCCCCAGGCTATTAATATCAGCCTGCAGCTGTCTGCCTAGCCTTTGCTGGTTCGATTTTATAGGGGGACTCCATGTCAATTTTTTTCTAGGGTTCCCCTGTAAAATAGCCACTAAAGGCTAAGTGAACAGCTGTGAGCTGATATTAATAGCCTGGGAACCTTTATAGCTATTGGCTTGTTCCCAGAATATTAACATCAGCCCTCAGCCGTCGGCTTTCCCTCTGCTGATTATGAAAATTATGCAGGAGCCCACGCAATTTTTTTTTTATTTTTTGGAAAAAAAACAGATATTGCGTTTCATGCAGATTTCTGACAGTTGCTGGTTTGTTACAGCATATGCTGTGTGATCGGCTCATCATGACTGAAACTGACAGCTGCCAATCGTTTCTGAGGGTCCGCGGCTGTACGGCGACGCTGCCCCCCGTCTTCCTCCTCTCCCCTCTGATCATCGTTTACCCCAGAACCCACCTCTGAGTCTAGAAAAAAGCGCAATCACCGAGAATCTGATATTAATGTGCGATCTGGGTCTCGACGGCGTTTTCTTTTCACTTTCGATGTGTAATGGCGCAGAACCGTCCTCTCTCCTCGGTAATATCGTCTTCCCTTTTCCGTCTCTTTTATGCGCCGGTATTTATTAGTCACGGTAAATATAAACCCCATATACTGATATTACGGCGTCCCGCGTCCGGCCTGACACCACATCTGATTTCACAGCTGAACGGGCAAATGATAGAAGCCCGGGATCCGTCTTCTCGCCGACGCCATCACGGCCGCTTCCCTTCCCCCATTAGGATGTTCGGACGTCTCATTACTGAAATCTGCAGAACAATCCGTGGGTTTTCTTACAACGAGCAGCTCTGCTGTTATCAGCTGTCAAAGCATAAAGGGGAAAAAACAAATGCTCCCCATGAGATGAGCCCTGCCCCAAAACTCTGCTCATTCTGGGCTCAGGTCCGAGGAACTCAATGAGAGACGGACAGGGATTTCTGTACAGAGATAACTGTCAATCACTGAGTAGGACCGCCCACTGGACTCCTAAGACCAGAATAAGCAGAGGTTTAGGTCAAATAATAGCAAGCCATACTGAATCCTTACCCACTGAGCCATATATTCATCTTCTCAGCTCCTCCTGCTCTAGAAAGGGAAGATCAGCGTATTCCATGTGGCGGATTCCCGTTAATTAGCCGCTCAGATCTGCTCTGATGGATAAAACCAGAATAGATACAATGACTGTGATGAAACGTGCACACGGTCCGCCACACGGTAGCCCGGGGTATCACGGCTTGTGATCCCTCCGTGCCGCAAATGTGACGAAAACGCGCACACACACGACGGCTGCTGCCGTCCGACCCAGTAAACTGCAGGGATTTATAATTATCCCACTTCCACTTAGGAACTTGCAGCTCTCTGGCGCCCCCCTTACCCTCAGGTCAGTCAGGGAACTGCACCTAGGATAATTAGTCGCCAGACGGGTCACTTGGATGTGTGCTGGCTATTGGGCACGCTGCAGTGAGGGAATTATAATTACTCCGGGCCGCGGCCAGGCAATACCCTTATAAAACCCGCTCCGTCACTGCCAACGCCACCCCATAGGTCAACACTTTACACCCCGTCTTTTAAGCTGCCACCAGCTACGGTTTACTTGGAACAATTTATCAAGAGGGTCCGTAGCAACCCCAAAACAGTAGCGTAGTACTTCAGGCACGTGCAAATTCGTTTATAGAGCAGGAGAAACAAACTAATAATTTTATAGGTTTATTCCTTAAAAAAACAGGCAGTGCTTATAGTTTAAAAGAAAGGTAACAAGCTGAGGCAATATAGTTATGTACAATACAGTTACAAAATAAACGGGATGAAAAGTGAAAAGACTCACATGGTAGTTAGATCATATACAGGCAAGCCAGGCTGGGGAAGGAGCCACACGTCATAGTTCATTTGCAGATCTCTTAGTCAAGACGTCACAGCAAGGAAATGACTAAGGGGGGCTCACAGCCAGACTTATACATGTGGGCTGCTGACCTCACAAAAGGGGATGGTTTTCTGGCCACCTCCCCAGGCTGAGAGCTATGGTTTGAGCTCTGCAATATCATATAGTCCATAACTCAGCGGGGAACTCTAGCAGAATAATGGCAGACCTATCAATGATCTTACTTTGAAATAACTGTTCAAATGAGCCCAAACTTGGGTGAGCTAGCTCATAGGACATCCGAGAATTCCATTTCTCGGGTTCTGTTGGAGTTACGGGTTCACCAGTACCACGGGAACGATGCCCGTCGGCGCATGGTTCAACACAGTGACTTTCGTGTTTCTGACGCAACTTCCCACCGTGTTATAAGCAAAAAGAATGAATCCTCATAATGGCTGACATGGAGGGACAGCACATGTGAAGACAATGGAGACCCCCTACGGTGAGGCGGGAAAACTCCAGTACTGGTAGCTTCAGATTACACTGAGCCTCAATGGGAGGGGGGGAAGGGAAGCGCAGCTATGCACAGGCTGCTAAATGTAGTAGATGTCATCACACCTCCCCCCCTTAGAGGGCGCTACGGAGGCATGACCTCTCGGTAATCCGCCATGCGCACCTCAGCGGGTTCGCCACGTCGTGACAACCCATCAGCATTCCCATGATCGCTGCCTTTCTTGTGTTGTATGGCAAAATCATACTGCTGTAGGGCAAGGCTCCAGCGTAGCAACCTACCATTGGTTCCAGACACTGTGTGCAGCCAGCTCAGAAGGTTGTGGTCGGTGACCACCTTGAAGGTGCGCCCGTACAGGTAGGGCTGCAAACGTTGCAGTGCCCAGACCATGGCCAGGCACTCCTTCTCGATGGTGGAGTATGCCACTTCCCTTGGCAGAAGTTTCCGGCTCAGGTACAACACGGGGTGCTCCTGGTTCCCCGAATCAACCTGGCTAAGTACAGCACCGAGGCCAAATTCGCTGGCGTCAGTCTGTACCAGGAATGGCCGACTGCTGTCGACGGCTTTCAACACTGGAGAGCTGCACAGGGTTGTTTTCAAGGCTCGGAATGCCACCTCACAGCCATGTGTCCAGCTGACTGTTTGGGGTAGACCGCCCTTGGTGAGGTCCGTCAAGGGTTTTGCAATGGCGCTATAGTTCGGTACGAAACGCCTATAGTATCCTGCAGTGCCCAGGAAGGACTTCACCTGCTTTTTGGTCCTGGGGGTGGGCCAGGACACGATCGCGTCCACTTTCTCGGGCTCTGGCCTCATGGAACCCCCGCCTACCCGGTGACAGTTAAGGTTTTCCCCGGAATCAACTCTTCAGGGGCCGCCAGTTCGGGTCGGATGAGGGTTCGTTCAGCCCCGGTGTCCTTGAGGCCTGTAGCAAGACGGGCCCCCACGCGGACGGGCTGCACGTTGTCATCAACCCTCCCCACTAGTGTTGAGCATTCCGATACTGCAAATATCGGGTATCGGCCGATATTAGCTGTATCGGAATTCCGATTCCGAGTTCCGATATTTTCGTCTTATCGGATACCGGAATCGGGATGTCACTGTCACTGTCAGTGTCCGTCGGTCGGGTCTGTCAGGAGTCAGCGGCACTTACCTGGCAGAAGATCTCCGGCGGTCACGTCCTAGACTGCTTCATGGCCGCCATCCTCTTCTCCCCGGCGGTCACATGCAGTTTCTCGCGATAACTGCAGTGACTGCTGGGTAATCCCGGCCGTAAAGCAGTCAGTCCGATGACGTCACCGCCGGGGAAGCAGGTAATCAGCTGTGCTGCGTTGCAATGACAGGCTCTGCCTGTCATTGCGATGTAGCAGAGCTGGATCGTCGTGGGACTATCGTTATGGACTGCGTCGGACAGGTGGTATACTGTTGGTTTGTTTTTTTTCTTTTTTTACAGGAGATCGATGGCGTCGCAGGAATGAGAGTGTAATAAAAGAAATGAAAACTGTGTTGTCTCTTTTATTTCATTAAAATACTTTTTTCTTGCTGTGTCTTTTTTTTACACATTTAATAACTTTGGGATTAATAATGGATCGGTGTCTTATTGACACCTCTCCATTATTAACCGGGCTTATTGTCACCGTGCAATCAACGGTGACAATAACCCCTTATTACCCCGCTTGCCACCGCTACAGGGCAAGTGGGAAGAGCCGGGTAAAGTGCCACAATTGGCACATCTTTTGATGCGCCAAATGTGGGGCTGCTGTAGCCTGGTATTATCAGGCTGTTGAGGGCCAAAATCCATGGGCCTTGACAGTCTTTTAATACCAGGCCGCAGCAGTCTGCATTTTACTTGGCTGGTTAACAAAAATAGGGGGGATCCCCACGCCGTTTTTTTTTTCGAGGGGATCCCCTATTTTTGTTAACCAGCCAAGCTAAGCAGACTGCTGTGGCCTGGTATTATCAGGCTTGCAAGGTCCATGGATATTGGATCCTTACCAGCCTGAAAAACCAGGCCTCAGCGGTCTGCTTCATCTGGCTGGTTAACAAAAATAAGGGGGACCCCACGCTAATTTTTTTCGAGGGGATCCCCTATTTTTGTTAATCAGCCAAGATATGCAGACTGCTGTGGCCTGGTATTATCAGGCTTGCAAGGTCCATGGATATTGGATCCTTACCAGCCTGAAAAACCAGGCCTCAGCGGTCTGCTTCATCTGGCTGGTTAACAAAAATAAGGGGGACCCCACGCTAATTTTTTTCGAGGGGATCCCCTATTTTTGTTAATCAGCCAAGATATGCAGACTGCTGTGGCCTGGTATTATCAGGCTGGCAAGGTCCATGGATCTTGGCTCCTTAACAGCCTGAAAATCCAGGCCTCAGCGGTCTGCTTCATCTGGCTGGTTAACAAAAATAGGGGGGACCCCACGCCAATTTTTTCGAGGGGATCCCCTATTTTTGTTAATCAGCCAAGATATGCAGACTGCTGTGGCCTGGTATTATCAGGCTTGCAAGGTCCATGGATATTGGATCCTTACCAGCCTGAAAAACCAGGCCTCAGCGGTCTGCTTCATCTGGCTGGTTAACAAAAATAAGGGGGACCCCACGCTAATTTTTTTCGAGGGGATCCCCTATTTTTGTTAATCAGCCAAGATATGCAGACTGCTGTGGCCTGGTATTATCACGCTGGCAAGGTCCATGGATCTTGGCTCCTTAACAGCCTGAAAATCCAGGCCTCAGCGGTCTGCTTCATCTGGCTGGTTAACAAAAATAGGGGGGACCCCACGCCAATTTTTTTCGAGGGGATCCCCTATTTTTGTTAATCAGCCAAGATATGCAGACTGCTGTGGCCTGGTATTATCAGGTTGGCAAGGTCCATGGATCTTGGCTCCTTAACAGCCTGAAAATCCAGGCCTCAGCGGTCTGCTTCATCTGGCTGGTTAACAAAAATAGGGGGGACCCCACGCCAATTTTTTTCGAGGGGATCCCTATTTTTGTTAATCAGCCAAGATATGCAGACTGCTGTGGCCTGGTATTATCAGGCTGGCAAGGTCCATGGATCTTGGCTCCTTAACAGCCTGAAAATCCAGGCCTCAGCGGTCTGCTTCATCTGGCTGGTTAACAAAAATAGGGGGGACCCCACGCCAATTTTTTTCGAGGGGATCCCCTATTTTTGTTAATCAGCCAAGATATGCAGACTGCTGTGGCCTGGTATTATCAGGCTGGCAAGGTCCATGGATCTTGGCTCCTTAACAGCCTGAAAATCCAGGCCTCAGCGGTCTGCTTCATCTGGCTGGTTAACAAAAATAGGGGGGACCCCACGCCATTTTTTTTTCGAAGGGAACCCCTATTTTTGTTAATCAGTTCCCTCTGACGTCACTGATTGTGTCCCTGGCTGACCTGAAGTGAAAGTGGAAAGCAATCAATTAAGCTTTCCACTTAAGGGCCCGTCTCACATAGCGATATCGCTACCGAGATCGCTGCTGAGTCACTAGTTTTGTGACGCAGCAGCGAGCTCACCAGCGATATCGCTGTGTGTGACATTCAGCGACGATCAGCCCCCCTGCCGGGTATCGCTGATCGTCGCTGAAATGTCAGGACCTTTGATCGCTGGTTTCCCGCCTGTCACACGCAGCGATGCGTGCCTGTCAGAGGGAAACCAGCGATCAAAAAAAGGTCCTGACATTTCTGCGACGATCAGCGATACCCGGCAGGGGGCTGATCGTCGCTGAATGTCACACACAGCGATATCGCTGGTGAGCTCGCTGCTGCGTCACAAAACTAGTGACTCAGCAGCGATCTCGGTAGCGATATCGCTATGTGAGACGGGCCCTTAAGCGATGTTACCCGCAGTGTCGCTGTCCCAGATCGCTGCCTGAGCTGCCTGTTTGGCAGCTCAGCAGCGATCATGTAGCGATACACCAGCGATCCTGACAAGTGCATATCGTTGTCGGGATCGCTGGTGTATCGTTATGTGACACCCAGCCTTTACTCTCCTGTCAGGCAGGAGAGGAACTCATTCATTTGGGGTTTACTGTGAGGCTGCAGCATTAGCTGCGGTCCCTGCAGTAAACATTAACCCTTTCTGAAGGATTACACCGTGGGACCTGACTGTGCATGGGATAGGTAAGAATAATTTTGCTTTTTTATTTTATTTTTATTACAGGAAATGGTTTTTGCAGTAAAATAAAAGATGGTCAAAAACATGTGTCTTTATTTCATTAAAATGATTTTTAATTAAAGTGTGTGTGTTTTATTTTTATTTCATGCAATAGGATTAATAATTGATAGTTGTCTAATTGACAGCTCTCAATTATTAACCTGGCTTAAGGTCACCTTTCAATAGCAAGGTGGCTTTAACCCCATATTAACCCATTCGCCACCGCTACAGGGCAATGGGAATAGACGGGCAAAGTGCCAGAAAGGGCGAATCTAATTATAGATTTGTCTTTCCTGGGGTGTCTGGGGGCAGATGTTAGTAGCCGGGGGGGGGGCAAAAATAATGGTCCCTCTCTGGGCTATTATTATCTGCCCCCACTCACTGGCTTTGTCTGTCTGGTTGCAAAAATAGGGCGGGAGCCCACGCATTTTTTTTCAGCAATTTTACACCTCATATATATATATACATGTCATTGAATTTGTGACACATATATATATATATTTATATTTGTAGTTCATACACTTCTACATAGTATAATAGCCGCTAATTCAATTGCCGGCTTTTGTGAAAATGCAGAACCCGACATGAAATGACACTTGGTGTACATAGGGTTAACCATGTCTTTTCATGTCCTTTGCTATCTAATTTGCACAAACAATTAAATCAGACTATGTGTGCAAAATTTCACACCTCTAGGGGTTAATTAAAGGTGTAAATTCGTAGCAAAAAAGTCCGTTTTTTTTACAACGAATTTACACCTTTAATTAACCCCTAGAGGTGTGAAATTTTGCACACATAGTCTGATTTAATTGTTTGTGCAAATTAGATAGCAAAGGACATGAAAAGAAATGTTTAACCCTATGTACACCAAGTGTCATTTCATGTCGGGTGACCCGACATGAAATGACACTTGGTGTACATAGGGTTAACCATGTCTTTTCATGTCCTTTGCTATCTAATTTGCACAAACAATTAAATCAGACTATGTGTGCAAAATTTCACACCTCTAGGGGTTAATTAAAGGTGTAAATTCGTAGCAAAAAAGTCCGTTTTTTTTTACAACGAATTTACACCTTTAATTAACCCCTACAGGTGTGAAATTTTGCACACATAGTCTGATTTAATTGTTTGTGCAAATTAGATAGCAAAGGACATGAAAAGAAATGTTTAACCCTATATACACCAAGTGTCATTTCATGTCGGGTGCTTCTGTCTTTTCACTGAAGCCGGCTTTACCCGGCAATTGAATCAAAGGATATTTTACTATGTAGAAGTGTATAAACTATACATATATGTATATATATATGTCACAATGACATGTATATATATATATGTATTCTATGTGTGTATATTTAGTGTTTACAAGGAAAGAATGGGTTTTTTTTAGTTGCGATATTTTGTTCCCATAGACTTACATGGGACTTCCGGTATCGGTATCGGGTATCGCCGATTTTTTAGTGATATCGGCGATACCATTCCGATTCCGATACTTTAGCATATCGGAAAGTATCGCTCAACTCTACTCCCCACCACACCACCCACCAAAAGAACAGAGGCGTTGGGCCCGGAGGCCTTGGCTGGGGGTTCTTCTGCCTCTCCGGACAGGTGGCGCTGATGTGTCCTGTCCGTTTACAGGAGAAACACTGGCGGGGGTCTGATATAGGCCTGGCGCTGGCAAAGGGGATAGTGCCTCCAGAGGGACGGCTGGCAGGGGCACTGGGGTTGGTTGCAGGCTTACCCCCTCCCCAGCGGGCGGTGACGGACTTCCGCACCTCAGGTTTCCGGTTGGCCTCATAGCTGTCGGCGATCCGTGCTGTTGTGACCGCGTCCTCCGATTCTCGGTCCAGGATGAACTGTCGGACCTCAGCTGGGCACAGATGCAGGAACTGGTCTTTGATCATCAGGTCTTTCAGCTCCTCAAAGGTGTCAACTGACAGTCCATGGATCCACTGGTGAAAGTGGTTCCTGAGTCCTTGCACCACATCGCTATAACTGTTGTGTGGGCCACGTTGGAGGTTCCGGAACTTCTTTCGGTATACCTCAGGGGTTAGCTGGTACTTGGCAATCAGGGCCTGCTTGATGGCCTCATAGTCACTGTCTTGATCTGACGTGAGGGAAGCGAACGCCTCCAAAGCTTTGCCCTTTAGCACGGGGGTCAAGTACCTGGCCCATTGGTTGGCAGGCAGCCGGTACTGTCTGCAGACTTTCTCAAAGGCCCGCAGAAAAGTGTCCAAGTCTCTGTCCTTTTCCAGCACGGGAAAGTGCTCCGGCTGGGGCTTCGGACTCTGAGAGCTGCTGGGTGTACCGCTCTGGGCTGTGGAGGGCATTGCCCCTTGTCTGAGCAGCTCCAGTTCATGGGCTCTCTGAGCTTCCCGCTCGGCTCTCTCAGCCTCTCGCTGGGCTTGGCGCTCGGCTATCTCAGCCTCTCGCTGTTTGGCCTCTCGCTGGTCGGCTCTCTCTTGAGCTTGCTGGATCAGCTTCAGGCGTTCTTCCTGGTTGTCAGCGGAGAGTCCGCCAGGGCTGCCTGCAAGTAAGGGTCCACCTCTCTCTGGGTGTAAGCAGTCAGGGTTGGGCCTCTGCTCCTGCGGCACCACCTTGGCTTGGGCCGGCTCCTGCGCCCGCCACGCTCCGATGCTCGCCCAGCTCCTTCAGGGCCTGGACCAGTTGGCTTTTGGTTCGGTTCGTGTGGACAAGGCCGTGGTACTTGCAGATTCCCACAAGAGTGTCCTTGCTCTGCTGTCCGTACCAACTTGCTCCTATTGTAGCCATGTTTGCCAAATAAAAGATAGGATAGAAAAACAAAGAGAAGGGAGGGGTAACCGCAAGTACACACAATTGTCTCAGGACTAATAAACACTGAGTCTGTTCTCCAAAACTTTAGTTGCAGGGTCCCTGAAGAACCGTGCAAGTTTTTTAGTGAATGGAATGATTGCTCAAACCAGATCACTAATGCTCTATAATCCCACCGCTGCCACCACATGTGATGAAACGTGCACACGGTCCGCCACACGGTAGCCCGGGGTATCACGGCTTGTGATCCCTCCGTGCCGCAAATGTGACGAAAACGCGCACACACACGACGGCTGCTGCCGTCCGACCCAGTAAACTGCAGGGATTTATAATTATCCCACTTCCACTTAGGAACTTGCAGCTCTCTGGCGCCCCCCTTACCATCAGGTCAGTCAGGGAACTGCACCTAGGATAATTAGTCGCCAGACGGGTCACTTGGATGTGTGCTGGCTATTGGGCACGCTGCAGTGAGGGAATTATAATTACTCCGGGCCGCGGCCAGGCAATACCCTTATAAAACCCGCTCCGTCACTGCCAACGCCACCCCATAGGTCAACACTTTACACCCCGTCTTTTAAGCTGCCACCAGCTACGGTTTACTTGGAACAATTTATCAAGAGGGTCCGTAGCAACCCCAAAACAGTAGCGTAGTACTTCAGGCACGTGCAAATTCGTTTATAGAGCAGGAGAAACAAACTAATAATTTTATAGGTTTATTCCTTAAAAAAACAGGCAGTGCTTATAGTTTAAAAGAAAGGTAACAAGCTGAGGCAATATAGTTATGTACAATACAGTTACAAAATAAATGGGATGAAAAGTGAAAAGACTCACATGGTAGTTAGATCATATACAGGCAAGCCAGGCTGGGGAAGGAGCCACACGTCATAGTTCATTTGCAGATCTCTTAGTCAAGACGTCACAGCAAGGAAATGACTAAGGGGGCTCACAGCCAGACTTATACATGTGGGCTGCTGACCTCACAAAAGGGGATGGTTTTCTGGCCACCTCCCCAGGCTGAGAGCTATGGTTTGAGCTCTGCAATATCATAAGGTCCATAACTCAGCGGGAACTCTAGCAGAATAATGGCAGACCTATCAATGATCTTACTTTGAAATAACTGTTCAAATGAGCCCAAACTTGGGTGAGCTAGCTCATAGGGCATCCGAGAATTCCATTTCTCGGGTTCTGTTGGAGTTACGGGTTTACCAGTACCACGGGAACGATGCCCGTCGGCGCATGGTTCAACACAGTGACTTTCGTGTTTCTGACGCAACTTCCCACCGTGTTATAAGCAAAAAGAATGAATCCTCATAATGGCTGACATGGAGGGACAGCACATGTGAAGACAATGGAGACCCCCTACGGTGAGGCGGGAAAACTCCAGTACTGGTAGCTTCAGATTACACTGAGCCTCAATGGGAGGGGGGGAAGGGAAGCGCAGCTATGCACAGGCTGCTAAATGTAGTAGATGTCATCACATGACAATTCTGCGTTTTGTTTTTATTTGACCTTTTCCTACTTGTCTGATAATATCGCGGGTCGTAATTCTTGTGTGATATCAGCTGGGCGCTTATAATGAAGGCCAAACAGCGGGGGATCTCATTATCAGCAGATGATCTGCAAACCAGCGGCAAACTGCAAGTGACAATACGGATTCTTTTAGGGTTATATCTATGGGGCCGGGCGCCGGCTCTGGTGCTTAAATTGGTTGTCTTGTGACAGACGTTAATGGTAGCAAAAATCTCTGCTGATAGATGTCGTTCACACCTCTGGGGCCACACCTGTCTCCAAATGGGGGGTGACCATTGAGAGAAGAAGGGGCCAACAATGACATAGCTGGACGGCACATGGGGCCGCGGAGTAATAATGACAAAGGTGGATGGCACATGGGGCCGCGGCGTAATAATGACAAAGGTGGACGGCACATGGGGCCGCGGAGTAATGATGACATAGGTGGACAGCACATGGGGCCACAGAGTAATAATGACAAAGGTGGACGGCACATGGGGCCGCGGAGTAATAATGACAAAGGTGGACGGCACATGGGGCCGCGGAGTAATAATGACAAAGGTGGACGGCACATGGGGCCGTGGAGTAATGATGACATAGGTGGATGGCACATGAGGCTGCAGAGTAATAATGACAAAGGTGGACGGCACATGGGGCCGTGGAGTAATAATGACATAGGTGGGTGGCACATGGGGCCGTGGAGTAATAATGACATAGGTGGGTGGCACATGGGCCGTGGAGTAATAATGACATAGGTGGGTGGCACATGGGGCCGTGGAGTAATGATGACAAAGGTGGACGGCACATGGGGCCGTGGACTAATGATGACAAAGGTGTACGGCACATGGGGCTGCAGAGTAATGATGCATAGGTGGTGGCACATGGGCCATGGAGTAATAATGACAAAGGTGGACGGCACATGGGGCCGTGGAGTAATGATGACAAAGGTGGACGGCACATGGGGCTGCGGAGTAATAATGACATAGGTGGTGGCACATGGGGCCGTGGAGTAATAATGACAAAAGGTGGATGGCGCATGGGGCCTCGGAGTAATAATGACATAGGTGGGTGGCACATGGGGCCGTGGAGTAACGATGACATAGGTGGACGGCACATGGGGCTGCGGAGTAATAATGACATAGCTGGACGGCACATGGGGCCGTGGAGTAATGATGACATAGGTGGGTGGCACATGGGGCTGCAGAGTAATGATGACATAGGTGGACGGCACAAGGGGCCGCGGAGTAATGATGACAAAGGTGGACAGCACATGGGGCCGCGGAGTAATGATGACAAAGGTGGACGGCACATGGGGCCGCGGAGTAATAAGAGTAATAATGACATAGCTGGATGGCACATGGGGCCGTGGAGTAATAAGAGTAATAATGACATAGCTGGACGGCACATGGGGTTGTGGAGTAACAATGACATAGGTGGATGGCACATGGGGCTGTGGAGTAATGATGACATAGGTGGACGGCACATGGGGCCGTGGAGTAACGATGACATAGGTGGACGGCACATGGGGCTGCGGAGTAATAATGACATAGGTGGATGGCACATGGGGCTGCAGAGTAATAATGACATAGGTGGATGGCACATGGGGCTGTGGAGTAATGATGACATAGGTGGATGGCACATGGGGCTGTGGAGTAATGATGACATAGGTGGACGGCACATGGGGCCGTGGAGTAACGATGACATAGGTGGACGGCACATGGGGCCGTGGAGTAATAATGACATAGGTGGATGGCACATGGGGCTGCAGAGTAATAATGACATAGGTGGACGGCACATGGGGCTGCGGAGTAATAATGACATAGGTGGATGGCACATGGGGCTGCAGAGTAACGATGACATAGGTGGATGGCACATGGGGCTGCGGAGTAATAATGACATAGGTGGGTGGCACATGGGGCCTTGGAGTAATAATGACAAAGGTGGATGGCGCATGGGGCCGCGGAGTAACGATGACATAGGTGGAGGCACATGGGGCTGCGGAGTAATAATGACATAGCTGGACGGCACATGGGGCCGTGGAGTAATGATGACAAAGGTGGACGGCACATGGGGCCGTGGACTAATGATGACAAAGGTGTACGGCACATGGGGCTGCAGAGTAATGATGACATAGGTGGGTGGCACATGGGGCCATGGAGTAATAATGACAAAGGTGGACGGCACATGGGGCCGTGGAGTAATGATGACAAAGGTGGACGGCACATGGGGCTGCGGAGTAATAATGACATAGGTGGGTGCACATGGGGCCGTGGAGTAACGATGACATAGGTGGACGGCACATGGGGCCGTGGAGTAACGATGACATAGGTGGACGGCACATGGGGCTGCGGAGTAATAATGACATAGCTGGACGGCACATGGGGCCGTGGAGTAATGATGACATAGGTGGGTGGCACATGGGGCTGCAGAGTAATGATGACATAGGTGGACGGCACAAGGGGCCGCGGAGTAATGATGACAAAGGTGGACAGCACATGGGGCCGCGGAGTAATGATGACAAAGGTGGACGGCACATGGGGCCGCGGAGTAATAAGAGTAATAATGACATAGCTGGATGGCACATGGGGCCGTGGAGTAATAAGAGTAATAATGACATAGCTGGACGGCACATGGGGTTGTGGAGTAACAATGACATAGGTGGATGGCACATGGGGCTGTGGAGTAATGATGACATAGGTGGACGGCACATGGGGCCGTGGAGTAACGATGACATAGGTGGACGGCACATGGGGCTGCTGGAGTAATAATGACATAGGTGGATGGCACATGGGGCTGCAGAGTAATAATGACATAGGTGGATGGCACATGGGGCTGTGGAGTAATGATGACATAGGTGGATGGCACATGGGGCTGTGGAGTAATGATGACATAGGTGGACGGCACATGGGGCCGTGGAGTAACGATGACATAGGTGGACGGCACATGGGGCCGTGGAGTAATAATGACATAGGTGGATGGCACATGGGGCTGCAGAGTAATAATGACATAGGTGAACGGCACATGGGGCTGCGGAGTAATAATGACATAGGTGGATGGCACATGGGGCTGCAGAGTAACGATGACATAGGTGGATGGCACATGGGGCTGCGGAGTAATAATGACATAGGTGGGTGGCACATGGGGCCTTGGAGTAATAATGACAAAGGTGGATGGCGCATGGGGCCGCGGAGTAATAATGACATAGGTGGACGGCGCATGGGGCCGCGGAGTAATAATGACATAGGTGGACGGCACATGGGGCCGCGGAGTAATAATGACAAAGGTGGATGGCGCATGGGGCCGCGGAGTAATAATGACAAAGGTGGACGGCACATGGGGCGCGGAGTAATAATGACAAAGGTGGACGGCACATGGGGCCGCGGAGTAATGATGACAAAGGTGGATGGCACATGGGGCCGTGGAGTAATAAGAGTAATAATGACATAGGTGGGTGGCACATGGGGCCGTGGAGTAATGATGACATAGGTGGATGGCACATGGGGCTGCAGAGTAATGATGACATAGGTGGACGGCACATGGGGCCGCGGAGTAATAATGACAAAGGTGGACGGCACATGGGCCGCGGAGTAATGATGACAAAGGTGGACGGCGCATGGGGCCGTGGAGTAATGATGACAAAGGTGGACGGCACATGGGGCCGTGGAGTAATAAGAGTAATAATGACATAGGTGGGTGGCACATGGGGCTGTGGAGTAATGATGACATAGGTGGATGGCACATGGGGCTGCAGAGTAATGATGACATAGGTGGGTGGCACATGGGGCCGTGGAGTAATGATGACATAGGTGGGTGGCACATGGGGCTGCAGAGTAATGATGACATAGGTGGACGGCACAAGGGGCCGCGGAGTAATGATGACAAAGGTGGACGGCATATGGGGCCGCGGAGTAATAAAAGTAATAATGACATAGCTGGACGGCACATGGGGCCGTGGAGTAATAAGAGTAATAATGACATAGCTGGACGGCACATGGGGTTGTGGAGTAACAATGACATAGGTGGATGGCACATGGGGCTGTGGAGTAATGATGACATAGGTGGACTGCACATGGGGCTGCAGAGTAATGATGACATATGTGGACGGCACATGGGGCCGTGGAGTAACGATGACATAGGTGGACGGCACATGGGGCTGCGGAGTAATAATGACATAGCTGGACGGCACATGGGGCCGTGGAGTAATGATGACATAGGTGGATGGCACATGGGGCTGCAGAGTAATGATGACATAGGTGGGTGGCACATGGGGCCGTGGAGTAATGATGACATAGGTGGGTGGCACATGGGGCTGCAGAGTAATGATGACATAGGTGGACGGCACAAGGGGCCGCGGAGTAATGATGACAAAGGTGGACAGCACATGGGGCCGCGGAGTAATGATGACAAAGGTGGACGGCATATGGGGCCGCGGAGTAATAAGAGTAATAATGACATAGCTGGACGGCACATGGGGCCGTGGAGTAATAAGAGTAATAATGTCATAGCTGGACGGCACATGGGTTGTGGAGTAACAATGACATAGGTGGATGGCACATGGGGCTGTGGAGTAATGATGACATAGGTGGACTGCACATGAGGCTGCAGAGTAATGATGACATATGTGGACGGCACATGGGGCCGTGGAGTAACGATGACATAGGTGGACAGCACATGAGGCCGGGGAGTAACGATGACATAAGTGGACGGCACATGGGGCCGTGGAGTAATAATGACATAGGTGGATGGCACATGGGGCTGTGGAGTAATGATGACATAGGTGGACGGCACATGGGGCTGTGGAGTAATGATGACATAGGTGGATGGCACATGGGGCCGCGGAGTAATAATGACATAGGTGGATGGCACATGGGGCCGCGGAGTAATAATGACATAGGTGGATGGCACATGGGGCTGTGGAGTAATGATGACATAGGTGGACGGCACATGGGGCTGTGGAGTAATGATGACATAGGTGGACGGCACATGGGGCTGCGGAGTAATAATGACATAGGTGGATGGCACATGGGGCCGCGGAGTAACAATGACATAGGTAGACGGCACATGAGGCCGGGGAGTAGCGATGACACTTCTAAACTCATTTCACAGGTGGCAGCAAAGTCATCCCAGACCTGAGCAGCCGCCATGTGCCAGGCTTCATATTGTGTAATGGTGTCAGGTGTGAGCGCCGGGAAAGCTGCCAGCACAAATATCACTGCGGCCATGAGCCGCCACTCACACAGCGGAAACTAAAAGTGTCTCCTCCAGGGCTGCAGAGATTTTCACCGACAACTTCTTGTGTATCAGTGTATAGGAACGTACATCAGACCGAGCTGGAAAACAATTACTGCGCCGGTATCAGCACGGTCACTGTACAGCTGTGCCACTATATACACCGCTACGCAGTGCCTTGAAAAACTCTTCAAACCCCGTGAACTTTTCCACATTTTTTCATGTTACATCCGCAAACTTACTGTAAATGTATTTTATTTAGATTTTCTGTGATACAAACACAAAGTAACAAGTGTCTGTAACGTGCAAAGGAAATGATACAGGGCTCTAATTGTTTCAAAAATATAAATCTGAACATTGTGAGGTGCATTAGTATCCAGCCCCCCTGAGCCAGTACTTTGTAGGACAACCTTTCTCTGCAGTCTTCTGGGGTCTGTCTCTCCACCTTTCTCTGCAGTCTTTTGGGGTCTGTCTCTCCACCTTTATCTGCAGTCTTTTGGGGTCTGTCTATCCACCTTTCTCTGCAGTCTTTTGGGGTCTGTCTATCCACCTTTCTCTGCAGTCTTTTGGGGTCTGTCTCTCCAGCTTTCTCTGCAGTCTTTTGGGGTCTGTCTCTCCACCTTTCTCTGCAGTCTTTTGGGGTCTGTCTCTCCCACCTTTCTCTGCTGCAGTCTTTTGGGGTCTGTCTCTCTAGCTTTCTCTGCAGTCTTTTGGGGTCTGTCTCTCCACCTTTCTCTGCAGTCTTTTGGGGTCTGTCTATCCACCTTTCTCTGCAGTCTTTTGGGGTCTGTCTCTCCAGCTTTCTCTGCAGTCTTTTGGGGTCTGTCTCTCCACCTTTCTCTGCAGTCTTTTGGGGTCTGTCTCTCCCACCTTTCTCTGCTGCAGTCTTTTGGGGTCTGTCTCTCCCACCTTTCTCTGCTGCAGTCTTTTGGGGTATGTCTCTCTCACCTGTCTCTGCAGTCTTTTGGGGTCTGTCTCTCCCACCTTTCTCTGCTGCAGTCTTTTGGGGTCTGTGTCTCCCACCTTTCTCTGCTGCAGTCTTTTGGGGTCTGTCTCTCCCACCTTTCTCTGCTGCAGTCTTTTGAGGTCTGTCTCTCCCACCTTTCTCTGCTGCAGTCTTTTGGGGTCTGTCTCTCCCACTTTCTCTGCTGCAGTCTTTGGGTCTGTCTCTCCCACCTTTCTCTGCTGCAGTCTTTTGGGTCTGTCTCTCCCATCTTTCTCTGCTGCAGTCTTTTGGGGTCTGTGTCTCCCACCTTTCTCTGCAGTCTTTTGGGTCTGTGTCTCCACCTTTCTCTGCAGTCTTTTGGGGTCTGTGTCTCCCACCTTTCTCTGCAGTCTTTTGGGGTCTGTCTCTCCACCTTCTCTGCAGTCTTTTGGGTCTGTGTCTCCACCTTTCTCTGCAGTCTTTTGGGGTCTGTCTCTCCCACCTTTCTCTGCTGCAGTCTTTTGGGGTCTGTCTCTCCCATCTTTCTCTGCAGTCTTTTGGGGTCTGTCTCTCCCACCTTTCTCTGCAGTCTTTTGGGTCTGTCTCTCCCTCCTTTCTCTGCAGTCTTTTAGGGTCTGTCTCTCCCACCTTTCTCTGCTGCAGTCTTTTGGGGTCTGTCTCTCCAGCTTTGCACATCTAGAGGTGACATTTTGCCCCTTCCTCTTTGCCCCCTTGCTCTCGCGCAGTGACATTGGATGGAGACGTCTGTGATCGGTGATTTTTATGTTTTGTCACAGATTCTCTGGGATTTGGGTCTTGACGGTGGACGGTGGACGGTGGACGGTGATTGCGCCGTTCACACACAGGAATATGCTCTGATCTAAGTTGAACCTACGCCCCAGTCTCAAGTCTTCTGCAGCCTCCCCCCGGTATGTGGCCATGATCAAGAACTGCGTTTTTATGCAGCCTCAAACCCACAGCGGCCAGATGTTACAGCTCAGGGGATGGAATTTCAAGAAATCCCATGTCCACTATACGTCCACAGACGCCCACGGATCACCCGTAGACACGTCTTTCCAAACCACATCAAAAGAATGTGTTGGATGCAGTAAGTCCGCACGGTTCAGTGATCACATCGTGATTGACCTGCGTTCAATAGAAGGCAGCGCTTTGGACGCTGCGAACGTACACTGCATTCAAAGCACTGCTAGTTGCGGATCATGGGCACTCGGCATGACAGGTTTTCCTCCTGGATGGCCCTGTTTTAGCTCCACCATCTTCCCATCACTCTGACCATCTTCCCTGCCCCTGCTGAAGAAAAGCCTCCCCACAGCAGGATGCTGCCACCGCTATGTGTGGCGGTGGGGATGGTGCTTTCAGGGTGATGTGTAGTGTTCTCCTTTGGTCTCATCTGACCAGAGCTCCTTCTTCCACATGCTCGCTGTGTCCCCTACATGGGACTTCTTATGACTTTCAGAAATGTCTGTCTTCTTTCCACTTTTCCAAAAAGGCCAGATTTGTGGAGTATACAGCTAACAGTTGTCCTGTGGACAGATTATCCCCCTGAGCTGTGGATCTCTGCAGCTCCTCCAGTGACCATGGGCCTCTCGGCTGCTTCTATGATTAGTGCTCTCCTTGCTTGGGATGTCAGTTTAGGTGGACGGCCATGTCTTAATAGGTTTGGAGTTGTGCCATACTCCTTCCATTTTTGGATGATGGATTGAACATTGCTCCGTGAAATGTTCAGATCTTCGGCTATTTTTCATAAACTATCCCAGCTTTACTCTTTTCGACAACTTTATCCCTGACCTGTCTGGTGGGCTCCTTGGTTTTCATGATGCTGTTTGATCCTAATGTTCTCACACAAACCTCTGAGGCCTTCACAGAACAGCTGTAGTTATACTGAGGAGAAATCTCATTCTGGTGGACGCAGTGTACTAATTATGTGACTTCTGGAGATGATTGGTCACTCAGTATTTTATTTAAGGGCATTAGACTACAGGGGACTGAATACAAATGCTCCTCACAATTCTCAGATTTATATTTGTAAAATAATTAGAAAACCTTGTATCATTCCCTTTACATGTCAGAAATACTCACTACTTTGTGTTGTATCACATAAAATGCTGATACATTTAAGTTTGTGGCTGTAACATGGAAAAGTTCACTGAGTACGAATACTTTTTCAATGCACTGTACAGTATGGTTATAGGCACGGCTATATGTATGGTTTTATATGGCTATATGTACGGCTCACTTCTAGTAATGGTACAGGAATCTTCCTTTGTTATGTTCCTGGACAGATTCAAATAACAGATTTTTAAAAAATCATTAAGTATTTTTGCATTTTTTACAATTTTCTTATTTTCATAAATTTGGTCTTATTTTTTTATCATGATAAACATTATCACGAAAATGTATCTGACTTTTAACTTTATCTTTGTGGTTAGTGAGGTGAAGCCTTCTGCGATCCCTTCATCACTGGCATAGCTGCAGCACTTGTCTTCTTAGGCTCCGGCTGTCATCTCCCCTTCGTGTGAATGGCTTCATGATTTTGACCCGTTTTTGCCACTGTTCTCCAGGACAGGTGACCCTTTCTTACCATATGGCCTCAGCCACACACTGATTCACTTCCTGCTCGCTGCTCTTTATTAATGAACTCCTGATTTCTGCTGCAAGAGCAACAGCTAATACTACAGCATTGTCCTATATACAGAAAGATATAAGAGGGAATACAGTGAATACAATTATATACAAAGATATCCGAGGCACCATAGAGATCCCTGTAAAAATCCAAATTTATTCCAAAATCCTCAAGCCTAAAATACAGTCACAGGCTCGAGAAAGGCTCTTTGGCTGAAAGTTGCTCTATTTTTGTCCCCTCACTGCTGCGATGTTTTAAATAGTTTGGAATAAAGATTGGATTTTTACTAGGATTTCTATGTGCCGTGGATATCTTTGGATTTTTTTCTCTTTTTGGAGCTCGTGGGAGGCGAGTAGCACATAATCATAAGTGGCGCAGGAGATTCTATACTGGACAGAACAGTTACCTACGCTGTCAGATTAGTAAGGGATAGTAGGGCCAAGCGCCCGTGTAGATAGTCAGGGATACAGGACGCACATTGTGCGCAGAGCTCGTAGCATCAGCCTTGGGATGTATCAGAAGCTGGACGTGTGGATGATGTCTTCTCCCCATCCCGCGGCCAGCGGCTCTGATATCAGTATTTAGCGTTACCGTTCACCATCTGCTCTGCCGCAGTCACTTCACCATCAGTGATCGCCTGCAGAGATCTCTGCTTTGCAAACAAGACAACAAGAGACCTTCTGATCTGATTGAGAGACGCTTAATGCACAGATGAGAGGAAGAAACCAACGCACCAAGCGGAGGTAAAGCCTGAAGCTCAGACAGCACCATGCCGAATAATACATGAGAACAGATAGAAAGAGACAGAGAGGAACAACGAGAGGAAGATGAAGAGGAAGAACAAGAGGAAGAGCGAGAGAAAAACAAAAAGAGAGACTGAAAGGGAGATGGAGAGGAAGAACAAGAGATAAATAGAGAGGAAGAACAAGAGAAAGACAAAGAGAGAGACTGAGAGGGAGACAGAGAGGAACAATGAGAGGAAGACGGAGAGGAAGAACAAGAGGAAGATGAAGAGGAAGAACAAGAGGAAGAGCGAGAGAAAAACAAAAGAGAGAATGAGAGGGAGATGGAGAGGAAGAACAAGAGAGAAACAGAGAGGAAGAACAAGAGAAAGACAAAGAGAGAGACTGAGAGGGAGACAGAGAGGAAGAACAAGAGAGAAACAGAGAGGAAGAACAAGGGGAAGAACGAGAGAAAGACAAAGAGAGAGACGGAGAGGGAGGACGGAGAGGAAGAACAAGAGAGAAACAGAGAGGAAGAACGAGAGAAAGACAAAGAGAGAGACAGAGAGGGAGACGGAGAGGAAGAACAAGAGGAAGATGAAGAGAGAGACTTAGAGGGAGACGGAGAGGAAGAACAAGAAGAAGAGCAAGAGAAAAACAAAAAGAGGGACTGAAAGGGAGATGGAGAGGAAGAACAAGAGAGAAACAGAGAGGAAGAACAAGAGAAAGACAAAGAGAGAGACTGAGAGGAAGAACAAGAGAGAAACAGAGAGGAAGAACAAGAGAAAGACAAAGAGAGAGACTGAGAGGGAGACAGAGAGGAACAACGAGAGGAAGACGGAGAGGAAGAACAAGAGGAAGATGACAAGAGAGACTGAGAGGGAGACGGAGAAGAAGAACAAGAGGAAGAATGAAAGAAAGATGGAGAGAGGAAGACAGAGAGAGACAGAGAGGAAGAACAAGAGGAAGAACAAGAGAAAGATGAAGAGACTGAGAGGGAGACGGAGAGGAAGAACAAGAGGAAGAACAAGAAAAAGATGAAGAGAGAGACTGAGAGGGAGACAGAGAGGGAGAAACAGAGAGGAAGAGCAAGGGGAAGAATGAGAGAAAGACAAAGAGAAAGATGGAGAGGGAGATGGAGAGGAATAACAAGAGAGAAACAGAGAGGAAGAACGAGAGAAAGACAAAGAGAGAGACAGAGTGGGAGATGGAGAGGAAGATGAAGAGAGAGACTGAGAGGGAGACGGAGAGGAAGAACAAGAGGAAGAGCGAGAGAAAACCAAAGAGAGAGGCTGAGGGAGACGGAGAGGAAGAACAAGAGGAAGAATGAGAGAAAGATGGAGAGAGAGAGGAAGACAGAGAGAGACAGAGAGGAAGAACAAGAGGAAGAACAAGAGAAACATGAAGAGAGAGACTGAGAGGGAGACGGAGAGGAAGAACAAGAGAGAAACAGAGAGGAAGAACAAGAGAAAGACAAAGAGAGAGACAAGAGAAAGAACAAGAGAGAAAGGGAGAGGAAGAACAAGAGATAAACAAAGAGAGAGACTGAGAGGGAGATGGAGAGGAAGAACAAGAGAGAAACAGAGAGGAAGAACAAGAAGAAGAACAAGAGAAAGATGAAGAGAGAGACTGAGAGGGAGACGGAGAGTAACAACGAGAGGAAGACGGAGAAGAAGAACAAGAGGAAGATGAAGAAAGAGACTGAGAGGGAGACTGAGAGGAAGAACAAGAGGAAAAGCAAGAGAAAAACAAAGAGAGAGACTGAGAGGGAGATGGAGAGGAAGAACAAGAGAGAAACAGAGAGGAAGAACAAGAGAAAGACTGAGAGGGAGACGGAGAGGAAGAACAAGAGAGAAACAGAGAGGAAGAACAAGAGGAAGAACGAGAGAAAGAATGAGAGGAACAATGAGAGGGAGATGGAGACGAACAATGAGAGGGAGATGAAGAAGAAGAGTGAGAGGGAGATGGAGAAGAACAATGAGAGGGAAATGAAGAGGAAGAATGAGAGGGAGATGGAGAGGAAGAAAGAGAGACGGAGAGAAAGAATGAGAGGGAGACAGAGAGGAAGAATGAGAGGGGCATGAAGAGGAAGTCGGAAAGAGAGATGGAGAGGAAGAATAAGAGAGCGAACAAGAGAAAGACAGAGACGGAGAGGAATAATGAGAGAGACAGAAAGGAAAAACAAGAGGAAGAATGAGAGAAAGACAAAGAGAGAGACTGAGAGGGAGACGGATAGGAAGAACAAGAGGAAGAATGAGAGAAAAACAAATAGAGAGACTGAGAGGGAGATGGAGAGGAGGAACAAGAGAGAAACAGAGAGGAAGAACAAGAGGAAGAATGAGAGAAAGACAAAGAGAGAGACTGAAAGGGAGACAGAGAGGAAGAACAAGAGAGAAAGGGAGAGGAAGAACAAGAGGAAGAATGAGAGAAAGAACGATAGGAAGAGGGAGACGGAGAGGAACAATGAGAGGGAGATGAAGAGGAAGAATGAGAGGGAGACGGAGAGAAAGAACAAGAGGAAAAATGAGAGAAAGATGGAGAGAGAGGAAGAATGAGATGGAGACAGAGAGGAAGACAGAGAGAGACAGAGAGAAAAAACAAAAGGAAGAATGAGAGAAACACAGAGAGATACGGAGAGAAAGAATGAGAGCGAAACGCAGAAGAAGATGGAAAGAGAGACGAAGAGTAAGAATGAGAGGGAGAATGAGAGAAAGATGGAGAGAGATATGGAGAGGAATAATGAGAGGGAGACAGAGAGGAACAACAAGAGGAAGAACGAGAGAAAGATGGAGAGAGAGACGGAAAGGGAGACAGAGAGGAAGAATGAGAGGGAGACTTAGAGGAAAAATGAGAGGGAGACGAAGAGGAAGAATGAGAGGGAGACAGAGAGGAAAAATGAGAGGGAGACAGAGAGGAAAAATGAGAGGGAGACAGAGAGGAAAAATGAGAGGTAGACAGAGAGGATGAACAAGAGGTAAATGGAGAGGAAGAACGAGAGAGAGGGAGAGGAAGAACAAGAGATAGATAGAGAGGAAGAAGGAGAGGGAGGGAGAGGGAGAGAGGGAGAGGAATAAACAAGAGGTAGATAGGGAGGAAGAAGAGAGACGGAGAGGAAGAGCGAGAGAGAGGGAGAGCGAGAAAGACAGAGAGAAAGAACGAGGGGTAGACAGAGAGGAAGAACAAGAGAGATGAAGAGGAAGAACGAGAGGTAGACGAAGAGGAAGAACAAGAGGTAATACTGATTGAAATGTCAAACATTTTCTACACAAATAAAAGTTGACAAAACTTTGCGCCTTTTGGTGTTTTTCCACCAGTCTCGGTCATCTCCAACTTTTTGAAAACTGGAAGAAGCTTCACCAGGAGAGAGCATGGAGGATCGCATCTACAACACTGGCATAATTTTAGACACTGGAGTATATTCGTGACGATGGTTGCAATGATATTTTGCTTGTTTTTCACTCCAGATCAGCTAAAATTAAAGTTTGCATATTGTCTTGTGCTGCCCTGACAGTTGATTGCACCTGGCGCGCGCACTGCAGCACTGATCTCTTACATTCTTGTGGCAGTTGTCGTCATGTCACTAAAATAATTTAGTAGTGTTACTGGCAGGACCTCATATGATCCTGGCTACTGGCGGCCTCCTGAGTGTCAGGCTGAGGCTACTCGGCTGCGTTGTATGTCACACAGGTCATGCGGCTAAAAATCACTGTATGCTGCAAAATGCAAATGTATGGGGTCTCACTGCAACCCAGAAACTCTGCAAGCAAGTATAAAAAACTTGTAACCAGCTGGATATTTTCTGACTTGCCTTGGCTCAGTACCTTGCAAGTTGCAATGCCGCCCCATTATACTTTGATGACACAGAGCATGCATCGATCTATGGCCATGCGACCTTTATTGTGCTGAAGTCGCCATGTAGCCCAGCGTTCTGCTCTTCAGACATTTCATGTCTGATTTAGGCAGTGGTGGACATATTGGTGCAACCTATGCGACCACACAGTGGACAAGAGATAAGGGGGCCATTTCTGCCTCCAAAGCAGGTGCAAGTTTGCATTTTAGATGTTTTTGGGATGCAATGGGCCCATATATTGTTCTTGCACAGGGGCCCTCGTCTGTGTCGTCCAGTGGATTTTGGATCGTCAATCCTTTTGTTCTCTAAGAGATAAGCCGGCAAAAGAAATGTGAGCGAGCGCCCCAGTGTACAGAGGAGACTGGAGCGACAGCTGTCAGCCCAACGATCGGCAGAACCATAGATTGTCCGATACGGAGTATTGTGCAAGGGGATTTAGCTCTGTTCTTGATCTTTAGCCTTTTGCCTGCTGATCCCTGTAGTTCTACACCCAGATCCTGACCGAGGACCACACTCCAGCTTCCCCCCATTGCTGTTTTTTGTCGTCTTACTTCTGTTCTCCATCCTCCATGCGTGTCCATGTTCCAGTTCTGGCTCTATCCCTTTTTCTGCTTTCTCCTGCGATTCTCCGCACAATCAGAAACCTGTCATGTCCAGAACATGTCTGAGAAAAATCCATTTCCATTAACTTACATTGGGAACCATGCAGATTTAGGCGAGACGCTGTGTCTGCAGGAGCAGCCGCTCCACGTAACACAACCTGCAACTTTCATCAGTTCTTTGTTTTCTTACAGCCATCAACAGCGCCCCCAACAGGGAGAGAACAACAGACTTAATGGCTTGGAAATTGAGAGGCGAATGTATGAGCTTTCTGCGCTCGCCGGCTACCCCAGGATATCCAGAAAGTTACCGCTATCAAATGCTCGGTGTGCCGATATCAGAAACAAAGGTCAAAAACTTTTAGAATAATGAGAAGGTAAAGTGTTTTCTTGCTCATTGTGTGCAGTCAGCAGAACAGGAGGTTCACGGCAGCGATATGATGAAGAATAGGATGAATTTCTTAGATAGACAGCCAAACCGCGAGGGTCTAACTGCTCCGGGAAAACGGAAAATATTACAGATGATCAAATCTATTGAAATTCAAATTTACCAGGTGCAAAAAAATTATTCAACATAAGTTGATTTGCTGCAAATGAATTCACCCTGAATCAAAAGAATTTAAAGACAAAGACGTGTGTAACACTCTGGGGTCTCCTAGGACTGGATCTGTCCCCTTTAAAGCTCTTTAGCACAAGCATAGTATTTGTAAAGTTAAAGTGACTTCATCATAGAAACCGTTTGTCATGACGCAGTCAGAAGGCCATAAAAATGGGACCCAGATCGGACGGCAATGCTCGGACTGGTCGCCGTTCTCCTGACCTGAACGTGAATATATTTCTATGCAGCGGTCACGCTCGGTTTGGGAGATCTGCAGCCAGTCCCCGACCATTGCAGTCCCATCTCAGTCCAATGTATATGGCCGTCTGTCTGCGCCTTCACTGGAAGTAATAAATAGCCTATTTAAGAAGCCTGTGGCACTGACAGACTTCAGGGTTTTGTTAAAAAAAAATGGTTCAAAAATGATCCCTCTTAGTCATTTGTGATCAGTAGACTGTTCTATGCAGAAACCTGACTTAAACTGATGGTGTCACTGTCAGAGGTAACATCATCCCACTGTCACTGAGACAAGTCATGTGCCATATACATTTATTCCATAACACCCTCCTTTCCTCGCCACTAATATGTCTGCCAGATGCAAAAAGGCCAATTGTGACCTGTGATTGCCAGTAATCAGGAAAGGATCGGTAATGTAATGTATGCACACAGTCACTAATACAGCAGCAGAATAGTGAGTGCAGCTCTGGAGTATAATACAGGATGTAACTCAGGATGAGTAATGTAATGTATGTACAAAGTGACTGCACCAGCAGAATAGTGAGTGCAGCTCTGGAGTATAATACAGGATGTAACTCAGGATGAGTAATGTAATGTATGTACACAGTGACTGCACCAGCAGAATAGTGAGTGCAGCTCTGGAGTATAATACAGGATGTAACTCAGGATCAGTAATGTAATGTATGTACACAGTGACTGCACCAGCAGAATAGTGAGTGCAGCTCTGGGGTATAATACAGGATGTAACTCAGGATCAGTAATGTAATGTATGTACACAGTGACTGCACCAGCAGAATAGTGAGTGCAGCTCTGTAGTATAATACAGGATGTAACTCAGGATCAGTAATATAATGTATGTACACAGTGACTGCACCAGCAGAATAGTGAGTGCAGCTCTGGGGTATAATACAGGATGTAACTCAGGATCAGTAATGTAATGTATGTACACAGTGACTGCACCAGCAGAATAGTGAGTGCAGCTCTGGGGTATAATACAGGATGTAACTCAGGATCAGTAATATAATGTATGTACACAGTGACTGCACCAGCAGAATAGTGAGTGCAGCTCTGGAGTATAATGCAGGATGTAACTCAGAATCAGTAATGTAATGTATGCACACAGTGACTGCACCAGCAGAACAGTGAGTGCAGCTCTGGGGTATAATACAGGATGTAACTCAGAATCAGTAATGTAATGTATATACACAGTGACTGCAACAGCAGAATAGTGAGTGCAGCTCTGGAGTATAATACAGGATGTAACTCAGGATCAGTAATGTAATGTATGTACACAGTGACTGCACCAGCAGAATAGTGAGTGCAGCTCTGGAGTATAATACAAGATGTAACTCAGGATCAGTAATGTAATGTATGTACACAGTGACTGCATCAGCAGAATAGTGAGTGCAGCTCTGGGTATAATACAGGATGTAACTCAGGATCAGTAATGTAATGTATGTACACAGTGACTGCACCAGCAGAATAGTGAGTGCAGCTCTGGAGAATAATACAGGATGTAACTCAGGATCAGTAATGTAATGTATGTACACAGTGACTGCACCAGCAGAATAGTGAGTGCAGCTTGGGGTATAATACAGATGTAACTCAGGATCAGTAATGTAATGTATGTACACAGTGACTGCACCAGCAGAATAGTGAGTGCAGCTCTGGAGAATAATACAGGATGTAACTCAGGATCAGTAATGTAATGTATGCACACAGTGACTGCACCAGCAGAATAGTGAGTGCAGCTCTGGAGTATAATACAGGATGTAACTCAGGATCAGTAATGTAATGTATGTACACAGTGACTCACCAGCAGAATAGTGAGTGCAGCTCTGGAGTATAATACAGATGTAACTCAGGATCAGTAATGTAATGTATGTACACAGTGACTGCACCAGCAGAATAGTGAGTGCAGCTCTGGAGTAATAATACAGGATGTAACTCAGGATCAGTAATGTAATGTATCACAGTGACTGCACCAGCAGAATAGTGAGTGCAGCTCTGGAGTATAATACAGGATGTAACTCAGGATCAGTAATGTAATGTATGTACACAGTGACTGCACCAGCAGAATAGTGATTGCAGCTCTGGAGTATAATACAGGATGTAACTCAGGATCAGTAATGATAATGTATGTACACAGTGACTGCACCAGCAGAATAGTGAGTGCAGCTCTGGAGTATAATGCAGGATGTAACTCAGGATCAGTAATGTATGTATCACAGTGACTGCACCAGCAGAATAGTGAGTGCAGCTCTGGGGTATAATACAGGATGTAACTCAGAATCAGTAATGTAATGTATGTACACAGTGACTGCAACAGCAGAATAGTGAGTGCAGCTCTGGGTATAATACAGGATGTAACTCAGGATCAGTAATGTAATGTATGTACACAGTGACTGCACCAGCAGAATAGTGAGTGCAGCTCTGGAGTATAATCAGGATGTAACTCGGGATCAGTAATGTAATGTATGTACACAGTGACTGCACCAGCAGAATAGTGAGTGCAGCTCTGGGGTATAATACAGGATGTAACTCAGGATCAGTAATGTAATGTATGTACACAGTGACTGCACCAGCAGAATAGTGAGTGCAGCTCTGGAGATAATACAGGATGTAACTCAGGATCAGTAATGTAATGTATGTACACAGTGACTGCACCAGCAGAATAGTGAGTGCAGCTCTGGGTATAATACAGATGTAACTCAGGATCAGTAATGTAATGTATGCACACAGTGACTGCATCAGCAGAATAGTGAGTGCAGCTCTGGGTATAATACAGGATGTAACTCAGGATCAGTAATGTAATGTATGTACACAGTGACTGCACCAGCAGAATAGTGAGTGCAGCTCTGGAGTATAATACAGGATGTAACTCAGGATCAGTAATGTAATGTATGCACACAGTGACTTCACCAGCAGAATAGTGAGTGCAGCTCTGGGTATAATACAGGCAGTAACTCAGGATCAGTAATGTAATGTATGCACACAGTGACTGCACCAGCAGAATAGTGAGTGCAGCTCTGGAGTATAATACAGGATGTAACTCAGGATCAGTAATGTAATGTATGTACACAGTGACTGCACCAGCAGAATAGTGAGTGCAGCTCTGAGTATAATACAGGATGTAACTCAGGATCAGTAATGTAATGTATGCACACAGTGACTTCACCAGCAGAATAGTGAGTGCAGCTCTGGAGTATAATACAGGATGTAACTCAGGATCAGTAATGTAATGTATGTACACAGTGACTGCACCAGCAGAATAGTGAGTGCAGCTCTGGAGTATAATACAGATGTAACTCAGGATCAGTAATGTAATGTATGTACACAGTGACTGCATCAGCAGAATAGTGAGTGCAGCTCTGGGTATAATACAGGATAGTAACTCAGGATCAGTAATGTAATGTATGTACACAGTGACTGCATCAGCAGAATAGTGAGTGCAGCTCTGGGAATAATACAGGATGTAACTCAGGATCAGTAATGTAATGTATGCACACAGTGACTGCACCAGCAGAATAGTGAGTGCAGCTCTGGAGTATAATACAGGATGTAACTCAGGATCAGTAATGTAATGTATGTACACAGTGACTCACCAGCAGAATAGTGATTGCAGCTCTGGAGTATAATACAAGATGTAACTCAGGATCAGTAATGTAATGTATGTACACAGTGACTCACCAGCAGAATAGTGATGCAGCTCTGGAGTATAATACAGATGTAACTCAGGATCAGTAATGTATGTATGTACACAGTGACTGCACCAGCAGAATAGTGAGTGCAGCTCTGGAGTATAATGCAGGATGTAACTCAGGATCATGTAATGTATGTACACATTGACTGCACCAGCAGAATAGTGAGTGCAGCTCTGGAGTATAATACAGGATGTAACTCAGGATCAGTAATGTAATGTAACACAGTGACTGCACCAGCAAAATAGTGAGTGCAGCTCTGGAGTATAATACAGGATGTAACTCAGGATCAGTAATGTATGTACACAGTGACTGCACCAGCAGAATAGTGAGTGCAGCTCTGGAGTATAATACAGGATGTAACTCAGGATCAGTAATGTAATGTATGTACACAGTGACTGCACCAGCAGAATAGTGAGTGCAGCTCTGGAGTGTAATAATGCAGGATAAACTCAGGATCAGTAATGTAATGTATGTACACAGTGACTGCACCAGCAGAATAGTGAGTGCAGCTCTGGAGTTAATACAGGATGTAACTCAGGATCAGTAATGTAATGTATGTACACAGTGACTGCACCAGCAGAATAGTGAGTGCAGCTCTGGAGTGTAATACAGGCGGTAACTCAGGACTGGCGTATAGCAAATGTGGTGCCAATATTCAAAAAGGGGGCAAAAACTGAACCTGGAAATTATAGGCCAGTGAGCTTAACATCTACTGTGGGTAAAATCCTGGAGGGTTTTTTAAGGGATACTATATTGGAGTATCTGAAGCTGAATAACCTCATGACACAGTATCAGCATGGGTTTACGAGGGACCGTTTTTGTCAGACTAATCTGATAAGCTTTTATGAAGGGTAAGTTCAGGACTGGACCAAGGGAATGCAGTGGACGTGGTGTTCATGGACTTCTCAAAAGCTTTTGATACAGTGCCACACAAAAGGTTGATACATAAAATGAGAACAATGGGGATAGGGGAAAATATGTGTAAGTGGGTTAAGAACTGGCTCAGGGATAGGAAACAAAGGGTGGTTATTAATGGAGCACACTCGGACTGGGTCACGGTTAGCAGTGGGGTACCACAGGGGTCAGTATTGGGGCCGCTTCTCTTTAACATATTTATTAATGACCTTGTAGGGGGCATACAGAGTAGTATTTCAATATTTGCAGATGACACTAAACTCTGCAGGGTAATAAATACAGAGGAGGATAATTTTATATTACAGGAGGATTTGTGTAAACTAGAAGCTTGGGCTGATAAATGGCAAATGAGCTTTAATGGGGATAAATGTAAGGTCATGCACTTGGGTAGAACAAATAAGATGTATAATTATGTGCTTAATTGTAAAACACTGGGCAAAACTGTCACTGAAAAAGACCTGGGTGTATGGGTGGACGACAAACTCACATTTAGTGGCCAATGTCAGGCAGCTGCTGCCAAGGCAAATAAAATAATGGGATGCATTAGACGAGGCATAGATGCTCATGAGGAGAACATAATTTTACCTCTATACAAGTCACTGGTGCGACCACACTTAGAATACTGTGTGCAGTTCTGGTCTCCGGTGTATAAGAAAGACATAGCTGAACTGGAGCGGGTGCAGAGAAAGAGCGCGAACACAAGGGTTTAGTTATTGAGAACTGGGGGGTCTGAAAACAATTACCAATGACAGGTTATTACACTTGGGGTTATTTAGTTTGGAAAAACGAAGGCTTAGGGGTGATCTTATTACAATGTACAAATATATGAGGGGACAGGTACAAGACCTTTCTAATGATCTTTTTAGTCTTAGACCTGTGACGGGGACGAGGGGGCATCCTCTACGTCTGGAGGAAAGAAGGTTTAGCCATAATCACAGACGCAGATTCTTTACTGTAAGAGCAGTGAGACTATGGAACTCTCTGCCGTCTAATGTTGTAATGAGTGATTCCTTACTAAAATTTAAGAGGGACTGGATGCCTTTCTTGAAAAGTATAATATTACAGGCTATATTCACTAGTTTCCTAGATACGCGTTGATCCAGGGAGCTAGTCTGATTGCCGTATGTGGAGTCGGGAAGGAATTTTTTTCCCCAATGTGAAGCTTACTGTTTGCCACTTGGGTTTTTTTGCCTTCCTCTGGATCAACATGTTAGGGCAGGTTAGGATAGGATATGGGGTGAACTAGATGGACTTAAAGTCTTCCTTCAACCTTAATAACTATGTTAAGATAAAATGAGGTTCTACTTCTCACACTTTCCATTTTGCATCTACATAACGTTTTCTGTCCCCTCCGTGTTCTGCTGGTGCAGTAGCACAGTATGATGGACTGCGCCTTCTCTTTTGACCCTGTCGTTTGCAGGATATTACTCTTGGACTATAATCAGTATTCCCCTGATATTTAGTGTAACATATGGAGCACCTCTTTGTGAGTAATTACTTTGGGTCTGAATCTGCACTTTCCTCCTGTTATATTAGCGTGTGCCTGGAAGGCAGCCATTTTGGACAGTTGTAGAGACAGCTGCGGCTCAGTGATCTGCGGGTTGATTGCTACAGCACTCAATTCTACTAAATGACAAAACTGCAAGTTATCAAACAGCGTTCAGAGACACTGAGGGATGAGAAGGACATGAGGATATAGGAGCAGATTATCAGCTCCCGGAGCCGTGTCCCTGTACAGTGGGAGGATGACCAGATCCTGTATACAGGGACGTCCATATATTTGGGGACTGGTATACAGTTATATATTCTGAGACATATTTGGATTCCGTGTATTTGTAAATGTAGGATTGTACTGAGACTCGCACAGACGTCTGTACTGGGGCAGATATAGCTCTCTGCTATATGTGATGGGTGCAGATCAGTGGGGTCTGACAACCCTGAGACCCCCAACAATTGCACATAAGACTTGTCAGAAGTACTACAACAGTTTATGGTCACATGTATTAAAGAGTTTTCTCCAGAATTCAGGCATAAAACTTTTGGAAAAGTCACATATTTGGCTCAGCTCATAATCTCTGTCTCTGATTCCAGTAACATTTCTGAAAAATGCAACAAATGTATTTAGAGGCAACAATGAAACAACTTATAGAATTTGGCGCATTTTAATCCATTGCACAGGGGTCGGCGGCCCCCATAAGTCCGGGCTGCACTCTGAGCATGTACACTGAGATCTCCTGCCTCCTGACCAGAGCACTTCTGACAGTAAGCCATGAGTGGGGGTCTCAGGACTCAGACCCCCATCTGCAGGACATTCCATATTAAGAATTCATTTTACAGTGCAGGTGCACCGTAAATGTACTTTATAATATGAAAGTAATTAACAGTGAGAGATTATTGATCCGGATCTACATGAGCACTGACAAAGAAATTCCCTAAAGGACAATGGCGAGCAAGGAGCGAGAAAGACTCCGCGAGATGAGTGAAATCCACACGATGGCACGTGCCGTGTGAGTCTGACAATGAAGCTTTCTTTCCTCCGTACACAAAGCCAGAGGTCCATTATACTAAGGGCAAACGGATCGTTGTGGAGTAACCCCACCATGCTCACGGGGCACAAGCCGGACGTGATATTATTAACTGGCCGCCGCGAGCCCCGCTGAGGTTTATAGTCCTTCCTGACCTCATCATAACTACACGACTCCTGTAAATATTTACAGAAGGATTGAAACATTGTATTTATGGTGGAGGAGAATGAAAAGGCAATCGGCAACACTGGCCCTTTACATCTTCTAAAAGCAAACTACCGCCCCCTAAAGGCCGCCCCACACATGACCGTGCACCCCTGTGTTCCCTTTGCGCACTCTTGGACTATCTGCATCAAAGAAGTGACAGGTTATTTCTTTTTTTCTGTGACAAAGTTTTTTAAGTGGATTTTGGTTCAGAATCTGCTTCAAATTCAACGTAAAAAACAACAAATCTGTATTATTAAAGATATACATCTTTACTGTATCAAATCTGTATTATTCTTTTGTAGAAAACCTGTTTTTCTGTTCATTAGCAGGGCTACAGGGGAAGACTCACATGGAGCTTTGTGATGTGGTTTTTGAGCCTGAAAAATCCACATTAAAAAAGGAATTAAAATAGCATATGTAATTTTGGAGAATTTAACCTCAAATGATTCCTGTAATGTAAAATACAGTCAGATAGCACTCACCCTCCCCTGGTCCAGCACAGCTCTCCTCCACCACTCCGGTCTCAGTGCTGTGACTGCAATGGTGACATCACAACTACAGTAGCCAATCACTGAGCAGCACAGTCATTCTGTAGACAGCACAAGCTGCCGAGCTCAACAAGTGGCTGCAGCGGGTGAAAGGCTTGAGGCTGTAACTCTCTGCCTATCTATTTAGCACATATCTATCATTTATCTATTATCTACTATCTATCGTTCTATCTATCTATCTATCTATCTATCTATCTATTATCTATCTATTCTATCTGTCTATTATCTATCTAATCTATCTATCTGTCTATTATCTATCTATATTATCTATCTGTCTATTATCTATCTATTATCTATCTGTCTATTATCTATCTATTTATCTATTATCTATCAATCTATTATCTCACTGTAACTTTGTGGTGTAACTTGAAGCTCATGGGCCCCAATGCAAAAGCTCCAACAGGACCCCAATTATTGCAAGTCTTTAACAGTAATGGTCTTTTGATATGGGCCATATGGACCATTTGGGCCCCGTAGGCTCCAGGGCCCAGGTGCTATCACAGCCCCTGCACCTTCCGCCACTGTTTGGCTCCCACTGACCTCAGTAACTAATGTGACTTCAGTTTGCCCAGTTTCCTCTGTTGGTGAAGGGAGGCCGCAGCAATGAAGCCTCTCACCATCCCATCCCGGCGTCCTGCAGTCTGGTCGTGGCACATGTAGTTGTTCCCTCCCTTGCTGTTGGTACATACGGTGAGCGCACATTACACAGACACCGCAGAGCACTTTGCTACATTCTGACACAATGTTTCTTTTTATTCCATTGTTCAATGTCTCCAGATATGAAAAGTTAAATGAGGTGAGAAGAGGCAGAGCTGGAACCACAGATAACAGCTGAAGGACGGCAGCGGCCTGAGCAGCCGCCATGGCCGGCGGGTATTTTTCGCTTTTATTTCTCACTCCTTGGTATTTGGGGATCTCGTTGTGATTCTGACTCTATGTTTATCTGACCGTCAGTAAATCGCCCAGAGACACAAAACCAATCATTCAGAATGAATTGCCGGGAAATCTCATTGCTTTCCTAGAACGTAGGAGCCAGGAGCAAGCTGTCAAAACCGAGTGTCAAATTAGTGACAAGGGAAGATGTATGAATTAGATCCACGGCTCGTACCAGGCGGACACTGAGCGCTGCAGAAAATCATCAAAGTGCGATCAACGTTTACAATCGCGTCCTGTACTACTCAGGGGGTCCCCATCCTACTACCACACCCATCAGGACAGTCCGACATCTTCACAATACCCTTATAAATGTAGTAGAGGGAGCAGCAGAACCCTAATGTCCACACGATCAGTAACCGGCAGCGCTTTGGGCGCAGCACATGTCCACTCCGTCCAAAGCGCTGCCGACTTTTGAACGCAGGTGATTCTGCATGTGTTCATGGAACGGTGCAGAATCACCGCGTCCTATACATTGTATGGGTGACATTTTCCTTGTGGAGACTCGCGTCTCCGCAAAATAAATAGACATGCTGCGGTTGCATGTCCGTCGCCACAGGGAAGCCGGAGGCGTCGTAACACACATAGCGGGGATGGGATTTCTTGAAATCCCATGCACAATGCTGTAACATCTGGCTGCTGCGGGTTGGACGCAGCGGATGCAAGCAGCGTCCAACCCGCAGCATTTACTGGCCGTGGGAGCATACCCTATGACGTGGAGTGAGCAATCTCCGACTATCTGCAACCATTTGAGGAAGATATTTCAGTCCATGTGACCTTCAGGATTTTGGACGCCTTTGGGGGTGTTTTTAATTTCACGTAAATGCAAATATTTTGTGCTAAGAATAGTTTTTGCTATTTGATTGCATTAAAAATTGTGTACTATTTGGCTTTAAATGTTATTTATTCCCTGCACATTCCTGACTACAGAACGGATAATTCCGAGAATCAGTCAGTGAGCTGCCTCTGATAGGAGGTTGAAGCTTTAGCTGTTTTTTTCTTCTGAACTCATCTAAGTTGATTTATGACCACAACAAAGTTCAGCTCAGCTTTCAATACTGTAGACTATGATGAGTATAAAGTAACAATGAAAAAATATTAACAATTGGAGTCAGAATGAGCTCACTGAGAGATTATTATTATTATACATTTATATAGCGCCATTCCATGGCGCTTTACATATGAAAAGGGAAAAGATTCCCAGTTAATTCATTCTGCAGCCATCAATAGACACCAAAACCGTAGATGGCAAATTGGATCAAAATTTTTAGTGAAACCTTACTCCAAAAATTATTTTTAACCCAAAATACACGTAAGAGAAAAAAAAATGTCCCCAATAAGCATCCATATATTTTATATGACTGTGAGCTTGTTTTAGTAGCTAAAGTGTCAAAAAATAAGCATAATATCTTTTTCATAAAACTGTCTATAGAAGAAGAAACAACAATTTATCTATTCTCCTCGGAGAAAGAATTAAGTATTAAACTCTCAGAAGACAATTTCCAGATTTCTTAGATTGTTTTTTAAGATGTTTCAGCCGAGTGCTATAAGACGACTAAAACTATATAGTTCTTCCAAAAACGTGTTGGAGGTCAGAAAAGAAGGGGGAAGGGGGCTTGGTGGGACGTTACTCTCCTTCAATCGTCTTCTGAAATGATTTTCTTGGACATTGTTACATTTCTAACTAATTTCTAATTAATGAAAACCCTAAATCTTTCCCAGTGCTTACAGGGAACCCGTCAGTATGTCTTACTATTGCTTCTAGCGGTAAGGCTGTACAGGTCCTAGAACAACAATACAAATTATATCTGTTTAGTAGTACTGCAATGTGCCAGCAGTGAGAAATCAGGATTTGAAGAAACATGCTAATTAGCCTGGAGGTGCATTGTAGGCGTGTCTACATTCTCCAAAAGTAGCGATGTGTCAGAACGAAATGGCAGAAGCACAACACATTTCTTCACACATGGAAGCCGTGGGGCCTTCGCTGTATAAGAATTTGATGGACAGTGGCCTCTACCGTATATCACAGTCGTCTTAGGAAATAGATTTTATTTTACCTTTGTTTTATCCTTGGCTTTCAGAGCGATGCTACAAAGCTCCTAATTACCTGCGCTTGTTTTTTGGATGCGCCTGTAATAGCTTCTGCAGCTCATTATACAAGATTGTATCTAGTCTGTTATTGAGAATTGTTTCCATATTGTGCCACTGCCGGATACACAGTGAATTACAACGTAACAACAACTGATTCATCGCAAGGGCCGGTAGAGTTATCGATGGAATTGTAGAATCTGTGATGGACAGAAATCTTATGTTCTTCTGCCATTAAAGGGAATCTGTCACCACTTTTTTCACATATCAAGTAAAAATATGATTGGATTCATTGTCAGCTATGCATTATACCAGTACTTTTCATGCCCCTTGACTCCCCACCTTTGATCAATAAATACCTTTTATATTCTCCCTCGGTGTATGTAAATCTCCTCGGTCCGGTCCGATGCGCGGGGCTTATTGTTCCTCTCTCCCCCCTCCTGGTTTGCTCTACGCATTTATTTGGTGTAATTCCTGCGTTCACGTAGACTTAGCACGCGTGCGCATGCAAATGTCCTCCCGCGCGTGCTCAGTATGCTTTACCCAACTGTGGGCAAAGCATAAAATCATTACTGCGCATGCGCCGGCATACGCCATTACGTTCTATGGCCCGGAAGTATCGCAATACACCGTGAGAGGAATATAAAAGGTATTTATTGATCAAAGGTGGGGAGTCAAGGGGTATGAAAAGTACTCGTATAACGCATAGCTGACACTGAATCCAATCATATTTTTACTTGATATGCAAAAAAAGTGGTGACAGATTCCCTTTAATTGTTTATAACCTTCGCTGTGGACGGCCATTTTCCTGGCTCGATTCCTATTTGGAGTTGGTACGACGCTCTTGGGGGAATAAATAAGCAACAATATCCCATACCTGTCCACCATACAGTCAAGTCCCACGGCATAAATCCATCTCGGGGGGTTAATCAGTTTACAGCCGGAGCGCTGCTAATGCAGCCGCTCCGACTGTAAACTACTGGGGAATGAATGGGAGTAGCGCACACAAGCTCAGTGACTGGGGGTGACGTCACTGCGCCTGTGCTCGCTGACAGCTGAACTCCTGTAACCTCAGCACTGTCATTTTCCCACGGTGCTGAGGTCACAGGAGTTCAGTGTCAGTGAGCACAGGCGCAGTGACGTCACCCCCAGTCACTGACTCTCTGCTCGCTGCTCCCATTCATTCCCCAGTAGTTTACAGTCGGCGCGGTCGCATTAGCAGCACTCCGGCTGTAAACTGATTAACCCCCAAGATGGATTTACTCCGTGGGACTTGACTGTACGGCGGACAGGTATGGGATACTGTTGCTTTTTTATTTCATATTTTTCCCGGAGATCGAGGGCTTCGATAATGGAATGGGAGTGTAATAAAGATTTTACAACTGTGTAGTGTATTCTTTCATTAAAAGACTTTATTCTAATTGTGTGTGTGTGTGTGTGTGTGTTTATTTAACCCTTTACTTACTATAGGATTAGTAATGAATAGGTGTCTTATTGACACCTCATCATTACTAAACCTGGCTTAATGTAACCTTACAATAGAAAGGTGACATTAACCCCTTATTAACCCCACTTGCCACCACTACAAGGCAAGTGGGAAGAACCCGACAAAGCTCCAGAATAGGCGCATCTAATAGATGCGCCTTTTCTGGGCAGCTGCGGGCTGCTGTTTTTAGGCTGGGGGGCCCATATTCATGGCCCCTTTCCAGCATGAGAATAGCAGCCCGCAGCTGTATAGTTTTGCCGGGTTGGTTCAAAAACTAAGGGGGACCCCATGTCGGGTTTTCTTTCATTCATTCTTCCTGCTCGCTGTTGCAGGGAGAATAATGACAGGGAGCTTCAGCACCACAGGCAGGGGACAGCGCTTAATATAGATCTACTTCCCCTGCGCCCGTCTGTGTGGTCTCGATGCTGCACACGTGTGGCACACGGATATACCACATATTTACACATCAATACACAGTTGGACTTATATCTCAATTTTAGCAGAAAGAAGAGATCCAAAGTAATAAGACAACACACTACAATATTTTATTAGTAATATTAAAAATAATCATAATAAAATTCCAAAAGGAAACAAGACAGTTCAACTAAACGCCCAAAATAAGGGGAGAGTTCTAGAGCATGCTATAATACGGCATCTATAACACCAATCTTATTATTATCCCAAGACACATCAAAGTACATCACTATATTATATATAGCAGCATGGGACACCCGGAAGAAGCGGGAAGCGAAACGTGCGTCGGGGTGTGGGGAGACGCTTAGCTGCAGCACTCCGGTTCTCATCACTATTAATAATATATCCCTCAGTAATGTATATTTATTTATTGTTTGCTGCTATATATAATATAGTGATGTACTTTGATGTGTCTTGGGATAATAATAAGATTGGTATTATAGATGCCGTATTATAGCATGCTCTAGAAATCTCCCCTTATTTTGGGCGTTTAGTTGAACTGTCTTGTTTCCTTTTGGAATTTTATTGTGATTATTTTTAATATTACTAATAAAATATTGTAGTGTTTTATCTTGTTACTTTGGATCTCTTCATCCGTCTAAAATTGAGATATAAGTCCGACTGTGTCTTGATGTTGTAGTGAAGTGCCAGTTTCGTATGATGTTAGGACACTTTGTTTAGACACGTATTTATATGGACACATGGACACGGATATCTCCGGGACCGTGTTTACCGGTACGGAAATATCTGGACGTGTGAAACTGGCCTACCAGTTAGTCAAGATCTCTTCTTACCATCATGCAATAAATCCTTTCACTGTTTCCTTCCAGCACATATAAATCTGTCATAAATTACAGCAAGCAGAGATCTTAGATCTGTTTAGGAATCTTAGATCTTTCCATTTTAAAGATTATTAAATTTTTTATTCCAAGTCCTGTAGATTGTCAGTCCTGAGAACTAGAAAAGAAGAGACATTTATTGGGCGACCTGCTCCAGTATCCTGCAAAAATGAGAATCTGCTAAATGTAGAGACCTTTTACCCTACACTGCAGCCCAAACTTCAGAAGGATGATGGTTCCATATCGAGCTGAGCAAAACTTTCACCAATCTGACACCAGGATTGCATAGATTCAACCAAAATTCAGTCTGCCCAAAAAAAGATGCAAAATGGGGATTTGGTGTCGATCCAGACCCTAAAGCATAATAAACAGAGGGCAGGAAAGGAGTTAAAAATGATGAAAGCTTATATTAACCTGTGCCAGGCCTGCCCTCTCCTGTGCCAGGCCTGCCTTCACCTATGCTAGACCTGCCTTCTCCTGTGCCAGGCGTGCCTTCACCTATGCTAGACCTGCCTTCATCTGTGCCAGGCCTGCCCTCTCCTGTGCTCGGTCTGCCCTCTCCTGTGCTAGGTCTGCGCTCTCCTGTGCTAGGTCTGCCCTCTCCTGTGCTAGGTCTGCCCTCTCCTGTGCTAGGCCTCCTCTCACCAGTGCTAGCCTGCCCTCTCCTGTGTTAGGTCTGCCCTCTCCTGTGCTAGGCCTGCCCTCTCCTGTGCTAGGCCTCCTCTCACCAGTGCTAGCCTGCCCTCTCCTGTGTTAGGTCTGCCCTCTCCTGTGCTAGGCCTGCCCTCACCTGTGCTAGGCCTCCTCTCACCAGTGCTAGCCTGCCCTCACCTGTCCTAGGCCTGCACTCACCTGTGCTAGGCCTGCTCTCACCTGTGCTAGGCTCTTCTCACCTGTGCTAGGCCTGCCCTCTCCTGTGCTAGGCCTGCCCTGACCTGTGCTAGGCCTGCCTTCTCCTGTGCTAGGCCTGCCCTGACCTGTGCTAGGCCTGCCTTCACCTGTGCTAGGCTCTTCTCACCTGTGCTAGGCCTGCCCTCTCCTGTGCTAGGCCTGCCCTGACCTGTGCTAGGCCTGCCTTCTCCTGTGCTAGGCTCTTCTCACCTGTGCTAGGCCTGCCCTCTCCTGTGCTAGGCCTGCCCTGACCTGTGCTAGGCCTGCCTTCTCCTGTGCTAGGCTTCCTCACACCTGTGCTAGGCCTCCTCTCACCTGTGCTAGTGTCATGATCCACATTTGGATCTGTGGCAGATCTCTCTCTGTATACTAAAACCTTTTTCCTTTCAGGCCATCAGAGGTTAATCTCAGTCTTTTCCCCGGTGGTCGCTGGTGTAATTACATTGCTGCTGACTTGTCAAAGGAAGGTGGTTACCACTCCCACCATCCTTTATAAGGTCACCTGAGGCGTCAGCTGACTGTTGGTGATATTGCTTCTTTTGGAGACCAACCAAGCTGGAGCCAGGAGCTGCTGAGCACAGTGGTGCTTCTGCTATTTCCCTGTTCTGGTGCCTTACTCTGCTGTGCAGTGCTTTGCAGCAGAGAAAGCTAAGTGTTATTATTTAGTTTGTTTAACCCCTAGGTGTCTGTCTTTCCGTTTGTTGTTTTGGTGTTATTCACATTATTCCCTGACTCATCTCCTGGGGAGGGAGTTGGTGGGTTTAGCTTAATAAAATAGGTTCAGAACACTACTATACAATGTTTGTATAAAAGAGTAACATTAATACTTAAACACTAATGCATTACAGTGTCCAAAAATAATGTGATACAATTCCTATATGAGACTGCAATACTGTGCCCATATAAAAGAGCCATTCAATAACAGTACCTGGAATAGTGTCCAAATACCAGAGCCATAAAAAGCGTCTAAAAACATTATAATTTAACTCCCTAATATCATGGCAATACAATATTAGCACTGTTATAATAGTTATTATTGTTATTATGTCCTTTGTACCTACATAAACAAAATTTACAACACATAGAATCCAATTAACAATACAGAGGAAGGTGCATTATTGGGGACTTCAGGACAAATGCGTCATCTGTGCGTCCTGTTCTCAGCCGCTTCTACAGATTCTGTGTGACTCCATCTCCATAAACCCGATTATAATGAACAGTTTCACTCCATGTAACGATAACCTGCATTTTTCTACGCCGCCCCCTCGGGCACTGCGGAGACTCGTTCATTTACATGTCAGCGATGAAAGTTGCTTTATTTTTCCTCTCCTGACAACTTTTAATGTTAACTGCTGCGTTTCACGACCGTCGCGCCATGAAGATTGATTATTGCATTGAGGCAATGGAGTGTTTCCTAGGGGAACAGGATACAATTACCAGGCAGTGGGGTCCCTATTATAAGCCGACGAGAGGGTCATTAATTGTGCACATGATAAATACATCCTCACTTTATACATTGAACATATAGAAACGTCATTATTAAACCATTAGCGCTTTCCAGTCGCCGCGCTACACGCAAAGGGAGCAATTTGTCTATTTTTAGATCAAAAATTCATCATAGTAGAAATGAACAAGAATAATATAATCGGAGAATGAGCTGAACACAAAGATGACCAGCAATGATTTATAGGGACCCGAGAAGATTATTTCATATACTGTGCACTCCTCAATATTGAGATTGTAACAAACCGCAAAAAGGAAAAGTCGTGGAGCCGTGGAAATCACAAGACGAGGCATGGAGCCCTGGAAATCACAAGATGGAGGCGTGGAGCCATAGAAATCACAAGACGGAGGCGTGGAGCCCTGGAAATCACAAGATGGAGGCGTGGAGCTGTGGAAATCACAAGACGGAGGCGTGGAGCCTTGGAAATCACAAGACGGAGGCGTGGAGCCGTGGAAATCACAAGACGGAGGCGTGGAGCCGTGGAAATCACAAGACGGAGGCGTGGAGCCTTGGAAATCACAAGACGGAGGCGTGGAGCCGTGGAAATCACAAGACGGAGGCGTGGAGCCGTGGAAATCACAAGACGGAGGCGTGGAGCCTTGGAAATCACAAGATGGAGGCGTGGAGCCGTGGAAATCACAAGACGGAGGCGTGGAGCTGTGGAAATCACAAGACGGAGGCGTGGAGCCGTGGAAATCACAAGACAGGCGTGGAGCCCTGGAAATCACAAGACAGAGGCGTGGAGCTGTGGAAATCACAAGACGGAGGCGTGGAGCCCTGGAAATCACAAGACCGAGGCGAGGAGCCACATTCAGTTGAAACCTGCAGGCTCCCTCTACGTCCTGCTCTGGGCCCACCGAGGAGCCAGGCCCACTAGAGAATTGTCCGGTATCCTGCTGCTCCAGTCCGATCCTGAGGATGTCATGTTGATTAATGGCTCTTGGGACAATGTGGAGAAATGGGCGCACTGCGGCTTCCACCACTAAATCAATGTAACGGCGAGATGTTAGTGCACTGGGAATAAAGAACAGAGGAGTCCGGATACTGTACATTATGCCCCCGCACCATGATCATGGGAATAGGGCCGCTGTGGTTTCAAAGGAATGCAAAGATGTAAACACAACATCTGCCATACGTATACGGTGCAAGTCAGAAAGGGACTTGAAGCTGACGGATTTCTCGTAGACTTCAGCCACAGCTTGAAGCTCGGCTCCATTAGCTCCTCATTCATGTTTTTAGCCCAGTATTTGTAAGCAGAATTTTCAGTGGGTCCATAACACAGAAGACGTTGAAATCTTCCCACTAGACCTGTTTATGTGCCACATCTAATGTGGACGAGGCCTTAGGTGCACTACCAGATGTGGCCATGAACAAAGTGTGGCAATATTTCTAGAAAATAAATTGGCCATTGGCCATCCTCATTTATACCCCATATCCTGTCCTGAATATTGCTCTTATTATTTCTGAATCTTGATGATTATTACTGGTAACTTTATTCTATTGATAATTATGTAATAAACGAGGATCTGTGCCACAAGCATCATAAATTCTGCAGAATCTTCACCCGGGGACAGAGGCGGATGTGGAATCTAGATCTGCTCGTATCCGATATCCAGGAGGATGGAGCCCTGATAATATCATCAGATGGTAATCACTGCCCAGAACGGCTGTCAGCGGCCGGGTGAGTGACAGCTCGCGGTCTGGACTGGACCCACGGGGGAATATTCAGGTTTTGGGCTTCGCTATTTGACCCCAGTTAGTTCTGGAAAGCAGATTAAAAGGATAAAAATGTAGAATCCGATGATCGAGAAGTAAGGAGACGCCGAGGGCGGCTCAAAACACGAAAATAAATGTTGGAAACTGTATTAGAGCAGAACATGAAATATACAGAAAAAAAGTGCAAAAAAGATACAAAGTATTCTGTATGAAAAGTGACCTTTTCTCAGGACAGGAACGCCAGCAACATTGTAAAATATTCTTGTTTCCACTCATTGCAGCGATCTGCAGGGCAGAGAATGGGAGGACATTGCAGAAGAGAAAAACCGTGTTGTACAGAAATGTCACCAATCTTTACTGTCTTACCCCAGAACCGAAATTCCACTGCCATGGCGCAGATGGACAGGTGAGCGGGAGCCGCAGAAATCCCACCGCAGAGTTTTGTCGCTATTTTAGTTTTGTCTCCGGCTGACGAACAATTACAGGAATTTGTCCGGACAGGATTATACTGGGATTCACCCGCAGATAGTGACGGATGTTGTCACTTATGGAGATCCTTCTATTTCTCTGAAGGCAGTGAGAAAAAGTCCTGAAATCCTCAGTGCGGAGTCCTTATGGGGTCTTATATCATAAAGGAAATACCTATCGTGCAGAAAACACTGTAATTAGTCCTCAAACATCCACCTAATAGTGAATAATAATAATCTTTATTTATATAGCGCCAACATATTCCGCAGCACTTTACAATTCACCTATTGTTTACATCGGGAAGTTGTGATAAATGTGTTTGTTTTTCATGTCAAGATTTACACAAAAAAATACATGAAATTAAACATCTTGCAAGTTTCATACAATGTGCACAGCTTTGTACAGAAAGGAGCTCATAACCTCAAAAATCTCCAATCACTCCCAAAAGCCATAACCCCAACATTTGTAGCCCCAACACAAGGAGGATGAGCCCAGGAGCGCCCATTTTAGGGCTCATTTAAAGTGGACGCACCTCCTTAAAGATGTAAGCTCTAAGTTCCTTTTCTTTTTTGTCTTGTCATGATTGTTTCTGTGTTTGTGCTGAATTCCTTAGAATGATGCTCGTGGCTACAGGAATTTTACACAAATCAAAAATGTTCTTAATTTTTGCCTTTTACCTTTTTGCTCTTTGTTAGAGTAAAGTCTTATTATCCATTATAATGTTGCATGAACTGAAGTCTGCAGAAAAATTCAGGCGTACAATGACTATCACTCCAGGATCAGGGAAGGCTGGAGGACATTTGTACAGAAATTATGCCACTATTTAGAAAGTCATAATTTATGAATCAGCCGCAAATCCCTGAAATATAAAACAGCCCACAATGGCGACCAGAAGAAAACAGGCAGACACGTAAAATACAGTAAGGCCGGTGTCACACTTGCGAGAAACGTGCACGAGTCTCTCGCATCAATACCCGGCACTGCCGCCGACACTCGGACCTGAGCATAGAAATACATGTCCCGAGTGCCGGGTATTGAGGTGCGAGACTCGTGCGAGTTTCTCACAAGTGTGACCCCGGCCTTAAAAAAAGAATTTGGTGCAAATGAAAAACTGCCTTAAAATAGTTAAAATGACACAAAAAATTTGCTGCAAAAATGTAATAATGAATCATGTCCTAAATTTAGTGTAACAATCCAGAGAATAGGAGAGAAAACTGCACCAATGTTTCACTGTCATGCGACCACAGTAAGG
>JARQOD010000007.1:92752952-92771432 GCA_033576555.1 Oophaga sylvatica | reverse complement strand
GGTGGGGGCCGGGGGAAAAATCCAAGAGGGAGGCGTGGAGCCATAAAATCACAAACGGGGGCCCATGGAGCCGGGAAATCCCAAATGGAGGGTGGACCCATAAAATCAAAAACGGAGGGTGGAGCCCGGAAATCCCCAAGAGGGGTGGTTTTTGGGGAAATACAAAGGGGAGGCGGGGCCCCCGGGAAATCACAAACGGGGGCCCGGGGCCCCCTTTTGGAAAACCCAAAAAGACGGAGGGGGGAGCCGGGAAATAAAAAGACGGGGGGGGGAAGTAAAAAACCCAAAAGGGACGGGGGCGTGGACCCTTTGGGAAAATCAAAAAGGGGAGGGGGGGCCCGTGGAAACACAAGGGGAGGGGGGAGCCGTGGAAATACAAGACGGGGGGGGAGCCTTGGAAATCACAAGATGGGGGCGTGGACCCGGGGGGAAATCACAAGACGGAGGGTGGAGCTGTGGAAATCACAAGAGGGAGGCGGGGACCCGTGGAAATCACAAGACAGGGGGGGGAAGCCCGGGAAATCACAAAAACCAGAAGGCGTGGAGCTGGGGAAAATCACAAGACGGAGGCGTGGACCCGGGGAAACCACAAGACCGAGGCGAGGAGCCACTTCAGTTGAAACCCAGGCCCCCTCTACTCCTGCTCGGGGCCCCAACGAGGAGCCAGGCCCACTAGAGAATTGCCCGGTATCCTGTTTGCTCCATTTCCGACCCTGAGGATGTCATGTTGTTTAAATTTGGCTTTTGGGGGACAATGTGGGAAATGGGGCACTGCGGTTTCCCACCACTAAATCAATGAAACGGCGAGATGTTAGTGCACGGGAATAAAAAAACAGAGGAGCCCGGGAAATACGGTAAATTATCCCCCCCGCACCATGATCATGGGAATGGGGGCCGCTGGGTTTTAAAAAAGGGAAAGCCCAAAAATGAAAAACCCGACATTGCCCTAGTATACGGTGCCCCGTCAGAAAAGGGACCGAAGCGACGGATTTCGTGACTTCAGCCACAGCTTGAAGCTCGGCTCCATTAGCTCCTTTCATGTTTTTACCCCGTATTTGTAAAAAAAAAATTTTCAGGGGGGCCATAACACAGAAGACGTTGAAATTTCCCCCTAGACCTGTTTTGTGCCCCCTCTAATGTGGACGAGGGCCCTTTGGGGCACTACCAGATGTGGCCTGAAAAAAGGTGGCAAAATTTTTAGAAAAAAAAATTTGGGCCAAATTTGGGCCCTCCTCATTTATACCCATATCCTGTCCTGAAAATTGCTTTTTATTTCTGAATTTTTGATGATTATTACTGGTAAATTTATTCTATTTATAATTTTGTAATAAACGAGGTTTTTGTGCCACAAGCATCATAAATTTTGCAGAATCTTCACCCCGGGGGCCAAAGGGGGATGTGGAATTAGATCTGCCCCTATCCGATATCCCCGGGGGGGATGGAGCCCTTTAAAATATCATAGATGGTAATCACCCGCCCAGAACGGCTGGGCAGGGGCCCGGGGGAGTGACAGCTCGCGGTTTGGGTGGACCCACGGGGGAATATTAGGTTTTTTGGGGTTCGCTATTTGACCCCAGTTAGTTCTGGAAAGCAGATTAAAAGGATAAAAAAAGTAGAATCCATGATCGAGAAGTAAAGGGGAAGCCCAGGGGGGGCTCAAAAAAAAAAGAAAATAAATGTTGGAAACTGTTTAGAGCAGAACATGAAATATACAGATAAAAAGTGCAAAAAAGATACAAAGTATTCTGTATGAAAAGTGACCTTTTCTCAGGACAGGAACGGGCCAGCAACATTGTAAAATATTCTTGTTTCCACTCATTGCAGCGATCTGCAGGGCAGAGAATGGGAGGACATTGCAGAAGAGAAAAACCGTGTTGTACAGAAATGTCACCAATCTTTACTGTCTTACCCCAGAACCGAAATTCCACTGCCATGGCGCAGATGGACAGGTGAGCGGGAGCCGCAGAAATCCCACCGCAGAGTTTTGTTGCTATTTTAGTTTTGTCTCCGGCTGACGAACAATTACAGGAATTTGTCCGGACAGGATTATACTGGGATTCACCCGCAGATAGTGACGGATGTTGTCACTTATGGAAATCCTTCTATTTCTCTGAAGGCAGTGAGAAAAAGTCCTGAAATCCTCAGTGCGGAGTCCTTATGGGGTCTTATATCATAAAGGAAATACCTATCAATGCAGAAAACACTGTAATTAGTCCTCAAACATCCACCTAATAGTGAATAATAATAATCTTTATTTATATAGCGCCAACATATTCCGCAGCACTTTACAATTCACCTATTGTTTACATCGGGAAGTTGTGATAAATGTGTTTGTTTTTCATGTCAAGATTTACACAAAAAAAATACATGAAATTAAACATCTTGCAAGTTTCATACAATGTGCACAGCTTTGTACAGAAAGGAGCTCATAACCTCAAAAATCTCCAATCACTCCCAAAAGCCATAACCCCCAACATTTGTAGCCCCAACACAGGAAGGATGAGCCCAGGAGCGCCCATTTTAGGGCTCATTTAAAGTGGACGCACCTCCTTAAAGATGTAAGCTCTAAGTTCCTTTTCTTTTTTGTCTTGTCATGATTGTTTCTGTGTTTGTGCTGAATTCCTTAGAATGATGCTCGTGGCTACAGGAATTTTACACAAAATCAAAAATGTTCTTAATTTTTGCCTTTTACCTTTTTGCTCTTTGTTAGAGTAAAGTCTTATTATCCATTATAATGTTGCATGAAACTGAAGTCTGCAGAAAAATTCAGGCGTACAATGACTATCACTCCAGGATCAGGGGAAGGCTGGAGGACATTTGTACAGAAATTATGCCACTATTTAGAAAGTCATAATTGATGAATCAGCCGCAAATCCCTGAAATATAAAACAGCCCACAATGGCGACCAGAAGAAAACAGGCAGACACGTAAAATACAGTAAGGCCGGTGTCACACTTGCGAGAAACGTGCACGAGTCTCTCGCATCAATACCCGGCACTGCCGCCGACACTCGGACCTGAGCATAGAAATACATGTCCCGAGTGCCGGGTATTGAGGTGCGAGACTCGTGCGAGTTTCTCACAAGTGTGACCCCGGCCTTAAAAAAAGAATTTGGTGCAAATGAAAAACTGCCTTAAAATAGTTAAAATGACACAAAAATTTGCTGCAAAAATGTAATAATGAATCATGTCCTAAATTTAGTGTAACAATCCAGAGAATAGGAGAGAAAACTGCACCAATGTTTCACTGTCATGCGACCACAGTAAGGTCCAATAATGAGCACAGTTCATCTAACGTAACAGCCAATAATGGCGGCAGCGATGACACACGTCCGTCTCTTACTGGAGGACTCCCCACCTGGATGTAGAACTTCTTTGGTTTTACCTTCATGGAGAAGCGTTTCCTCGCCAGTAGATATTGTCCTCCTCCCGTGCTGAGGATTTCAGCCTCTAACTATTCACAATGTTTCAAAGTTCAGCAGCTCAGAAAAAAAGCTGTAAATTATTGTATAATGGAAACTTCTGAAACTTTCCAGTAAACTTTGATTCTTCCACGTTTTTAGTATTTCTGCTTGCTGTCAGTGAACAGAACTATTCTTGTTTAGACCTTTGGCGACTCCGGGACAAAGTTTACGTCCTGTAACTACTCTGCAGCATTAGTGACTATGGGCCAATGTCTGGCAGAAAGTTACAGAACCTTTCATCATCCAGTCTTCTTTCTTTTAGGCCACGTTCACACGGTCAGTATTTGTTCAGTATTTTACATTAGTATTTATAAGCCAAAACCAGGAGAGGAACAATCAGAGGAGAAGTCTAATGGAAACTCGTCAGCACTTCTGCATTCATTTATCACCACTCCTGGCTACAAATACTGATGGGAAATACTGACCAAATACTGAACGTGTGAACATGGCCTTAATGTAACTCTAAATCTCGGCTCCCTTATCTGCAAGTCTTCCCTATTCCCAATTATCATGGAGGAGTATATTAAAATTTCCCAGAGGAGCATTGCACGGCGAATAAGCCTCCTTACCTTGACCCGCCAGAGCTGGTATGTCACTCTCCACAAGGAGAAACCTTACCCCCCCCAGACCCAGTCCAGAGCCTCTCATCTAGCCAAATCAGATCTCTCCTACTTTGCACTGACGAGGACCAACAGTCCGAAACACCGTGTCTGCAAATGGAGATTCTGATTTGGCTTTTATCCTAAGTCATATTACAAGACTCGTTAAAGGGTTGATTGTGACTTGTAGGATCGCTACTTCCAATAGGTGGCGCTATAGAGTACAAGTCCTCTTTGTTTGAAGAGGCAATTTGCATATCATCATCACATAGTTCTGCAGTCAGAGCAGAATCCGCCCCAGCATGGCGCCCCTGCTGCTCCATCTGGATCATTGCCTCCTTCTCTGCTATACTGCTGCTCCCCCACGGTAACGACTCTTCCCACCTCCGTGTATGTTGTGTCCGTTCAGTTCTTGGCACAGTTTGGGTGATACATAATTATGTGCAGATTGTTTGGCCGGCTCTGCTGAGTCGCACAACAGCTGGCAAATGGCGGAGCGGTAATGGCAGAATCTGCGGTCGTCTGAGCGTTCCAGGTGTCTCTCTATTATCTGCATGGAGGATCAACATCTCACAAGCAGCGAGAAGCAAACACTCAGAAATGATCTCCAGCAATGACAGAAGGAAGATGCTACTCAGAAATAGAGAGCCAGGGTCAGTGGCCACCAGTCCAGATGGTGCGCCGCCATGGATGAGGCATCTGCTGTGCTGGGGTCATCCTGCCGGCACCAAGAATGACAAGCGATGAGCGGCAATAAACTTTCCATGTGCCTCAGTGTCAATCATGGAAACCATCAGCAAGTCAGTGAGTAAAGTTGTTGAGAGTGGTAGCCATGGCCGAGCTGCTGCTTCATAACGCCCTGGCACTTTACAGAAAAGGTAGATACACAGGGTGTTGGTAAAGTGAGAGCCTTGTGCCCGTGCAGGCCGTCGGAAGCCGATGGTGTTGGCTGGCCAGGACCACAGATTAATAAAGGAAATTTCAAACATGGGGATTTTACTGACCTTGATGAGGGTAATGTAGGAGGTCATAGCGGGTACACAGGGCTATGTAGGAGGGGTAGCGGGTACACAGGGTTATGTAGGAGAGGTAGCAGGTACACAGGGTGATGTAGGAGGGGTAGTGGGTACACAGGATCATGTAGGAGAGGTAGTGGTTAGTAAGGATCATGTAGGGGAGGTAGTGGGTACACAGGGCTATGTAGGAGAGGTAGCGGGTACACAGGGTTATGTAGGAGGGGTAGTGGGTACACAGGATCATGTAGGGGAGGTAGTGGGTACACAGGGTTATGTAGGAGGGGTAGCGGGTACACAGGGTTATGTAGGAGAGGTAGCGGGTACACAGGGTTATGTAGGAGGGGTAGTGGGTACACAGGATCATGTAGGAGAGGTAGTGGGTAAACAGGGTTATGTAGGAGGGGTAGCGGGTACACAGCGTGATGTAGGAGGGGTAGCGGGTACACAGGGTTATGTAGGAGAGGTAGCGGGTACACAGGATCATGTAGGAGAGGTAGTGGGTACACAGGGCTATGTAGGAGGGGTAGCGGGTACACAGGGTGATGTAGGAGGGGTAGTGGGTACACAGAATCATGTAGGAGAGGTAGTGGGTACACAGGGTTATGTAGGAGGGGTAGCGGGTACACAGCGTGATGTAGGAGGGGTAGCGGGTACACAGGGTAATGTAGGAGGGGTAGCGGGTACACAGGGTTATGTAGGAGGGGCAGCGTGACACAGGGTTATGTAGGAGGGGTAGTGGGTACACAGGATCATGTAGGGGAGGTAGTGGGTACACAGGGCTATGTAGGAGGGGTAGCGGGTACACAGGGTGATGTAGGAGGGGTAGTGGGTACACAGAATCATGTAGGAGAGGTAGTGGGTACACAGGGTTATGTAGGAGGGGTAGCGGGTACACAGCGTGATGTAGGAGGGGTAGCGGGTACACAGGATTATGTAGGAGGGGCAGCGTGACACAGGGTTATGTAGGAGGGGTAGCGGGTACACAGGGTTATGTAGGAGGGGTAGCAAGTACACAGGGTAATGTAGGAGGATTAGTGGGTACACAGGATTATGTAGGAGAGGTAGCGGGTACACAGGGTAATGTAGGAGGGGTAGCGGGTACACAGGGTTATGTAGGAGGGGTAGCGGGAAAACAGGGTTATGTAGGAGGGGTAGCGGGTACACAGGGTAATGTAGGAGGGGTAGCGGGTACACAGGGTTATGTAGGAGGAGCAGCGTGACACAGGGTTATATAGGAGGGGTAGCGAGTACACAGGGTAATGTAGGAGGGTTAGTGGGTACACAGGATTATGTAGGAGAGGTAGCGGGTACACAGGGTAATGTAGGAGGGGTAGCGGGTACACAGGGTTATGTAGGAGGGGTAGCGGGAAAACAGGGTTATGTAGGAGGGGTAGCGGGTACACAGGGTTATGTAGGAGGGGTAGCAGGAAAACAGGGTTATGTAGGAGGGGTAGCGGGTACACAGGGTAATGTAGGAGGGGTAGCGGGTACACAGGGTTATGTAGGAGGGGCAGCGTGACACAGGGTTATGTAGGAGGGGTAGCGAGTACACAGGGTAATGTAGGAGGGTTAGTGGGTACACAGGATTATGTAGGAGAGGTAGTGGGTTCACAGGGTTATGTAGGAAAGGTAGCGGGTACACAGGGTAATGTAGGAGGGGTAGCGGGTACACAGGGTTATGTAGGAGGGGTAGCGGGTACAAAGGGTTATGTAGGAGGGGTAGCGGGTACACAGAGTTATGTAGGAGGGGTAGCGGGTACACAGGGTTATGTAGGAGGGGTAGCGTAAATACAGGGTTATGTAGGAGGGGTAGCGGGTACACAGGGTTATGTAGGAGGGGTAGCGGGTACACAGAGTTATGTAGGAGGGGTAGCGGGTACACAGGGTTATGTAGGAGGGGTAGCGGGTACACAGGGTTATGTAGGAGGGGTAGCGGGTAAACAGGGTTATGTAGGAGGGGTAGCGTAAATACAGGGTTATGTAGGAGGGGTAGCGGGTACACAGGGTTATGCAGGAGGGGTAGCGTAAATACAGGGTTATGTAGGAGGGGTAGTGGGTACACAGTCTTATGCACGTTTCCTTCACAATAAACATAATTTTCGCCCATGGCTTCCTTCCACTGCAGCCTACCCCAGGGCCAGTGAAGCGCACTGTTACGTCATACTTTGCCACAACCCAGCTTCTAGGCTACAGTCCTGACCAGTGATTTTCTCTCTACTCAGCGGTCCCGTGTCCTATTACAATGGTGTCATGTATAGTGTACAGTTCCTATAGCGTCTTGTGCTTGGGTGCGAGGAAAACACAGGAGACACAGGTTGATATGAAATGACTTGTATTACTTCATACAAGCATGCTGAAAAGTTCACACAGTTTGCAGGAACAGCGACAGGAGACACAGCAGGCCAGAGTAACTTCAAGCACTACAATAAATCTCCAAAGCAGGTTCAGGATCTCTTCTCTGTACCGTAATTCCTCTGCAAACATGGATTCACCAAACAGCAGGTTTCCAGAGTCCAAAAGTGTTCCAAGGTTCCTCAGTAGGGAATAGCTGGAGTACAAGTCCAAGGCTTCCAGGAGTCAGGTCACAGACTGACTGAGGCTTGATTCAGGAGCACTGATTGTTCAGCTGAGGCTGCTTAAGAAGCAAGAGGGAAGAATCAGGGCGGGAACATGAAAACTGGAAACTCCATATTAACTGAGGGCAAGAGCTGCAGAAAGACAGAAAGCAAAATGGCCGACGAAAAACTGAGTTTCAAGGAACATGTCAACAGAGACAAAGAACCTTACAAATGGACTCCCTGGATTTTCCGCTCGGTACCCCCACTACTCCCCAGGAATTCAGTCCTGTTTAGGTCCGTTACATTCAGCCCTAGCATGCATTCGGTTTTCTCATGGCATGTCGTCCTATCCAAGGACCACTTTAGGGTGCAAAAACGCTCTGTCTCGCCAGTAATTCTGTTCAGGATCTCACTATCCCAGTCCGTATGTCTCTTTATGCTGTGGATCACCCCTTGGCAGCACTGCACACCTGTTACTTCTTCAGACTCTAACTCCTATCTGACTGTAACCAGGAGAGGAGACACAGTCCTTTTCCTATCAGTAAGCCTTCCCCCTGTAGTTTAGTCCCAACATTAACTCTGTCTGACCCTGCAGTCTGTTGCTGGGCAGACGTAACCCTTCATCTATATTCTATGAAAACACCACAACACCTATCTCTATCATGCATTACATCTCTATACATTATAATACCTTACATTACCACACCCTACATTATACATTACCAGCATCACCAATAACACTGCTATACACTATGGATTACAATAAACTATCAATACTAAGTATTTATATGGTGGCGACATATGACACGGTGCCGTGTACTGACGGGAACGCATTCAGGCATTTGTGGCAGTTATTTGTCAGCAATTTTGATGGATGACATTTCTTGTGATGACTTTTTGCTATTTTATGTTTTTGTCATTTTTAAAATGTGGATGTAAACGTGCGAGTGAGGAGCCGACGTATAATTGGTGCAACCTGTGAGGGCACAACCCCAAATCAATGTCAGGATGAGTTTTTAACTTGGGAAAGCAAACAAGGAACCGTCGTTCCCCATCAGTAACAGAGCTCTGGAAAATGTGAAATAGAAGCATAAAATCCATACTGCACAGACTGCGAGCAAAACTCCACAAAAACGCAGGTATCGGGTTTTGCTGCGTTTTTTGTGCCAAAACTTGATTCTATCGAATAGGACTTATTCTTTCAACACTAAACTTTATCAGCATGCACAAGAGACAAGTCTAGCATGCCAAAAACGCAGCTCCCTCCATACCAGACCTTGTCTCCTCCACAGGAGATTGCAATCCAATTTTTTATCAGCTTGCAATCGTCCGTTTTTGTCTCCAGTGAGTATGAGCCCTAAAGGACATAACAGAAAACCTGCAGGAAACGAGGACACGGCACAAAACCTTCCATAGATCAGAATCGTTCTCAGTGCCCAATGTTTCTGCTAATGTAAAAATAGCGCTGGCCGCTCCTAAATGCCCAACGTAAAATGTAATTAAGTTTCTCATTAATACTCTCAGGATGAGCCGTCCGGCGCCGCAGCCTCATTAATCGTCTTTTGTGCGTTTCCCTCGTTCATTAGGTTTTAAATGATGAAAAAAAGCGGCTGTAAATATTAACATTTCTGTAAATGTCCTTCAGGAGCGGTGACCTCGCTAGCCGAGCGCCATTTCTAATGAGAAGCTGCTAATTACACAGGAATGAAGACTCACAGCCAAATCAGATTTAGTAAAAAGCCGGCGATACATAGTAAATAAAGTCTAAGGTTAATTACGTGACAATAATAATGTAAAAGGGCAGAGCGCAGAAAAACATGTGAGATGTTCTGGACACCCATGGAGGAGGCACTATGGCCGCTACCATTGTACGGACACCAGGGCTGGTTCTGGTCTAGGAACACCATGGTTGGTACTGGTCTAGAGACACCATGGCTGGTACTGGTCTAGAGACACCATGGCTGGTTCTGGTCTAGAGACACCATGGCTGGTTCTGGTCTAGGGACACCACGGCTGGTTCTGGTCTAGAGACACCATGGCTGGTACTGGTCTAGAGACACCATGGCTGGTTCTGGTCTAGGGACACCATGGCTGGTTCTGGTCTAGAGACACCATGGCTGGTACTGGTCTAGAGACACCATGACTGGTTCTGGTCTAGGGACACCACGGCTGGTTCTGGTCTAGAGACACCATGGCTGGTACTGGTCTAGAGACACCATGGTGGTTCTGGTCTAGGACACTACCGGCTGGTATCTGGTGTATTTGGACACCATGGCCATGGTACTGGTCTAGGACACCACTGCGTCTAACTGGGTTTTAGGACACATGCTGTACTGTCTAGGGACACCAGCTGTTACGGCTAGGACACCTGGCAGGTACTGGTCTAGGGACACCATGGCTGGTACTGGTCTAGGGACACCACTGCTGTTCTGGTCTAGAGACACCTGGCGGTACTGGTCTAGGGACACCAGGCTGGTACTGGTCTAGGGACACCACGCGTTCTGGTCTGGAGACCCATGGTGGTACTGGTCTAGGGACACCACTGGTCTGGTCTAGGGACACCATGCTGGTTCTGGTCTAGAGACACCATGGTTGGTACTGGTCTAGGGACACCATGGCTGGTACTGGTCTAGAGACACCACGGCTGGTTACCTGGTCTAGGGACACCAGGCTGGTACTGGTCTAGGGACACCACGGCATGTTACTGGTCTGGAGACACCATGGCTGGTACTGGTCTAGGGACACCACTGCATGTTCTGGTCTAGGGACACCTGGCAGGTACTGGTCTAGGGACACCATGGCTGGTACTGGTCTAGGGACACCACTGCTGGTTCTGGTCTAGAGACACCATGGTTGGTACTGGTCTAGGGACACCATGGCTGGTACTGGTCTAGGGACACCACTGCTGGTTCTGGTCTAGGGACACCTTGGCAGGTACTGGTCTAGGGACACCATGGCTGGTACTGGTCTAGGGACACCACGGCTGGTTCTGGTCTAGAGACACCATGGTTGGTACTGGTCTAGGGACACCATGGCTGGTACTGGTCTAGGGACACCGCGGCTGGTTCTGGACTAGGGACACCAGGGCTGGTACTGGTCTAGGGACACCTCGGCAGTTACTGGTCTAGAGGACCCCAAATGGCTGGGTACTGGTCTAGGGACACCACTGCATGTTCTGGTCTAGGGACACCTTGGCAGGTACTGGTCTAGGGACACCATGGCTGGTACTGGTCTAGGGACACCACTGCTGGTTCTGGTCTAGAGACACCATGGTTGGTTACTGGTCTAGGGACACCATGGCTGGTTTACTGGTCTAGGGACACCACTGCTGGTTCTGGTCTACAGACACCATGGTTGGTACTGGTCTAGGGACACCATGGCTGGTACTGGTCTAGGGACACCACTGCTGGTTCTGGTCTAGGGACACCTTGGCAGGTACTGGTCTAGGGACACCATGGCTGGTACTGGTCTAGGGACACCACTGCTGGTTCTGGTCTAGAGACACCATGGTTTGTACTGGTCTAGGGACACCATGGCTGGTACCATGGTCTGGGGGACACCACTGCTGGTTCTGGTCTAGAGGACACCATGGTTGGTACTGGTCTAGGGACACCATGGCTGGTACTGGTCTAGAGACACCACTGCTGGTTCTGGTCTAGGGACAACTTGGCTGCTACTGGTCTAGGGACACCACGGCTTGTTCTGGTCTAGGGACACCAGGGCTGGTACTGGTCTAGGGACACCACAGCAGGTACTTGTCTAGCGACACATGGCTGGTACTGGTCTAGGGACACCTGTTATGTTTCGGTAGCTGAGGAGTGCAGGTAAAAAAGGCAATACACCAGAGCAGTTGGAATCTATGAGATTGCAGTACCCTGACTAACACCACAACTAGAGGCAGCCGTGGAGCGTTCCTAAGTTGGTCCTAGACGCCTCGTCACAGCCTGAGAAACTAACTACACCTAAAGATAGAAATAGGAAAGCTATCTGCCCCGGAGCAGAACCCCAAAGATAATAGAAAGCCCCCAAACATGTAATGGCGGTTAGACAAGAAGAAATACAGACACAGACAGAAAATAGTATGAGCAAACGTTGGGGCCCAAACTAACTAAATAGAAAAGGATAGGAAGGGTACTTACTGCAATCCCAGAAAACCCTGAAAAGCACCAACTCTACTAATTTCAAAAACACCTGAGATCACACGACCTCTACCACCTAAATTAGTTCTCTGGTGTAACAAAATCAAAACAGCAGCCACTGAAAAAACTGGAAAAAGCAAAAGTACAAACATCAGTGGCTGAACTAAACTGAGAGGGCAAAGCCCCCGGAGGGGACCCTGAAGGCCCCCACAGAAGTGCAGGACAAAATGCAAAAATCAAGCACAAAAACAAAAAGAAGAAAATGTCTTATCTGTTAGCAGGAGATGCAGACACAACACAGCAGGCTACAAGGGAAACAGGAATCAAGGAATGAGACCAGAACAATTGATCACCGGCAACCCTGATGGGAAGGCGACTCCCTTATATAAGACCAGTCAGTAACACCTGATTCCCAATCCCCACAATCTTCACTGGACAGACCAGTACCGCTTGTAACCACCAGAGGGAGCCTCTGCTCAGAACTCATCTCAAGCCCATTCACAACAGTACCCCCCCCCTTGAGGAGGGGTCACCGAACCCTCATTTGAGCAACCAGGTCGATCAGGATGAGTTCTATGATACGCACGGATGAGTCTCCTAGCATGGATGTCCGAAGCAAACACCCAAGAATTGTCTTCCTGACCATAACCTCTCCACTTAACCAAATACTGGAGTTTCCGTCTAGAAAAACGAGAATCTAATATTTTCTCAACCACATACTCCAGATTGCCCTCAACCAAAACAGGGTCAGGAGGCACAGCAGCAGGAACCACTGGCTCAACAAACCTCTTCAACAAGGACTTGTGGAACACGTTATGGATCTTAATTGTCCCTGGAAGAAGCAAACGAAAAGAAACAGGATTAAGAATCTCCATAATCTTATAAGGTCCAATGAACCTAGGCTTAAATTTAGGAGATGCTACTCTCATAGGAATATTTCTTGAGGACAACCAGACCAAGTCCCCCACTTTAAACCGAGGACCATCAGTCCTATGCCGGTTAGCAAACCGCTGGGACCTCTCCTGAGAGAGGGACAACCTCTCCACTACCTGGTCCCAAATCCGCTGCATACGCTCCACAACAGAGTCAACACCTGGACAGACAGAAGCCTCCGTCTGTCCTGAAGAAAATCGAGGGTGAAACCCAGAATTACAGAAAAACGGAGACATCAAAGTGGCAGAGCTAGCCCTATTATTAAGAGGAAACTCAGCCAAAGGCAAAAAAGAGACCCAGTCATCCTGATCAGCAGACACAAAGCATCTTAGATAAGTCTCCAATGTCTGGTTTGTTCTCTCAGTTTGACCATTGGTCTGAGGATGAAATGCCGAGGAGAAAGACAATTGAACACCCAGTTTAGAACAAAAGGTCCTCCAAAATCTGGAAACAAACTGGACTCCTCTGTCAGACACAATGTTCTCAGGAATGCCGTGTAAACGAACCACGTGCTGAAGGAACAACGGCACCAATTCAGAGGAGGAAGGCAACTTAGGCAATGGCACAAGATGTATCATCTTGGAAAACCTATCACAAATCACCCAGATGGCGGTCATTCTCTGAGAAACAGGAAGGTCGGAAATGAAATCAATAGAGATATGGGTCCATGGTCTCTTGGGCACAGGCAATGGCATCAACAAACCACTAGAGCGAGAGCAAGGCTTGGAGCGAGAGCAAGTCCCGCAGGACTGCACAAATTCCTGACATCACGAGACAAGGTAGGCCACCAAAAGGACCGACTAACCAAGTCTCTGGTACCAAAAATTCCGGGATGCCCAGCCAACGCGGAACAATGAATCTCAGACATCACACTCTTTTTCCACTGGTCCGGGACAAACAATTTTCCAACAGGGCAGCGCTCGGGCCTATCCTCCTGACACCCCTCCAGAGCAAGTCTCAAATTGGGTGAGATGGCGGAAAGAACTACACCCTCTTTCAAAATAACAGAAGGATCAGATAACTCAGGAGAGTCCGCAAGGAAACTCCTCGAGAGGGCATCCGCCTTAACATTCTTAGTGCCAGGAAGAAAGGAAACCACAAAATTAAAACGTGTGAAAAACAAGGCCCACCTGGCCTGTCTAGGATTGAGTCGCTTGGCAGATTCCAGATAAACCAGATTCTTATGGTCAGTAAGGACCACCACCTGATGTTTGGCTCCCTCCAGCCAATGTCTCCACTCTTCAAAAGCCCACTTCATGGCCAATAACTCCCGATTACCCATGTCATAATTACGTTCAGTAGGAGAAAATTTTCGAGAGAAAAAGGCACAAGGGTTACTTATAGAGGTCTCTGGATCTTTTTGGGACAAAACGGCACCTGCCCCAATTTCAGAGGCATCAACCTCCACCTGAAATGGCAGAGAAACATCAGGCTGCCGTAGAACAGGAGCAGAAGTGAATCTTTGCTTAAGTTCCTGAAATGCAGAGACTGCCTCAGGAGGCCAATTCACCACATCAGAACCCTTCTTGGTAAAATCAGTTAATGGTTTAACAATAACAGAGAAATTACCAATAAATTTACGATAAAAATTGGCAAAACCCAAAAATCTTTGAAGAGCCTTTAATGAAGTAGGTTGGACCCAATCACAGATGGCCTGAACCTTGACCGGGTCCATTTCAATAACAGATGGGGACAAAATGAATCCCAGAAATGAGATCCTCTGTACGCCAAAAAGACACTTTGATCCCTTCACATACAGAGCATTCTCTCTCAAAATCTGGAACACAGTTCGAACATGTTTCACATGAGAGTCCCAGTCATTAGAAAAAATCAAGATATCATCCAAATAAACAATCAGAAATTTATCCACAAAATCCCTGAAAATGTCATTCATGAAGGACTGGAAGACCGAAGGAGCATTAGTGAGCCCAAAGGGCATCACAAGGTACTCAAAATGCCCCTCCGGGGTATTGAATGCCGTCTTCCATTCATCCCCGTGCTTAATGCGAATAAGGTTATCCGCCCCCTGAGGTCAAGCTTGGTAAACCAAGTAGCGTTTTTCACCCTGGAAAACAGGTCAGAAATCAAGGGTAACGGGTATTGATATTTCACAGTAATATTGTTCAAAAGACGATAATCAATACACGGCCTTAATGAACCATCCTTTTTGGCCACAAAGAAAAAACCGGCACCTAAGGGTGAAGAGGATGGTCTGATATGACCCTTCTCCAATGACTCCTTGATATAAGACCGCATAGCGTCATGTTCAGGTACAGACAAGTTAAAAAGGCGACCTTTAGGGAATTTACTACCAGGCACTAATTCAATAGCGCAGTCATAGCTCCTATGGGGAGGCAAGGATGCAGATTTACTTTCGCTAAACACATCAGAAAAATCAATTAAAAAGTCAGGAACATCCTGAGCCTGGGGGGAGGCAGAAAAAACAGGAGTGTTGGTATTAACACATTGGCAGCCCCAACTGGTTACAGACACAGATTTCCAATCCAAAACAGGATTATGAGACTGTAACCAAGGGAAACCTAGTACGATAATATCATGCAGATTATACAGAACCAAAAATTTGCAGCACTCCTGATGATCAGGTTCAACCCTCATTATCACCTGAGTAGAAAACTGGGGTTTATTCTCAGCCAAAGGGGTAGAATCGATCCCCAGTAGGGGAATAGACTTCTGTAGGGGTATCAAGGGAAACCCACAACGTTTAGCAAAATCATAATCCATCAGGTTAATAGCTGCTCCAGAATCAACGAAAGCCTGAGCAGAAAATGAGGACAGAGAGCATATCAGAGTGACAGTTAATAAAAACTTAGTCTGAACACTACCCAAGACAACTGAGCGTGCAAAACGTCTTCCCCGCCTAGGGCAGACTGAAATAGCATGAGAGGCAATTTTAAATTTTAGGCCGGTGATACTGTTATGTTTCGGTAGCTGAGGAGTGCAGGTAAAAAAGGCAATACACCAGAGCAGTTGGAATCTATGAGATTGCAGTACCCTGACTAACCACCACAACTAGAGGCAGCCGTGGAGCGTTCCTAAGTTGGTCCTAGACACCTCGTCACAGCCTGAGAAACTAACTACACCTAAAGATAGAAATAGGAAAGCTATCTGCCCCGGAGCAGAACCCCAAAGATAATAGAAAGCCCCCAAACATGTAATGGCGGTTAGACAAGAAGAAATACAGACACAGACAGAAAATAGTATGAGCAAACGTTGGGGCCCAAACTAACTAAATAGAAAAGGATAGGAATGGTACTTACTGCAATCCCAGAAAACCCTGAAAAGCACCAACTCTACTAATTTCAAAAACACCTGAGATCACACGACCTCTACCACCTAAATTAGTTCTCTGGTGTAACAAAATCAAAACAGCAGCCACTAAAAAAACTGGAAAAAGCAAAAGTACAAACATCAGTGGCTGAACTAAACTGAGAGGGCAAAGCCCCGGAGGGGACCCTGAAGGCCCCCACAGAAGTGCAGGACAAAATGCAAAAATCAAGCACAAAAACAAAAAGAAGAAAATGTCTTATCTGTTAGCAGGAGATGCAGACACAACACAGCAGGCTACAAGGGAAACAGGAATCAAGGAATGAGACCAGAACAATTGATCACCGGCAACCCTGATGGGAAGGCGACTCCCTTATATAAGACCAGTCAGTAACACCTGATTCCCAATCCCCACAATCTTCACTGGACAGACCAGTACCGCTTGTAACCACCAGAGGGAGCCTCTGCTCAGAACTCATCTCAAGCCCATTCACAACAGACACCACTGGTTGTTCAGGTCTAGGGACACCTTGGCTGGTACTGGTCTAGAGACACCATGGCTGGTACTGGTCTAGAGACACCATGGTTGGTACTGGTCTAGAGACACCATGATTGGTACTGGTCTAGGGAAAAAAGGGCTGGGACACCACAGCTGCTTCTGGTCTAGGGACACTGGGGTTGGTACTGGTCTAGGGACACCATGGCTGGTACTGGTCTAGTGACACCAGGGCTGGTAATGGTCTAGGGACAAAAATGCTGGTACTGGTCTAGGGACACCATGGCTGGTACTGGTCTAGGGACACCAGGGCTGGTACTGGTCTAGGGACACCAGGGCTAGTACTGGTCTAGGGACACCACGGCTAGTACTCGTCTAGGGACAGCAGGGTTAGTGCTGGTCTGGGGACACCAGGGCTGATACTGGTCTAGGGACACCAGGGCTGGTACTGGTCTAGGGACACCAGGGCTAGTACTCGTCTAGGGACACCAGGGCTAGTACTCGTCTAGGGACACCAGGGCTGGTACTAGTCTAGGCACACCAGGGCTGGTATTGGTCTAGGGACACCAAGGTTGGTACTGGTCTAGGGACACCATGGCTAGTACTGGTCTAGGGACTCCACGGCTGGTACTGGTCTAGGGACACCACGGCTGGTACTGGTTTAGGGACACCATGGCTAGTACTGGTCTAGGGACACCAGGGCTGGTATTGGTCTTGGGACACCACGGCTGGTACTGGTTTAGGGACACCACGGCTAGTACTGGTCTAGGGACACCACGGCTGGTACTGGTTTAGGGACACCATGGCTAGTACTTGTCTAGGGACACCAGGGCTGGTACTGGTATAGGGACTCCAGGGCTGGTACTGGTCTAGGAAGACCAGGGCTGGTACTGTATTAAAGACACTGTCACTGGAACTGGTCTTTACACACCATGGTTGGTACTGTTCTAGAGACACTATAGTTGGAACTCTTCTTTAGACACTGTAACTGGTACTGTTCTGGGGACTCTATGACAGGTATTGTTCTTTGGACACTATGGCTGGTACTGTTCTGGGACTCTACAGCTGGAACTGTTCTTTGGACTCTATGACAGGTATTGTTCTTTGGACACTATGACAGGTATTGTTCTTTGGACACTATGGCTGGTACTGTTCTTTGGACACTATGTCTGGTACTGGTTTTGAGGTGTTAGTGGCCCCTTTACTTCTGAGTGTTCGGTGTTCTGCACTGGTTGCACCAATAGTATGTCCACCCCAGCTTAATGAGGCTGGTACTATACTGGGGGAGTGCTAGTTGGTGTTGGCCTATGGGAGGTGCCTCGTTGGTGGCGCACTGTGGATGGCACTGTTGTACTTACACTATATGGAGCTGCTTTATGGGGACCTTGGTTGGCAGCATATTGAGCGTTACGGCAGACAATGTATGGAATCTGGTGTAGGGTTTACATCAAACATGTGGTCTTGTCTGGAAATGATGGAAGTAATAGTGGGGAATGGGGATATACAGATATTAATCCTTCAGATCCCCCCATCATAGAGAAACAGATTCTTCAGCAGCTGAGATCACACTCGTTCTTCCTCAGCGTCACATCGGATGTCACCGGGGAATCGTCTCTCACCTGAGATCAGAGTTTGCATTTTTGACAAATGATGAGAGTTTTTTTCCACAATTTTTTTTTTTTTGCTGTGAATTTTTCTTCTTTCAACAATCTTGAAAATGTGTATTAAAATTTCAGCTCGAAAATAAAAAGTGCAGAGTAGGCGGAAAAATGCAAGTTCAGACGTGAAACAAATCCGCAGCCGTCCATCTAGTCTGTCAGGATGAAAGAGAAGCGCCTCGTGGTGGCAGCTCGTCCCCGGTGAGGCGGAGGTGCGCTGGATGGCATGTCACCACATCACAGACTACGGCAGCGCCTGTGATTCCTGGCGGGGGAGGGGAAGCGTCTGGGGATCAGCTTCTCACTTTCTGATGGGAAAAGCTCTGGGAATTG
>JARQOD010000007.1:92727713-92752852 GCA_033576555.1 Oophaga sylvatica | reverse complement strand
AGACCACCAAAAGGACCGACTAACCAAAAGTTTGGGGTCCAAAAAAAACCGGGGGATGACCGGCCAACGTGGAAAATGAATCTAACATTACACTCTTTTTCCAGGGCCCGGGACAAACAATTTCCCACGGGCGGCCGGGTTACCCCCGACACCCCCCCGAGCCAATCTAAAATTGGGCGAGATGGCGGAAAAAACTACACCCCTTTCAAATAACTGAACGAATTTACGAATTAATTTAAGGATCAGAAAACCCGGGGAGACCCCGCAAAAAAAACTCCCGAGAGGGCATCCGCCTTAACTTTTTTAGGCCAAAAAAGGGAAAAACCACAAAAAAACGGTGAAAACAGGCCCACCTGGCCTGTCTAGGATTGATCGTTGGGGGAATTTCCAATAGACCTTCTTTGGAACCCTGAGGGAAAAGGCCCCACTCCTTATAAGACCAGTCAGTAACCCGTTCCCCCAATCCTCACAATCTTCAGGGGACAGTCCCAGTACTTTTTAAAAACCCCAGGGGGAGCCTCTGCTCAAACTCTTTCCACCTTTTCCAACAGCCCCCCCCCCCCTTGGGGGGGTCACCAAACCCCATTTAAGCAACCAGGCGGCAGATGTTTTTCTATGATACGCACGGATGACCCCCTACGGGATGTCCAAGCAAACACCCAAGAATTGTTTTCCTGACCTAACCCCCCCTTTAAAACCAAAACTGGAGTTCCGTTAGAAAAACGAGAATTCAATTTTTCCAAAACCCACTCTCCAGATTGCCCTCAACCAAAACGGGGTCAGGAGGCACAGAGTAGGAACCACGGGGTCAACAAACCTTTCAAAAAGGCTGGGGGAAACGTTAGGGAAAACTTAAAAAGTCCCGGGGAAAAAAAAACGAAAGGGAAAAGGATAAAAATTTCCCCCAAATTTAAAAACCCAAATGAACCTAGGCTTAAATTTGGGGATGCCCTCTCTGGGGAAATTTTTTTAGGACAACCAGCCCAAATCCCCCCTTTAAACCGGGGGCCACACCCCGCCGGTTGCAAACCCTGGGCCCTCTCCTGAAAGGGACAACCTCTCCACTACCCCGGGCCCAAATCTGTTTTAACGCTCCCAAAGAGCAACCCTGGCAGACAGAACCCCCCTCGTCCTGAAAAAATCGGGGAAAAACCCAGAATTTTAGAAAAAGGAGACATCAAATGGGGGAGCTAGCCCTATTAAAAAGCAAACTCAGCCAAAGGCAAAAAAGAGACCCAGTCATCCTGCACAACACAAAAAAACTTAGATAATCCCAAAGTTGGTTTGTTTCTCAGTTTTTTCCATTTTGGCTGGTGAAACGCCCCGGAGAAAGACAATTGAACACCAATTTTTTAACAAAAGGTCCTCCAAAATTGGGGAAAAAAAGGACCCTCTGTCCGACACAATGTTCTCAGGAAACCGTGTAAACGAAACCCTCTGAAGGGGAAAAAGGGGCCAATTCAGAGGGGAAGGGGAATTAGGTAATGGGGCAAGAGTATCATCTGGGGAAAAACCATCGCAAATCACCCAGATAAAAAGGCATTCCTGAGAAACAGGGGGGGCGGAAATGAAACCTAGAATATGGGTCCATGGCCTTGGACAGGGGAAGGCATCAACAAACCCTAGAACGAAGCAAGGCTGGGGGGAGAGCAAAACCCGCTGGGGTGCACAAACCCCGACACACGAGACAAGGTAGACCACCAAAAGGACCACTAACCAAGTCTCGGACCAAAATTTTCCCGGGATGACCGGCCCCAAGTGGAACAATGAAACTCGACATTACCCCTTTTTTCCCTTCCGGGGGAAAAAAAATTTTCCCCCCAAAAAAAGGGAGGCTCGGGGTTTTTCCCCCTACACCCCTCCAGACCTCTCAAATTGGGGAGATGGGGAAAAACACACCCCCCTTTTAAAATAACAGAAGGGGCAGTAACTCGGGGGTCCGCCAGGAAACTCCCAAGGGCATCCCCTTAAAAAAAATTTTGTCCCCCTGAAGAAATGAAGAAATAAACCCAAAATTAAAAGTGTGAAAAACAAGGCCCCCGGCCTGTCGGGGTTTAATAACTTGGCAATTCCAGATAAAACACCACCTAAATTTGGGGCCCCTCCAGCCAATGTCTCCATTTTAAAAGCCCACTTATGGCCATTTTGGGTAATAACCCCCCATTACCCCCGTATAAACGCAGTGGGAGAAAATTTCGAGAGAAAAAGGCACAAGGTTACTTTGGGGGCTCGGGGTCTCTTTGGGACAAAACGGCACCCCCCCAATTTAAGGCTCAACCTCCACCGAAATGTAGAGAAACATCGGGGTGCCTAAACAGGAGAGAATTTTAATCTTGCTTAAGTTCCGAAATGCAGAGATGCCCCGGAGGCCAATTCACCACATCAAACCCTTCTTGGCAAATCAGTTAATGTTTAACAATACAGAAAAATTTCCAATAAATTTACGATAAAATTGGCAAAACCAGAATCTTTGAAGCCCCTTTAATGAAGGGTTTGGGGCCCAATCACAGATGCCAAATTTTTGACCGGTCATTTCAAAAACAGAGGGGACAAAATAATCCAAAATGAGATCCTCTGTACCCAAAAAGACATTTGCCCTTCACATACAGAGCATTTTCTCAAAACTGGAACACAGTCCGAAAGTTTTACGGGGAATCCCAGTCTTGGAAAAAATCAAGATATCTCCAAAAAAACAATCAGAAATTTATCCAAAAAACCCCCAAAAAATGTCATTCATAAAGGGGCGGAAGACAAAGGACATTAGTGAGCCCAAAGGGCATCACAAGGTACTCAAAAGCCCCTTAGGGGGATTTTAAAGCCCCCTTCCATTCTCCCCCCGGGTTAATGCGAAAAAGGTTTTTGCCCCCCTGAGGTCAAGCTTGGTAAAACCAAAAAGCGTTTTTCACCCTGGAAAAAAAAATCGGGGGTCAAGGGGGAAAAGGATATTGAATTTACAGTAATATTTTTTAAAGACGTAACAAACAAAAGGCCTTAATAAAAACCCCTTTTTGGCCACAAAAAAAAAACCGGACCTAAAAGGGGGAAAGGATGGGGTGATAGACCCTTCTCCAAGACTCCTGATATAAGACCGCTGCGCATTTAGGTACAGACAATAAAAAAGGCGACCTTGGGGGAAATTTTTACCAGGCCTAATTCAATAGCCAGTCTAGCCCTTGGGGGAAAAAATGCAGTTTATTTTTCGCTAAACAGTCAGAAAAATCAATCAAAAAGTCAGGAACACCTAGCCGGGGGGGGGCAAAAAAACAGAGTGTTTGGGAAATTTAAAAATTGGGGACCCCAACTTTTGGGAACAGACACAGATTTCCAACCAAAAAAAGGGGTTATGAGACTGAACCAAGGGGGAAAACCGTACGAAAATTTTTGGTTGGAATGGCTTAAAAAGATTTGAGAAAGGGGCCCCCCCGGGGGTTAAAACGGACGGGGCTGTCCAGTGAAGATTGTGAGGAGGGGGAATCGGTGTTACGACTGTCTTAAAAAGGGGGGGTCGCCTTCCCCCCCGGGGGTTCCGGGGGATCAATTGTTCGGTCCACCCAAATTCCTGTTTCCCCCGTAGCCTGCTGTGTGTGTCTGCTCTCCTGCTAACAGATAAACATTTTCTTTTTTTTTTTGGCTTTTTTTTTGCATTTTGTCCTGCACTTTGTGGGGGGCCCTTAGGGCCCCTCCGGGGGGTTTTGCCCCCTCTTTAGTTCGCCCTATTTTTAATTTTCTTTTCCAGTTTCTCTGGCTGCTGTTTTGATTTTGTTTTACCAGAGAATAATTTAGGTGGTAAGGTCGTGTGATCTCGGTGTTTTTGAAATTTAGAGTTGGTGCTTTCAGGGTTTTTGGGATTGCATAAAAACCCTTCCCCTCCTTTTTTTTTTAGTTAGTTTGGGCCCCCCAAGTTGCTCATACTATTTTTTTTCTGGTCAATTTCTTTTGTCTAACAGCCCCTTTAATTTGGGGCTTTCCTTTTCTTTGGGATCGCTCCGGGGCAGATAGCTTTTTCCTATTTCTATCTTTTTGTTAGTTTTCTAGGCGTGAGGGCGTCGGACCAACTAGGAAGCTCCCCCGGCTGCCTCTGTTGTGGGGGTTAGTCAGGGTTGCAATCCATAGATTCCAACTGCTCTGGTGTTTGCCTTTTTTACCCACTCCTCAGTTACCGAAACATAACATCTGCGATTATACGAAAAAAATTTGCAATCTCCTGATGATCAGGGGTTCACCCCCCTTACACCTGAGTGAGAACTGGGTTTATTCCAGCCAAAGGGGGGGAAAAAAAGATCCCCAGAAGGGGTAACTTCCGTAGGGGTAAAGGGAAACCCACAACATTTGGAAAATCAAAATCCACAGGTTAATGCTGCTCCAGAATCAACAAAACCCGAGCAAAAATGAGGACAGAGAGCAATAAGGAACAGTTAATAAAAACTTAGTTGAACACCCCAAACCTGACATGCAAAACGTCTTTTCCCCGCTAGGGAGCGAAAAGCATGAGAGGCATCACCACAGAGAAAAAAAACCCATTCGCTTTCGAAATTCATGACGCTGTGCCCCAGAAACCACTCTATCACACTGTATGGATTCAGAAGCAGGTTCACAAGGCAACATTTTTCCATGCATACCTTTCCGCTCACGCAAACGTCTGTCAATTTGAATCGCTAATGACATAGAATCATTGATACCAGAGGAACAGGGAATCCCACCATAACATCCTTTACATTATCTGACAGTCCCTTCCGAAAAAGAGCTGCCAAAGCGTCGTCATTCCATTTGGTCAGGACTGCCCACCTACGGAATTTCTGACAGTACAACTCAGAGTCCTCAAGCCCCTGACTTAATGCCAACAAAGTTTTTTCAGCTTGATCAGTGACATTAGGCTCATCGTACAATAACCCCAAAGCCTGAAAAAACGCATCAACATCACTCAAAACAGGATCCCCAGGTGTCAGGGAAAAAGCCCAATCCTGAGGGTCACCGCGCAGGAGAGAGATGACAATTTGAACCTGCTGCGCTGCGTTCCCTGAGGACTTAGATTTTAAGGCAAAAAACAATTTACAGTTATTTTTGAAATTCTGAAATTTAGCTCGATCCCCCAAAAACAAATCTGGCATGGGAATCCTAGGTTCCACAACAGGCAACCTAGCAAGATAGGTAGCAATACTCCGAACTTCAGTGGCAAGCTGATCCACACGGCCAGACAACTGTGCAAACTCCATTGAGAGAGAAAAAAAATCCTCCTCAGCACCCAGAGATACAGAGGAAAAAAAAATGCAACAAACAGAAAAAAAAAAAATCTCTGACAACTCTGACAACTTTTTTTTCTTTCCACAATATTTTTCCCTTCTGTGAGTACCATATAATTTTCAGTTTAGGCCGGTGATACTGTTATGATTTGGTAGCTGAGGAGAGCAGGCAAAAAGGAAATACACAAGAGCAGTTGGAAACTATGAGATTACAGTACCCTGACTAACCACCACAACTAGAGGCAGCCGTGGAGCGTTCTTACGTTGGTCCTAGACGCCTCGTCACAGCCTGAGAAACTAACTACACCTAAAGATAGAAAGAGGAAAGCTATCTGCCCCGAAGCAGATCCCCAAAGAACATAGAAAGCCCCCAAACATGTAATGGCGGTTAGACAAGAAGAAATACTGACACAGACAGAAGATAGTGTGAGCAAACGCTGGGGCCCAAACTATCTAAATAGAAAAGGATAGGAAGGTACTTACTGCAATCCCAAAAAACCCTGAAAAGAACCAACTCTACTAATTTCAAAAACACCTGAGATCACACGACCTCTACCACCTAAATTAGTTCTCTGGTGTAACCAAAAAACAAAACAGCAGCCACTGAAAAAACTGGAAAAAGCAAATGTCCAAACATCAGTGGCTGAACTGAACTGAGAGAGCAAAAGCCCCCAGAGGGGACCCTGAAGGCCCCCACAGAAGTGCAGGACAAAATGCAAAAATCAAGCACAAAAACAAAAAGAAGAAAATGTCTTATCTGTTAGCAGGAGATTCAGACACGACACAGCAGGCTACCAAGGAAACAGGAATCAAGGATTGAGACCAGAACAATTGATCACCGGCAACCCTGATGGGAAGGCGACTCCCTTATATAAGACCAGTCAGTAACACCTGATTCCCAATCCTTACAATCTTCACTGGACAGTCCAGTACCGTTTGTAACCACCAGAGGGAGCTTCTGCTCAGAACTCATTTCCAGCCTATTCACAACAGTCACTGGTGATCACCGTATTACCTGTACACTGATACTATATACAGAGCTCCTGTGTATAAGGTCACTGGTGATCACTGTATTACTTGTACACTATACACAAAGCTCCTGTGTATAATGTCACTGGTGATCACTGTATTACTTGTAGACTGACACAATATACAGAGCTCCTATGTATAATGTCAATGGTGATCCCTGTATTACCTGTACACTGACACTATATACAGAGCTCCTGTGTATAATGTCACCGGTGATCACTGTATTACCTGTACACTATACACTATATACAGAGCTCCTGTGTATAATGTCACCAGTGATCACTGTATTACCTGTACACTATACACAATATATAGAGCTCCTATGTATGATGTCAATGGTGATCCCTGTATTACCTGTACACTGACATTATATACAGAGCTCCTGTGTATAATGTCACCGGTGATCACTGTATTACCTGTACACTATACACTATATACAGAGCTCCTGTGTATAATGTCACCAGTGATCACTGTATTACCTGTACACTATACACAATATATAGAGCTCCTGTGTATGTCACTGGTGATCACTGTATTACCTGTTCACCGACACTATATACAGAGCTCCTTTGTATAATGTCACCGGTGATCCCTGTATTACCTGTACACTGACACTATATACAGAGCTCCTGTGTATAATGTCACCGGTGATCACTGTATTACCTGTACACTATACACTATATACAGAGCTCCTGTGTATAATGTCACCAGTGATCACTGTATTACCTGTACACTATACACTATATACAGAGCTCCTGTGTATAATGTCACCAGTGATCACTGTATTACCTGTACACTATACACTGTATACAGAGCTCCTGTGTAAAATGTCACCAGTGATCACTGTATTACCTGTACACTATACACTATATACAGAGCTCCTGTGTATAATGTCACCGGTGATCACTGTATTACCTGTTCACCGACACTATATACAGAGCTCCTGTGTATAATGTCACCGGTGATCACTGTATTACCTGTACACTGACACTATATACAGAGCTCCTGTGTATAATGTCACCGGTGATCACTGTATTACCTGTACACTGACACTATATACAGAGCTCCTGTGTATAATGTCACCGGTGATCACTGTATTACCTGTACACTATACACTATATACAGAGCTCCTGTGTATAATGTCACCAGTGATCACTGTATTACCTGTACACTATACACTATATACAGAGCTCCTGTGTATTATGTCACCAGTGATCACTGTATTACCTGTACACTATACACTGTATACAGAGCTCCTGTGTATTATGTCACCAGTGATCACTGTATTACCTGTACACTATACACTGTATACAGAGCTCCTGTGTAAAATGTCACCAGTGATCACTGTATTACCTGTACACTATACACTATATACAGAGCTCCTGTGTATAATGTCACCGGTGATCACTGTATTACCTGTTCACCGACACTATATACAGAGCTCCTGTGTATAATGTCACCGGTGATCACTGTATTACCTGTACACTGACACTATATACAGAGCTCCTGTGTATAATGTCACCGGTGATCACTGTATTACCTGTACACTACACACTATATACAGAGCTCCTGTGTATAATGTCACTGGTGATCTCCGTATTACCTGTACACTGACACTATATACAGAGCTCCTGTGTATAATGGCACCGGTGATCACTGTATTACCTGTACACTGACACTATATACAGAGCTCTTGTGTATAATGTCACTGGTGATCACTGTATTACCTGTTCACCGACACTTTATACAGAGCTCCTGTGTATGTCACTGGTGATCACTGTATTACCTGTACACTGACACTATATACAGAGCTCCTGTGTATAATGTCACCGGTGATCACTGTATTACATGCACACTGGCACTATATACAGTGCTCCTGTGTATAATGTCACCGGTGATCACTGTATTACCTGTACACTATACACTATATACAGAGCTCCTGTGTATAATGTCACCGGTGATCACTGTATTACCTGTACACTGGCACTATATACAGAGCTCCTGTGTATAATGTCACTGGTGATCACTGTATTACCTGTACTCTGACACTATATGCAGAGCTCCTGTGTATAATATCACTGGTGATCACTGTATTCCCTGTATACTATACACTATATACAGAGCTCCTGTGTATAATGTCACCGGTGATCACTATTACCTGTACACTATGCACTATATACAGAGCTCCTGTGTATAATGTCACTGGTGATCACTATTACCTGTACACTGGCACTATATACAGAGCTCCTGTGTATAATGTCACCGGTGATCACTGTATTATCTGTACACTATACGCTATATACAGAGCTCCTGTGTATAATGTCACTGGTGATCACTGTATTACCTGTACACTGACACTATATACAGAGCTCCTGTGTATAATGTCACCGGTGATGACTGTATTACCTGTACACTGACACTATATGCAGAGCTCCTGTGTATAATGTCACTGGTGATCACTGTATTACCTGTACACTATACACTATATACAGAGCTCCTGTGTATAATGTCACCGGTGATTACTGTATTCCTGTACACTGACACTATATACAGAGCGCCTGTGTATAATGTCACTGGTGATCACTGTATTATCTGTGCACTATACACTATATACAGAGCTCCTGTGTATAATGTCACCGGTGATTACTGTATTCCTGTACACTGACACTATATACAGAGCTCCTGTGTATAATGTCACCGGTGATCACTGTATTTCCTGTACACTGATACCATATACGAAGTACAGATTTCCTATGTATAATGACACTTATGGTGATATTAGTATTGTGGGTTTTTTTAATTAATGATCAGTATTGTAATATTTGGTCACTATGTGGTGGTAATATGTGGCCTGAACATGGTGTGGCAGTATTTGTTCCTTGTATGTAGTATTTTTCAATCACCATGTGGTGGTAGTATGTGGTCTGGTCATGGTGTGGTGGTATTGGTCCCTTATATGTGGTGGTCACCATATTGGTCACCATGTGGTGGTAATATGTGGTGTGGACATGGAGCAGTGGTATTTGTCCCTTGTATGTGCTACTATTTGGTCACTATGTGGTGGTAGTATGGTGTCTGGTCATGGTGCGGTGGTATTTGTCCATTGTATGTGATATTATTGGTCATTTTAAAAATTGAAAAATAAATTTAAAAAATCCTAAATTTTATTGGATATTTTAACAAATGTTTAGTAAGTTTCAGTAGAGTAGAGCCCGTCCAAAAGAGTCTACCTTGTTGGCGGATTAAATTATCTTTTGGCCAAAAACAAAAGCTGCTGGTTATGTATGTGGTGATGGGAACTGTAAATGTGTGATTGGTGAGGACGTGGTGCAGAAGTGGAGTTTTTACAAGAGAGAGCTGTGGGACTGTGGACGGTTCGAGGGGTGGAGGCAGGGCTGCGGTGGAGCCTGGGTGGACTCTCAAAGGGACCCCCGAAAATGTTGCCAATATGGGGCTCCGAAATCCTTGTGGCAGCCCTGATCACAATGTGACGGCGTGTGTCAGCACCATATAACGTTGTTACATCATGACATGCTCCGAAATATCAGGAGTCTAATCAGCAGCAGAAACCCCGGTAGAAAAGGAAGAAAACTGAAGAAGAAAGAAGAGACTGGACTGATGACGGACTGCAGCAGAAGCGGGGCAGGTGAGCAGGGAGGGAAGCATTATTATATTTTTAACCCTTTTTCCCGGCGCTAGAATTTTGCAAAATTTGTAAGGTTGGAGGCGAATTCAGTCGTCCTCGACCCAAATCTCATCTCTAGCACTAGCGCGAATAATAATTGTGCATTTAGTGTTTTAATTCATTGCATCTTTTGCTCCAAATGTTTCTTTATTCAGATATGGTAATGAAGGGCCTGGTGCACCCTGGGCGTGGCCGAGCACTTCTGCACACCTTCCCGTCTACTTGCTATAGGTGAGAAGGTGCACGGAGCTGCCGAGGGAGCACCGAGCAGATATGGAAAACATTTCTGAAAGTCATCAGTGGAAGCAGGGATACATTGTAACAACTGCTCAGCGTTCATTATCCTGAGCGCTTTACACCAGGAGCTCAGAGATGAGCAATTCTCCATTCTTTGCTCATGAAGAATGACAATGTGATAATACCGTCGCTTCAGGGAGCAGAACACACCGAGATTTCCAAGGCGGAAAATTGCAGCCACCGTGTCACGAAGGTTAGAAATTGTTTGTGTTGGTAACCGCGAGGCGAGATTTACAAGTCTGCACGAATCGCTGAGAAGACTTTATAAATTGGGAACATGAGCTGAGAATATGCGAAGAGCGCAGCAGCTGAGCGCCGGCACGTGGGTGATGTCTACTAACGAGATGTTCCGCCATCAATGAGCAAGTCTCACATCTGTTTCCATCCTGAGCATTATTGTATTATCTGTTGTGAAAAAAGCTGAAGGTCGCACAAAGTCGACTTTACAGAGAATGGATCTCGGTACAACAGGTATAACATTCACCACACGTGTCGCCATAATTCTACAGAATTATTTGGGTAAGAAAATTCGCCCACATAATACTGTCATGTAGTGCTAATATAACACTGATATATACAGCACACATAATACTGCCATGTAGTGCTAACATAACACTAACATATACAGTTCACATAATAATGCCATATAGTGCTAATATAACACTAACATATACAGATCACATAATACTGCCATATTGTGTTAATATAACACTGATATATACAGCTCACATAATACTGCCGTGTAGTGCTAATATAACACTGACATATACAACTCACATAATACTGCCATATAGTGCTAATATAACACTGATATATACAGCGCACATAATACTGCCATGTAGTGCTAATATAACACTGATATATACAGATCACATAATACTGCCATGAAGTGCTAATATATAACACTGACATATACAGCTCACATAGTACTGTCATATAGTGCTAGTATAACACTGATATATAAACAACATAATCTCAAGTCAAGATTAATCAATATGATATTTTGTAAAAAGATGATTGTCCCCACCACAAACAATCATGGGCAGTGTCCTTATGGAACTCCAAGTCATATACAAAAAACCAAAGAAGAAGGAGCAAAATACCATAGCCAAAGATACTTTTATAATAAGCAAAATTTTTTTATTAAGGTAGGATAGTACAAAAGTTAAAAGATTATATACCAAAATACACAGACGGTGACATCAGAACACACAGTGGTCACGATGAGCTGCAGAATGGTAAAAACCTGCACCAAAGAACCATACTCAGGGCAATAAGGAAATGGGGAAGTATACAATCAAGTACCGTAGCCCCAAAATTAAATGAAAGACGTGTCATTCCTTATAAAGTGCTTCCAATAATATGCTGCTACATAAGATTATCTAGTTTGCCAGTGCAATTCCCTGTGTCCGTGGTCCGGATCTAGGAACAACCAGGATATGGAGCAGCATAAGAGTAATCATTAGAAAAGGTTATAGCTTACCCATGGTGGTATATCGGTGCAGGAACGCGCCCCTTCGCGCGTTTCTCAGATGCTTCCTCGGGGAATACATAATACTGCCATACAGTGCTAATATAACACTGACATATATAGCGCACATAATACTGTCATACAGTGCTAATATAACACTGATATATACAGCTCTCATAATACTGCCATACAGCGCTAATATAACACTGACACATACAGCGCACATAATACTGCCATGCAGTACTCTCATAATAAACAGTCTCCATATTTTACCCTAATAAAGAGCCCAGAGAATAATGCCTATGTGATCTGGTGTAGAGTGACATCAGTGACATCAGAAGGGGCCTCACTGATAGCAGAGGACAATAGCGTGCATATAATTAGCCCAGCACGTGGCGCTATACTCAGGGATAAAGGTCTGAGACAGAACAGTGTGGATGATCCTGCAGCGAACCATTTTCTCTATAAAATGCACAGCGGCTATAAAGCTTTATCTAATTTTCCTTCCGCCTGAGAAAGCCCCTCGGGACATTTTCACATAAACAGACGGATGAATTACAGTTTCTAACAAGAAGATTTCCTTAAATCTGTTCCATTTTCCATCTCAGTTAAACAATTTTATTGTTTCAGGACGGCAGCGACACAAGGAGTGAGCGCCAAGGTGCGGTGTACGGAGCGATCGCCTTCTGCACTGTCACGTGTAATGTGTCACCACTGAGAACTTTCATCTGCGTGATGTCACCAATCACAGACATGACGGTAACGCCGAGGCTTCTCTGTGACGTGTACGATGTGCAGCGTGTCACCAATCACAGACATGAAGGTAACGCCGAGGCTTCTCTGTGACGTGTACGATGTGCAGCGTGTCACCAAACACAGACATGAAGGTAACGCCGAGGCTTCTCTGTGACGTGTACGATGTGCAGCGTGTCACCAATCACAGACATGACGGTAACGCCGAGGCTTCTCTGTGACGTGTACGATGTGCAGCGTGTCACCAATCACAGACATGAAGGTAACGCCGAGGCTTCTCTGTGACGTGTACGATGTGTAGCGTCCTGGACAGGTCTGCTCTCACGTGAAGTCAGATGGCTGCTGATAAAGTCCGGATAACTCAACAATAACTTGTTTTTTCTGTTTCTTTGTGAAAATCTAATTTAATTTGTTACAAGGAAGAAACCTGAGAAGATGGAAAATCTATCAAATCAAACAACCGCGGCAGCAGAAAACACCGCCGCTGCTAGAGATAACTTCCAGACTTCCATCCATCGGGGTCAACTGCAGAGGCCGCGCAGCATCACAGGAACATCACACATTTGTAAGATTCATTTAGGAGTATGCATTAAAGGGGTTGTCCCAGCATGCAATATTAATGAGCTACCCTTAGGATCAGGATGCTGGAGGTCCAATGGAAGCCGAGCTTAAATTTTAAGATAGGACTTTTATGGATGTAGAGAAACCAAATATGATTATTTCTTACGTTTCTACCTACTGTGGCCAATGGGGCAGTACCACATCCCACTTATTTCCTGGTTATTCCTTGTGCTCTGATTCTACTTCTATATCCATAAACCTTAGCCTAAACTTGATCCAAACCCATAATCTGAACCTGGCCCTGATCCTTATGCCTGGCTTGTGGCCTGGCTATGTCCGTTTTGTTATTCCCCCGTCTTTGATGCCAGCATAGTGCAGAAAACCCAGAGAACAAAAAGTATCTTATCTGATAATAGGAGGCAAGAAAAAGCAAGAAATTGCTTATTGTAGTTGTGTCCTGATGACGACGTCGGATGATAATAAAACTGCATCATGGTTATTGTGTCTCCTGGATTTCTCCTTCACATCTTCATCCGCAGCGCAGAGGAGCCACATATTCTTTGTACCTTTTACCCCAGCATTATCTGTCCTTTATTGCCTCAGACTCTTTCCTCCGCACAGTGGCCACTCCATGGACTCAACCCAGGGGGTCCGAGTAAATTCAGAATCCTGTACAAAAGGGTCAAGTCCAGGGTTCCTCCTGGACCTGCTAGACGGAGGGGCTTGAGCCAAGTCTCTCGGACGTAGCCTTTCTGGACCAATAGTTTCTGACAGATACTATAATTCTATGTCTTGTATCTATTGTTTATTTGTATTACATTGCATTCATATTTTCACTCTTTTAACATTGAAGTATTATTATGATTACACCTTGTATGATATTTATGTATTTAGTATCTTGTTTTTTTATCTTAAATAGAAAAATAAAGATTAAAAACACGTTTTCTTTTTATATACATAAACTCCGGCCACAAAACACTCGCTCTCTGCTCCGAATTCATTTTATTGCTCTTTGAAGACAAACATCAGAAAAGACCTAAGGATTCATCTCGGCCTGAAGATGACGCGGGACATCACCCGGTCACACTGTCTTTAGTTACAGGCAGCGCTCAGACATTGATTTCGTAAGGCCTTGTGTATTACTGTAAGAAAGCGAGTGTAAGGTTCTTTGTCTCTGTTGACATGTTCCTTGAAACTCAGTTTTCCGTCTGCCATTTTGCTTTCTGTCTTTCTGCAGCTCTTGCCCTCAGTTAATATGGAGTTTCCAGTTTTCATGTTCCCGTCCTGATTCTTCCCTCTTGCTTCTTAAGCAGCCTCAGCTGAACAATCAGTGCTCCTGAATCAAGCCTCAGTCAGTCTGTGACCTGACTCCTGGAAGCCTTGGACTTGTACTCCAGCTATTCCCTACTGAGGAACTTTGGAACACTTTTGGACTCTGGAAACCTGCTGTTTGGTGAATCCATGTTTGCAGAGGAATTACGGTACAGAGAAGAGATCCTGAACCTGCTTTGGAGATTTATTGTAGTGCTTGAAGTTACTCTGGCCTGCTGTGTCTCCTGCCTCTGTTCCTGCAAACTGTGTGAACTTTTCAGCATGCTTGTATGAAGTAATACAAGTCATTTCATTCAACCTATGTCTCCTGTGTTTTCCTCGCACCCAAGCACAAGACGCTATAGGAACTGTACACTATACATGACAAGATTCAGGAGCCAATGTTTAGTGTCTGCTGGGTCTGGGAAAGCCGTGTCTGCTGTGACTGTGGATATCAGATGTCCGTTTAATACCTTATGTGATGACAGTGGTTGTGACTTCTCACAACCATTCCAGGTGAGCGCATTCCCTTAAAATTTTACTCTGGAGTGTTACCACAGGTAAACACTATTGTTTTTTTGTTTTTTTTTTTCCTTTCCTCTTCTCCTTCCAGCACTTCTGCCTTAAAAGATCTGGAAGATGGAGGCCCGCATAAAGGAGCTTTGCGGAGTGACTGATACAATCCTTGCAGATATACAGACTATAAAGACCCGTTTTGCAAGCCTACAGGACCTCACTAATCATAATTTGCAAGTGTTTGGACAGACTACCCAGGAATTGCGAGCCAGGATTGAGGCTCTAGAGGAACGAGTCCAGGCTCCTGCCATAACCCCAAGTTCTGGGATCCCCAAATTACCTCCTTTTCGTTTTGGCGGTGAACGTGAGAAATTCAGGGGATTTATTAATCAATGCAATTTATTTTTCTCTGCACATGCTTCACAATTTCCCACTGAACGATCCAAAGTGCTTACTATAATCATGTTGCTTACCAATAAGGCTTTGATGTGGGCAAACCCTCTGATTGAGACTGAGGATGATTGTTTGAATCACCTTGATGCTTTTATTTCAGCCATGGGGCAGGTGTTTGATGACCCCAATCGAGGTGCAACAGCTGAAGCAGCCATGTTAACTTTGCGCCAAGGTAAGCGTTCAGTAGCCGAATATGCCCTGGATTTCAGGAGATGGGCTCTTGATACCACTTGGGACACTTCCGCTAAAAAATCTATTTTTCGGAAAGGGTTGTCTCCACTGATTAAGGATGAACTTGCTCGTGCCGACCCTCCCACTGCGTTAGGTGACTTTATTAACTATTGTATCCGTATTGATGCTCGTCTGACTGAACGCAGACAAGAGAGATGGTTCGAAAATAATCGCACTAACCTTTTACTACCTCCCTCCTCAGCTAAGGAACCTTTGAGTAGGATCACAAGGGAACCAGAACCTGAACCCATGCAGGTGGACTCTTTACAAAGACGGGTTAGTGATGCACGCAAAGAACATCGTATAAAGGAAAATCTATGTTTCTACTGTGGTAAGTCAGGGCACTTCATTATAAACTGCCCCAGCCGTTCTCGTAAGACTACTGCAGCAGTCATTCACTGTGAGTGTTGCGAGAGGAGCTCTGTTATGTCCGAGCCTCAGGCTCCAGAGAGATCTGCTGCAAGAGATCTTGATTTCTCGGACTTAAACTCTGTTAGTTCTGGGGACGATGACGGTATAAACGCTGCAATTTTTCAGGTTTCCTCAGCGGTGTCCCAGCTGAGTTGTAAAAGAAACAATTCTCATTGCTTCCTTTCCATCAAACTCTGGGTTGACTCAGTCTGGGTGTCTAGCTCTGCTATGATCGACTCAGGAGCAAGTGGAAATTTTATGGATATCTCCTTTGCTCTGAAACAGGGGATACGTTCAGTGAAGAAGGCTACTCCAGTACAGATGGAGACTGTGGATGGCTCTCTAATGACTTCTGGACCAGTGGATCAAGAAACAGAGCCTTTGAGGGTCCTTATGGGTAAAGATCATCAGGAGAAAATGTCCTTTATGCTTATCTCTTCTCCCCACTTTCCCATTATTCTAGGGCTACCATGGCTGCAGGCGCAGAATCCTACGATTAACTGGGAGACCAAGGAATTACACTTTCCGGAGAAACAGATGAGTCAAGGAGTTTCAGCTTGCTCTGTTCCTAAAGGAACCATGTCAGTCCCTGAACTACCAGCTGTATACCAGGACTATGTGGATTTATGTGACAAGAAGAACGCTGATCAGCTTCCTCCTCACCGTCCATATGATTGTCCAATTGAATTATTGCCTGGAGCCGAGATACCTTTTGGTAAGATCTACCCCCTAGCGGGGCCCGAGCTAAAAGCTTTGAAGGATTATATAGACGAAAATTTAGCCAAGGGCTTCATACGCCCCTCTTCATCTCCCGCAGGTGCACCCATCTTCTTTGTGAAGAAGAAAGATGGATCTCTGAGACCCTGCGTAGACTATAGGGAACTCAATAAGGTTACTATTAGAAACCGTTATCAATTGCCTTTAATCCCTGAATTGTTGGAGAGAGTGCGGCATGCCAAAATTTTCTCTAAACTGGATCTCCGTGGGGCCTATAACTTGGTCCGTATTAGACCTGGGGATGAATGGAAGACTGCTTTCAGGTCACGCTATGGACACTTTGAATATCTAGTTATGCCTTTTGGTCTGAGTACCGCCCCAGCCACTTTCCAACACTTCGTGAATGATATTGTCACGCTGTCTAATGATATGTATACAATGTCAGTAAACTATTAATACAGGAACCACACTCTATACAACAACTAGTATAGCAACATCAGCATGTAAGTATAGAATAGATTTACCTGACACGATATCTGCTGAACTCAGGGTTAATCTTGAGGACTTGATGAGCTGAAACAGGAAAGAGGTGGACCGGGATCTAACCTGACCCTAAACTGGGGTCCTAACTAATCCCTCACCTTGGAGGTACTGATAATGGTTCAGAGGTCCAAGTCTCCAACCTAACCCTGTCTCCTATCAGACCCTGAACCCTGTAATCAGTCCTAAGAAGGATCCTGACTACCACCAAAGGGATATGGGCTGATCTCAGCTAAATACACAGATTAGACATATAAGACAGACAGGATAACACTCGCTTGCATACACACTCAAACACCAAAGGAACATAAATGGTCTGGGAAATAAACTCTAACCAAGTTGAGCTTAGAACAACTAAGGAGCTCACAACTAAAGTCTATACAGATTCATTCCTATCTGTGGTCTGCATGAAGGTTTCACTGGCAACTCCCCAAGCAGACAACCAGGAATTTAAAGGAAACCAATCAACAAATAATCAATTGCAGCCGGGGAAAACTGCACCCAGTCCCAGCACCGAGCACAGACAGAATTAACTCCCTAGCTGCCAAACACAAAGAAACAGCAGCTCAGCTGTGAGAAGTCAAAATGTGCAACCGCGACGATCTTTGTGGCAATGCACACATGACAGATATCTTCAGGGATCTCCTAGATACATTTGTGGTGATTTATCTGGATGATATTCTAATTTTTTCTAACTCCACAGAGGAACATCATGGACATGTGAGAATGGTCTTAGAACGCCTAAGACAAAACCATCTCTACATCAAACTTGAAAAATGTGAATTCCATAGGACCGAAATTCAATTTCTGGGGTATGTACTATCTACGCAAGGGATTAGTATGGATGGAAGCAAGACCCAAGCCATCAAGGATTGGCCAATTCCTAGAAATGTGAAGGAGGTGCAGCGTTTCATCGGGTTTGCCAACTTCTATAGACGTTTCATTAAGAATTTTTCTGAGGTAGTGTCACCTATCACCCAACTTACCCGGAAACAGTCTAGGTTCTCCTGGACCCCGCAAGCTCAGGAAGCATTTTCCTGTTTAAAGGATAAATTTACCACCGCACCTATCTTAGTACATCCCAACCCCGAGCTTGCCTTCATAATAGAGGTGGATGCTTCAGACTGTGCCGTTGGAGCTATACTCTCTCAGAGAAGAGGTGAGAAGAATGTCTTGCATCCCTGTGCCTTCTTTTCCCAGCAGTTGTCTTCGGCTGAGAGGAACTACGATGTGGGCAATAGAGAATTGTTGGCCATTATTGCCGCCTTCAAGGAATGGAGACACCTTCTTCAGGGAGCTGCACAGCAAATAGTCGTCCTGACAGACCATCGTAACCTTGAATTTATCAGGTCGGCTAAGTGCCTGACTCCTCGCCAGGCTCGCTGGAATCTTTTCCTAAACCAATTTAATTTTGTCATTTCTTATAGACCAGGATCGCGCAATGGAAAGGCTGATGCACTCTCTAGGATTCATTCAGCAGAGACACGTCCACTTACTCCTCCTAAGACTATTCTTCCTGACTCTAGATTCCTGGGAGTGATTCATAATCAAGACCTACTTAAGGACATCAAGGAAGCATACCATGCGGATTCTTTGTTGGCTCAACCCCCAAGGGACGTAAGTCTTGTCTTTAAGAATGGTGTGTGGATTCAGGGACAACGTCTGTATATACCTGAAACAGTCAGATTGAGAGTATTGCAACTCATCCACGATTCCAAGATAGCCGGGCATAGGGGAATTCTAAAGACACAAGAATTTCTTTCTCGTTTCTTTTGGTGGCCCACTTACAGGAAAGATGTCTTAAACTATGTCACTTCATGTGAAGTCTGTGCAAGATGCAAAACACCTCGCTCCTCACCAACTGGTCTGTTACAACCTCTTCCCACCCCGTCCCGCCTGTGGGGATCCATTTCTATGGACTTCATTGTGGAGTTACCAACCTCTCAAGGGAAGAACACCATTCTAGTGGTGGTTGACCGTCTAACAAAGGCAGCTCATTTTATCCCTTGTGTCGGCTTACCCACTGCAAAACAGACATCAGACTTGATGATTAAGAATGTGTTTCGCTTACATGGAGTACCAGATGAGGTCATTTCGGATCGAGGGGTGCAATTCACTTCTAGGTTTTGGCAAAATTTCTGTGCAGCATTGGACATTAAAGTAAACCTTTCTTCTGCTTTTCATCCCCAGACTAATGGACAGACAGAACGAACCAATCAGACCCTGGAGCAGTATCTCCGCTGCTTTATCTGCCACCTACAGGATGATTGGGTGGATCTACTTCCACTGGCTGAGTTCTCTTATAACAACTCTCAGAGCGCCTCCACTAAGCAGTCTCCTTTTTACTCCAATCTAGGTTATCATCCTAACATTCTTCCTCGATTTTCCATAGATACGCCCTTGCCGGCAGTGGCTGAAAGAATCACTTCTTTACAAAAGAATATGGATCTTCTAAAGGAAAATCTAGAATTGGCTCAGGAAAGGTACAAGAAAGCAGCAGATAAATTTCGTAAACCTGCACCAGCTTTCAAGGTAGGAGATTTGGTCTGGCTGTCAACCAGAAATCTTAAATTAAAGATTCCATCGTCTAAATTGAGACGAGATCCTGAACCTGCTTTGGAGAGTTATTGTAGTGCTTGAAGTTACTCTGGCCTGCTGTGTCTTCTGTCGCTGTTCCTGCAAACTGTGTGAACTTTTCAGCATGCTTGTATGAAGTAATACAAGTCATTTCATTTCAACCTGTGTCTCCTGTGTTTTCCTCGCACCCAAGCACAAGACGCTATAGGAACTGTACACTATACATGACAGCGAGTGGTGGAGGTTGTGGTGGGGTATGAAGGCCAATGTGCCAGTATTATGATGTAGGGAAAAGAAAGTTGAAAATATTGGCCTCCATCATTTCTTTGTAACCATTAACTTTTTTTTTATGCCTTTTTAAAAAAGTGGGTGGGAAAATGTGATATGTATGGTGGATTTATGAATTCAGCAGTGTTGAAAAAAAGCTGTAATCTTTGCTGCCATAAAAAATGGAAAGACAGTTCTAGAGAGAAGTGTTACCTCCAAAGGTGCGCTGAATGGATCAATGTGCGACACTTTAATAACCTTGTTGCAAATGACAGCAACATTGGATGATGATAATAATAATCCTGTTCAGGATTATATTCTGGTTACTGGAGACGGACTCAGCCCCACAATAGGCTCAGATTAACCTCTGTTCTCTCTTCCTATTGCATTAGATACAGTCATGGTCAAAAGTTTTGAGAATGACACAAATATTCTATTTTCACATGATCTGCTGCCCTCTGGTTTTTATGTGTGTTTGACAGATGTTTTTATCACAGACAGAAATATAAAAATTGCAAACATATGAGTAACAAAAGCTTATATTGACAGTTAGAATGAGTTAATGCAGCAAGTCAATATTTGCAGTGTTGACCCTTCTTCTTCAGGACCTCTGCAATTCTCCCTGGCATGCTCTCAATCAACTTCTGGACCAAATCCTGACTGATAGCAGTCCATTCTTGCACAATCAATGCTTTCATTTTGTCAGAATTTTTAGGTTTTTGTTTGTTCACCCGTCTCTTGATGATTGACCACAAGTTCTCAATGGGATTAAGATCTGGGGAGTTTCCAGGCCATGGACCCAAAATCTCTATGTTTTGTTCCCTGAGCCATTTAGTTATCACCTTTGCTTTATGGCAAGGTGCTCCATCATGCTGGAAAAGGCATTGTTGATCGTCAAACTGCTCTTGGAGGGTTGGGAGAAGTTGCTCTTGGAGGACATTCTGGTACCATTCTTTATTCATGGCTGTGTTTTTAGGCAAGACTGTGAGAGAGCCGATTCCCTTGGCTGAGAAGCAACCCCACACATGAATGGTTTCAGGATGCTTAACAGTTGGCATGAGACAAGACTGGTGGTAGCGCTCACCTTGTCTTCTCCGAATGAGGCGTTTTCCTGATTTCCTAAACAATCGAAAAGGGGATTCATCAGAGAAAATAACTTTAGCCCAGTCCTCAGCAGTCCACTGCCTGTACCTTTTGCAGAATATCAGTCTGTCCATGATGTTTTTTCTGGAGAGAAGTGGCTTCTTTGCTGCCCTCCTTGAGACCAGGCCTTGCTCCAAGAGTCTCCGCCTCACAGTGCGTGCAGATGCACTCACACCTGCCTGCTGCCATTCCTGAGCAAGCTCTGCACTGCTGGTAGCCCGATCCCGCAGCTGAAACACTTTTAAGAGACGGTCCTGGCGCTTGCTGGTCTTTCTTGGGCGACCTGAAGCCTTTTTGGCAACAATGGAACCTCTCTCCTTGAAGTTCTTGATGATACGATAGATTGTTGACTGAGGTGCAATCTTTCTAGCTGCGATACTCTTCCCTGTTAGGCCATTTTTGTGCATTGCAATGATGACTGCACGTGTTTCTTTAGAGATAACCACGGTTAACAGAAGAGAAACAATGATGCCAAGCACCAGCCTCCTTTTAAAGTGTCCAGTGGTGTCATTCTTACTTAATCATGACAGATTGATCTCCAGCCATGTCCTCATCAACACCCACACCTGTGTTAATGGAGCAATCACTGAAAGGAGGTTAGCTGGTCCTTTTAAGGCAGGGCTGCAATGATGTTGAAATGTGTTTTGGGGGATAAAGTTCATTTTCTAGCCAAATATTGACTTTGCAAGTAATTGCTGTTAAGCTGATCACTCTTTATAACATTCTGGATTATATGCAAATTGCCATTAGAAAACGTGAAGCAGTAGACTTTGTAAAAATTAATATTTGTGTCATTCTCAAAACTTTTGGCCATGACTGTACAATGTGATCGATGTTCCTGATTCTTGTGTGTGACTTCGATACATTTATATCCTCCGCAGATTTTCATTTACTATACACGTTCATTTTATCTGAGGATTAGGAGACGACAGCTGGAATCAGGACAGATAGAGTCATAAATCTTACAATATTTTTCATGTTTGTTAATCTCCTTACATAGAAGATTGTGTCCATCCTGAGCAAATGCCAGCAGATTCTCAGCATTTATCAGCTATTACAGTGAATACTTTCCTATGGGAAGTTTTCTTATATTAGTGTCCGACCTGATGTACAAAAATTAAAAAAGAGGGACTATGCCTTTACACTGTGAGTCGGTCACCTCTCTTCGACGGCCACAGGGGGCAGTATTTTGAGTGATCAGTCGCAGTTATTAGCAGACAAGTGAGAAAGTTTAGAGCTTCTCACATCACATGAACTGATGGACTCCACGTGTAACTCTGCCGTGGACAAGCGTGGGGTAATGGGATTGATAAACTTTTCTAAATAACTGGTCCAATGGTCACTATCCAGAATATGGCTGCAATTGCTTCATTTACTGTCTGACCCACAGCAATAATGAGCCGAATACACTGAGGGGACGCAGTGAGATACATTTGTCGTGTCTGAACTCCAACTATAGCAAATGTATCATTCAGATCCAAAACCAGTGACTTGTGGCCAATAATTCTGCTGACACGTCTGAAGCCCCTGCAGATCTGGGTCATCTTGCGTACAGATCTTCTTGTCCAACTTTCACTGCCCCATGTATAATATTCAGTCCCTCACCCCCTGGTGTATAACACCTAGCTCTGATGTTCCCTTTGTATGATGCCCGGCCCTAATGCCTCACTTTATATAACATCCAGCCTCCATGTCCGAGCAAATAACATCCGGTCCCTCGCCTCTGGTGTATAACATTTAGCCCCATCACCCCCAATGTATAACCTCCTACCGCCACCCCCCAGTGTATAATCTCCTTCCGCCACCCCCAGTGTATAACCTCCTACCGCCACCCCCCAGTGTATAACCTACTGCCACCCCCCAGTGTATAACCTCCTACCACCACCCCCAGTGTATAACCTCCTACCACCACCCCCAGTGTATAACCTCCTACCGCCACCCCTTAGTGTATAACCTCCTACCACCACCCCCAGTGTATAACCTCCTACCACCACCCCCAGTGTATAACCTCCTACTGCCACCCTTAGTGTATAACCTCCTACCACCACCCCCAGTGTATAACCTCCTACCACCACCCCCAGTGTATAACCTCCTACCACCACCCCAGTGTATAACCTCCTACCGCCACCCCCCAGTGTATAATCTCCTTCCGCCACCCCCAGTGTATAACCTCCTACCGCCACCCCCAGTGTATAACCTCCTACCGCCACCCCCCAGTGTATAACCTATCACCCCCCAGTGTATAACCTCCTACTGCCACCCCTTAGTGTATAACCTCCTACCACCACCCCCAGTGTATAACCTCCTACCACCACCCCCAGTGTATAACCTCCTACCACCACCCCCAGTGTATAACCTCCTACCACCACCCCAGTGTATAACCTCCTACCGCCACCCCCAGTGTATAACCTCCTACCACCACCCCCAGTGTATAACCTCCTACCACCACCCCAGTGTATAACCTCCTACCGCCACCCCCCAGTGTATAATCTCCTTCCGCCACCCCCAGTGTATAACCTCCTACCGCCACCCCCAGTGTATAACCTCCTACCGCCACCCCCCAGTGTATAACCTCCTACTGCCACCCCTTAGTGTATAACCTCCTACCACCACCCCCAGTGTATAACCTCCTACCACCACCCCCAGTGTATAACCTCCTACCACCACCCCCAGTGTATAACCTCCTACCACCACCCCAGTGTATAACCTCCTACCGCCACCCCCCAGTGTATAATCTCCTTCCGCCACCCCCAGTGTATAACCTCCTACCACCACCCCCAGTGTATAACCTCCTACCGCCACCCCCCAGTGTATAATCTCCTTCCGCCACCCCCAGTGTATAACCTCCTACCGCCACCCCCAGTGTATAATCTCCTTCCGCCACCCCAGTCTGTAACCTCCTACCGCCACCCCCAGTGTATACCCTCCTACCACCACCCCAGTGTATAACCTCCTACCGCCACCCCCAGTGTATAACCTCCTACCGCCACCCCCCAGTGTATAACCTATCACCCCCAGTGTATACCCTCCTACCGCCACCCCCAGTGTATAACCTCCTACCACCACCCCCCAGTGTATACCCTCCTACCACCACCCCCCAGTGTATAACCTCCTACCGCCACCCCCGTGTATAACTTCCTACCGCCACCCCCTAGTGTATAACCTCCTACCACCACCCCAGTGTATAACCTCCTACCGCCACCCCCAGTGTATACCCTCCTACCGCCACCCCCCAGTGTATAACCTCCTACCGCCACCCCCTAGTGTATAACCTCCTACCACCACCCCAGTGTATAACCTCCTACCGCCACCCCCCCAGTGTATAATCTCCTTCCGCCACCCCCAGTGTATAACCTCCTACCGCCACCCCCAGTGTATACCCTCCTACCGCCACCCCCCAGTGTATAACCTATCACCCCCCAGTGTATACCCTCCTACTGCCACCCTCAGTGTATAACCTCCTACCACCACCCCCCAGTGTATACCCTCCTACCACCACCCCCCAGTGTATAACCTCCTACCGCCACCCCCGTGTATAACTTCCTACCGCCACCCCCTAGTGTATAACCTCCTACCGACGCACCCCCTAGTGTATAACCTCCTACCGCCACCCCCAGTGTATAACCTCCTACTGCCACCCCCCCAGTGTATAATCTCCTACTGCCACCCCCCAGTGTATACCCTCCTACCGCCACCCCCCAGTGTATAACCTCCTACCACCACCCCCCAGTGTATACCCTCCTACCACCACCCCCAGTGTATACCCTCCTACCGCCACCCCCAGTGTATAACCTCCTACCGCCACCCCCAGTGTATAACCTCCTACCGCCACCCCCGTGTATAACCTATCACCCCCTAGTGTATACCCTCCTACCACCACCCCCAGTGTATACCCTCCTACCGCCACCCCCAGTGTATAACCTCCTACCGCCACCCC
>JARQOD010000007.1:92552392-92727613 GCA_033576555.1 Oophaga sylvatica | reverse complement strand
AGCAACTATCTGAATACTCAGGCAGCAGACCACCATCTGAGCCAGCCCATAAGGTCTGCTGATGTCAGAGTCGCCATGAAAACCCAACCTATTGAGAAAAAGAGGAAGCGATGTGGAGGACAGCGCCAGTGCTATATTCCAGGAGAGATGAATAACACCATCGATCATATAATTCATTGCATACCTCCCAACACTGGAGTCTCAAAACATCGGAGATGGAACAAATCACCAAACTTTCTAGAAAAGGCCCCATATATGTATATGTGTATGTTCTGCCCGTCTTATGTGTATGTGTACATAATCCTTGCAGACAGCATAACCTTGATCCCAACAGTGATTTGATAGACACGTGATGTCTGTTACCAAGTTTATTGCAGGAATCGAATATGGTAAAAAACTGGGGAACAAATAACAGTATTTTACTATGTGCTCACAAACATGTGGCAAGCATACAATATATACACAATATACAGTGGTGAGGGAACACACTATATGCATAACATGTAGTTACATATAACATGCGGTATATCCCATGCTTACTGACCAGTCGGAAAAGCATGGACTACAACTCTCACATTTTCATAACAGCATGATGTAAACATCCCAATATTTATACGGCTGTCAAGTTCATGGTGAATGTGTTTAGGACCTACCGATTGTGCAGCTACAGATCTGGATGTAAGAGATCACTATTGGATTCTGATGTCAGGAGGTACTCAGGAATGAACTGTCTTAGTTGTATACTGAGCAAAAAACATGGCTGCTGGGGTTGGCTGATGAGTCATCAAAGCTATGACTCATGAACTACGGTGTGGTAGATATGTCAAAAAACCTCAATATCAACAACCAAAGACATTCTATAAAACGACCACTAGGTGGTGCTGTTATACCACATAACAAATCTGAATATTTACACAGAAAATTCTAGTGGAACATCACACTCCTCGCCTGGTATCTTAAAGATACCACTTTAAGGTACCTCTGGAGAGAGCAACAAAATCAGTTCAGTGACTGGTCTGAGGAAAAGTTTAGGTTCGTGTTGCCTGCAGATCTTGACCTCCACTTTCCTAACTTTTCCATCTTCACTTGGAAACACTTTGGTTATCAGTCCCAAAGGCCAGTCATTTCTTTTTGACTGAGTGTCTTTGACAAGAACAACATTACCAACCTCCATGTTGGGTTTACTGGCTTGCCATTTATTCCGGGTCTGTAAGGTAGAAACATAAGGACGAATCTCTGCATCAGAATCTGGTTCTAACATTTCAAATGTGTCTTTCTCAAAAGTGTCTTGTACTGATTTGTAGAGGAATGCTGGTCCTGTGAGCCATGTAGTGTCTTTAAGATGGGCTGCAGGAACAGCTCTTGTTGCGTGGTCTGCTGGGTTGTGATCAGTTGATACATAACGCCACTGGGTAGGTCGTGTTGACCTCCTGATTCTTTGAACTCTGTTATGTACGTAGACATAGAATCTTCTAGTCTCATTGTGAATGTAACCCAGCACTACTTTACTGTCTGTATGGAACACCGTATCTTCAAGCTTTAAATCTATCTCTGTCACAATGAGCTCAGCTAGCTCTGTTGCTAGAACAGCAGCACAAAGTTCCAGTCTTGGTATGGTAAGCTCAGGACATGGTGCCAATTTTGCCTTTCCCATCACGAAGCCAATCTGGACTTGACCTTTGATATCTGTTGTTTTAAGGTAAGCGACTGCAGCTATCGCCTTTACTGAAGCGTCACAAAATATACACAACTGCTTAGTCTGAACCTCTGCAGCAGAGATGTGAGCATATGGTCTGTGAATGTGTAGATTAGACAAAGTCTTTAGAGAGTCTCTCCAGGTTACCCATAGAGCTTCTTTCTCTGGGGAAGTGGAGAGTCCCAATCACATGTGTCTGCAGTTAAATCTCTGAGGAGAGTCTTACCTTGGATGGTGACTGGTGCTGCAAATCCAAGTGGATCATATAGGCTGTTGATGGTGGATAAGTCTGTGAAGGGCTTTTGCTCTTGGTCAACCTGGAAGGTAAAGGTGTCAGACTTGAGATCCCAGCTGAGCCCTAAGCTGCGTTGCATGGGTATGGTGTCCGTTGCAAAGTCCAGGTCTTTCAGATCGCTGGCATGATCTTGAACTGGGAAGGCTGCCATAACATCTTCGCTGTTTGAAGCTATTTTATGCAGTCTGAGGTTTGAACAGGAAAGCATACGTTGAGTCCTCTTGAGTAGGCTGATTGCAGCCTCTGGTGAGGGAAGTGACTTTAGGCCATCATCCACATAGAAGTCTCTTTCAACAAACTTCTTAACGTCTTGCCCATAGTTTTCTTTTAAAGGCCGGGCTACTTCTGCATGGTCATTTTCAAATATCTTGCTCATGAATGAGAAGAAGTGCTCCTTCATTTCTGGTCTTTTCTCAAAGTTGCGCCTGAGAAACTGAAGCGTTTTGTGGCTTGAACTCTGTTGTTAGGAAGGCGGGTTCTCTGTGTTTTGAAAGGCAGTGGTGCTACCCAGGTATTTGTTTCATCTTTAGAGAATCCTTGTTCCATTATACTTAAGAAGGTCTCATCTTCAATAGAGCAAACGGTCTTGTTGTCTTCCTTTGTCCTCGGGAAAACACTGTACACCCCAGATGATCTTCATCTTCTGCACAGTCGGGGTATAACACACTTGTAGGCTTCTCTCTTACAAGGAATCTGTTAGGACAAGGCTGAAAGAGGGATGGACGTCCATTTTCCAATGTATTTGTGAAGAGAGAATTCACAGTGGTTGGCTTGTGAACGCTTCCTAGGCAGACATCGCCTATAATGACCCACCCTAGGTCGAGCTTCTGAGCATAAGCAGAACTGTGAGGGCCGTTTATCTGTTTCCTCACCTTGTGGACTCTTATGATGTCTCTTCCAAGCAGAAGTACTATTGGAGCGTCTGGGTCGACTTCAGGAATTAGGTGCGCTATATTTTTTAGATGTCCTGATGTGATGCTGCTGCAGGTGTAGGAATCTCTTCTCTGTTGTCTGGGATCTGATTGCATTCTATCAGCGTAGGCAGAGGCAGGGATGTTTCACCATTTAAGGATTCAATTTGGTAACCAGTAGCTCTTCTCCCTTTTTCTTCACTCACACCTGTGCAAGTCTTAAGTGAATATGCCGAGCTGTTTCCTTTAATGTCGAAGATATCAAAGAAAGTTGAATTAGCGAGAGACCTGTTGCTCTGATCATCAAGGATGGCATACAACTTTACAGCTTTCTCTTTGTGACCAATGGGGTAAACTGTGGCAAGACAGATCTTGGAGCAAGATTTGTTGCTAAGTCCTTCTCCACAGACTTGGGTGCACTGAGGTGTCACTTCAGGAGGTGTAGGGTCTCTCTGCTCCTCGCCGTGCTCTGCCACTTGGTCTGAGGGTGTGAGAGTCCATGGAGCTGGTCCTGGGTGTAAAGCTGTGTTATGCTCTTCACTGTCACATTCTGAGCATTTAATGTTTGTTGTACAGTCTTTTGCAAGATGTGAAGTTGCTGCGCAGCACCTGTAGCAAATGTGGTTTTCTTTGAGGAAAGTTTTGCGATCTTTGAGCTGTTTTTCTCTGAATCCTCTGCATTTCAACAACGAATGTGGTTTTTATGCAGAGGGCATTCTTTGCACGGGTCTTTAGATGAGGTCTTATCAGTCTCTGCAGTACTATAAGTTTTGCGTGAAGTGTCTTGAAGAGATACACTGGTTTTGTGTACTGCCACTGGTGTATCTCTCAGGTTACGCATTGAGACAGGTTTACCTGATTTGGGGTACGTGGTGTCAAACATTGAGAAGTCAAAGCTGGGGTCATTTCTAATCTTTGCTTGTTGGTGTACAAAGTCCACAAAGAATGAGAATGGAGGAAATGGGACGTTGTATCGTTCCTTGTATTTGGAGCCTTGACCGATCCACTTATCTATCAGGCCTTGCGGAAGTTTGCGTACTATGGGATTTACACCGCGTGCTGTGTCCAAGAATGCTAGGCCTTGTAAGTCTCCTTGAGCTTTGGCAACTTGAAGTTCTGTCAACAGATCGCTCAATTCTCTCAGTTTTTGGAAACCTTTGCCTTGCATCTTGGGGAAATCCTCAATTCTTTTGAAGAGTGCGTTTTCTATCACTTCTGGTGAGCCGTAACACTCCTCCAGTCTCTCCCATATCAGGTTTAGTCCTCTGTCGGGATAGTCTAAATTGATGTCCCTAATCCGTTTTGCATGCTCTGTGGATTCATTTCCTAGCCACTTGACTAAAAGGTCGACCTCCTCGTTTGCAGACAGATCCAGATCTTTGATTGTATTTCTGAATGAGGATCGCCATGCTCTATAGCCTTCAGGTTTGTCGTTAAACTTGGAGAGTCCTTGGATTATCAACTCACGTCGAGCAAGGAATTTGAGAACATCTGACATACCTTGATTTCTGTTTGATGAATCTGGAAACGAGCTGAGGTGCAGAGGTCCATGTGGGTTAGAGTAGTCTTTAAACTTGTCTTTCTTGTAATAACTACCATCTACTTGTTCCTTCTTGAAGGCTGGAGCTGCTCTGCAGTTGTCTGTCGGTTGGAATGCAGGTTGCATTGGGGACCGATGATATATAAAGTTACTGTCTTGCTTGATGTATGGCATTTGGAAGGCTGAGGCTGCTTGTTGTGTGACAGGATTAGGCTGGAGTTTGTAAGCAGGGGTTGACTCAGCTCCTGGACCGTAATACAGACCGTCATCTGACTTAGCATACTGCAGTACGTATTTTGAAGTGTGTCGTGCTTTGTCCTGTTGACTGAGCTCTGATCCAAGAATACTGCTGCGTCTATTACTTGCGATACTTGCTGCCTCCTCCAAAACTTCAGCCTCTGCCAGTGCAACTGCGGCTTCCCTCTCCAATGCTAGTTTTTTCATGTGTGCTTGTTGTTCGGCAAGTGCTTTCATGCGTGCTTCCTCTGCTTCCATGTGTGCCTGTTGTTCGGCCAGAGCTGCTTTCATGCGTGCTTCCTCTGCTTCCATGTGTGCCTGTTGTTCGGCCAGAGCTGCTTTCATGCGTGCTTCCTCTGCTTCCATGTGTGCCTGTTGTTCGGCCAGAGCTGCTTTCATGCGTGCTTCTCTGCTTCAGAGCTGCTTTCATGCGTGCTTCCTCTGCTTCCATGTGTGCCTGTTGTTCGGCCAGAGCTGCTTTCATGCGTGCTTCCTCTGCTTCCATGTGTGCTGTTGTTCGGCAGAGCTGCTTCATGCGTGCTTCTCTGCTTCATGTGTGCCTCTTTGTGTTCCTCTGCTTCCAATTGCCTTTCTTGTTCAGCAAACGATGCTCGCACTTTGGCAGCTTCTGCTTTTGCGCGGGCAATGGCGATGGTAGAGCTGCTCACTGACTTCTTTGAGCTTTTGCAGCTGCTGAGATTGCAGATCTTGTGGTGAATGATCTACCTTCTGCGGCTGACATGGTGACGCTCTGACAGGATTCGCGCCCTTTCTTTCAGGCTTGACAGAAGCTTGGTTTCACGACGATCACTATGTGCGAGCTGCGGTATCTTCTATCCAGCTTGTAGCGGGCAGTTTTACTGCGATCAGTATGTGAGAATCCACAGTTCTTCTATCCAGCCTGCGAGGGTTAATCGTTTTTTACTGTTCTGCCCGTCTTATGTGTATGTGTACATAATCCTTGCAGACAGCATAACCTTGTTCCCAACAGTGATTTGATAGAACGTGATGTCTGTTACCAAGTTTATTGCAGGAATCGAATATGGTAAAAAACTGTGGAACAAATAACAGTATTTTACTATGTGCTCACAAACATGTGGCAAGCATACAATATATACACAATATACAGTGGTGAGGGAACACACTATATGCATAACATGTAGTTACATATAACATGCGGTATATCCCATGCTTACTGACCAGTCGGAAAAGCATGGACTACAACTCTCACATTTTCATAACAGCATGATGTAAACATCCCAATATTTATACGGCTGTCAAGTTCATGGTGAATGTGTTTAGGACCTACCGATTGTGCGGCTACAGATCTGGATGTAAGAGATCACTATTGGATTCTGATGTCAGGAGGTACTCAGGAATGAACTGTCTTAGTTGTATACTGAGCAAAAAACATGGCTGCTGGGGCTGGCTGATGAGTCATCAAAGCTATGACTCATGAACTACGGTGTGGTAGATATGTCAAAAAACCTCAATATCAACAACCAAAGACATTCTATAAAATGACCACTAGATGGTGCTGTTATACCACATAACAAATCTGAATATTTACACAGAAAATTCTAGTGGAACATCACAGTGTATATGTCCCACCTATTTATGGACCCTTTTATGAGACAGCGCACTCCATGCAAAGCTGTCAGTAAGACTTAGAGATACACAGCCCCTTCCTAATATCATATCCCCTCATTCCTCCCAACATCTATATTACTGACTCTAATGCAATCTCTATTCTACGAAGTGACCTTGTTCTACAAATTTCTAAATAAGAGGTCAAATAAGAGGTCAAACTATGGTGGTAAAGCATGTTTTATGTGCCACCTTCTTGTAATCACTGCTCATTAGTGGCGTCTAGGTCCTGAGACTCCCACCAATTACTCAGGCGAGGCAGAAGCGCTCAGGAAGCAGAGCGATGTACAGACGTTCATAGAGGATATGCTGAGCCCCTGTAGGACCACCTCTGACCTGTGGTTTCACTGATTAGTGGGGGTCTCGGACCTGGACCCACAACGATTATCAAAAATGGTTTCAAAGTTTATCTTCACTGATCATGATGTCACAAGCGTCACCTCCTGCCGGCTGCGCCCGATGCTCGGGGCCGTTCTTCACCTTTGACTGTAGGAACACAGAAACAATTAAATCCTTTACTGAAAGTTACAATGAAACAAGCAATGAACGCTCCTCAACTCCGCTCTTAGCTGTAGGGAAAATAAGAAGGAATAATGTTGAGCGAACGAGCCGGCGACACAGAAGTCATTTCATTCCAGAGCCACAGACGCAATCATTCACCAGACCTGGAGGGCGAAACAAAGCTAGAGAATTAATATTTAACCCCTGGCGTTCAAAAACATTGAAAAATAAACACAAATGTATCAAACTCTGCTACATATTGATAATACAGCGATACTTTGTCCTCTGCAGTATCGGTGCAGCATAGCCGTTGGGGCGTCCTCTATTCTAGTGACAGGAACTCCCTGTCGGAGCGCAGGTTTCCCTCTCGGTGCCAACTCCACAGCCGACGGATCAGTCTCATCCGGATAGACAAACTGCACGATGTATAATTCATGCGCCGAATCCTAATAATCTGAGAAGGATCAGCACAAAAAGTTCCCCAAGTTTTATAAAGTTGTGCCGCGTCCTACTGGTGATTCAGTGAAATCTGGAGGCAGGGAGTGAATAAAAAGATACAATTTACCACCCGGAACTGTTAAAGGCAAAGGTTGTTTTTCCTTCAAAAGTAAATTGTTAAAACCTCAGTTTTTCATATCTTTTCCCTTCTCAGCTCTATGAAACAAGTAAGTGGGAAGGTGCACTTAAATATCTGGCTGTGCCATGATGCACCGAGCGCCTGGGCTTGGTTTGAACAGTCATTCCCTTGAGGCAAAATTAGGTAAAAATGGGTTAGCAAGAATAAAGGAAAATGCTGCAAATTTATGATTCAAGTCTACTCACAGCAGAAGTTGAAGTGAAAAATGCAAAAAATTGCCAAAACCATCGCTCCATTGTCACCTTAACATTGTGATGTTACCCAATAAAACAATTTAACACGATGACTGTTTCTTGTGAATTAATGAAACTCCAGACTTTAAGTTAATTCCTCTGCATATTAAAGTCAGATGTAAAATGAGGCAGCATAGAGGACTGTCAGCAGCTTGCAGTGACCATACATCAGACATAACATCTGGATTAATACCCGGCAGCACAGCTGTGACTATGGGATCATGAACAATTCTGCCAGGAATGGAGCGGAGATGTTTCTCCATAATGTTCTTCATTTCTGCAGAAAGTTGAAATCTTATCTTTAAAATCCTTGATGCAAACTTAAGAAATATCAGTCTTGTCCCTATAGTAACGATATGATTATAGCATTGTAAAGTAGCAGAACCTGAGGTCTTGTATAATCGCCATATTACAGATCAGTATTACAGCGCTCAGAGAAATGAGGACGCCGGGTTCCACCTCGAGACTCCAACTTCCTCCAGAACTTATGAGAACACAGAGTGGCAAGTTGTATCCGACAATATAATATGGAGGTCTCGTAGCCTAGAAGCCGCGCGATACGTAGACACAATGTCGCCGCACAGGTGGGGCCGATGATTTCGTAATGCAGTATCTCATGGATGCCGCATCCAGGCTCGTGAAGAGAGGATTACAGTACATGAGCTTAGAAATAACAAAGTATAGAAATCAAAGTAAGATGTTCCCAAAGACTTCCTCACATCCTTCTGAATAACCCTCATCCTCTGCTGACGACATCCTTATATCATCAAAATCAATAAGATCCATCAAAATGCAAATGTAATGGCACATTCATGAGAATAATTTGGACTCCTCTGTTACATCTTTGCAGACTGCAGTCTTTAACATTCTCTTTTATTCTCTATCCGGCCCTGACCACCATAACGTTTAATTCCAGCCATGGCATAGTTCTGCAGAGGACATCTTAGGATAGACAATAGATAGATAGCTAAATCGATAGATAGATAATAGATAGATAGATAGATTGATAATGGATAAATAATAGATAGATAAATAGATACATAGATAGACAGTGGACAGATGGAAAAAGGATAATCTTGGCAAAAAAAGTTTTCTGCCAGTTACCGTAAACTTTTCTACTTTATTTGTCTCAACTTCAGCAATTCCTTTGAAACTTTATTAGTCATAAGAACATGAAAGGAGACTTGAGAGTAGCAGGTGGAGAGTGTGCACAAACCTGATAAGAGGAAATTTGTGCTAAATAAAAAATATGTAATTTCTAAAGAAAAATTATGTTTTGCTTAAATTACAAAAAAATTTAAAGTTTTCAATTCTCAGAACATAAATAAATAAATTACATTATCTCTACAAAACACAGATAAAGTAGGGGTAGCAGGAGGACACTACCAATTACACAATAGGTACTACTAAGACTCGCCTAGAAATAGCATGAATCTATAAAAATGCAAAAAGACATAGTCACTGTGCAAGAAAGAAGAAGAAGCTCTTATCACTAAGGGTGAAATGCAGAAAAAAAGTATATTTTATTCACCAGAAATACAGTACAGACCAAAAGTTTGGACACACCTTCTCATTTAAAGATGTTTCTGTATTTTCATGACTATGAAAATTGTACATTCACACTGAAGGCATCAAAACTATGAATTATCACATGTGGAATTATACATACCTTTACAAAAAAGTGTGAAACAACTGAAAATATGTCTTATATTCTAGGTTCTTCACCTTTTGCTTTGATGACTGCTTTGCACACTCTTGGCATTCTCTTGATGAGCTTCAAGAGGTAGTCACCGGGAATGGTTTTCACTTCACGGGTGTGCCCTGTCAGGTTTAATAAGTGATCAATAATGTTAGTCGGTCACATGTGCCGTGTGGGGCCTAATGATGGATGTCAGCATCGAGACCTGGAAAAAAGTAGACAAAGAAGCTGATCGGAGGCAAGAGATGATGAGGGGCAAATATAAGATTTATTTTAAACCCTTCCAAGCAGATTTTATTCTTACTGAATTTATTCAACGTGAATCAAATTTTCTGGCCAATTTCTTGTGAATTTGCAAAATTATAATTTCATCAAATTCACTCATCAGCCTGGTATCAAAGACTAAGAAAAATGATAAAATTCAGTGATCACAGGGGAAAATAAAGCAGAGTGAAAAGATACGTTACAGACATGCAGGCAGGAACAATGGAGAATCAATATTATGGTCCACAAAGACGAAGCCAAGGAGGGTGGGAAGAACAAAAACCCCTGAGGAAGCCAGAGAAGGTCTGGGGATACACGTGGGGCCCTGTCCATCATGGAACTTCAGAAATCACTCTGAACTTTAGCTTTGAACGGTTTGGTATCAGTATCAATTATACATCCTGCATTCTGTATATACCATGTATGTAAGGAGCCACGAGTCCTCAGAGGAGCCCGCCTTCTGTAATATGCTGTGACTGCCGGCCTTACAGAAAGACGCCAGATCAGGTCACCAAAATATTTATTTTCGCTACATATAAATTTCAAGGCCACTTGATCTGATGATCCAATGTCTCCTCATATCTGCCCTGAATGTAATGAACAATCCACATCTATAGAAGTGATAGACAAGTGAAAATACAAGTATGAAGTACTAAGATACAAAGTGTCTCTGTTTCTATAGAAACGTTTTAATTATATATATATATATATATTATATATATATTATATATATATATATATAAAGTTAGACCTGGTTTTCAGGTGAACAGAAGATGATATAATTACTAAGTAAATGCCAAGGAGCTGGGACAAGGAAAAAAGAGGAGAACAAACGAAAGATAAAGCAACAAGAGATAGCATAAAAGACAGGAAGGAGGGAGGAACAAAAGAAAGGATGGAAGGAATGGAGGAAGAAAGGAAGGAAGAACAGAAGGTGAAAAATGAGGGGGTGGAGAAATGGAGGAAGGAGGGAGGGAGGGGGAGGGAATTATGTAAGGAAATGAGGAAGGAAAAGGGGGCGCAGAATGGAGGGATGAGAGAAGGAAAGAGAGAAGGAAGGAAGAGAGGAAGGATAGGAGGGAAGAAGAAAGAGAATAAAAATGAAAAAGGGAGACAGGGAGCAAAGGTGGAAGGAAGGACAGAAAGTAGGGAGGAATGAAGAAAAGAAAGAAGGAAGGTAAAGAGGAAAGAACAGAACAAAACTCAACTTAATACTTGTAGCACCCTTTGGACTAAATAACTGCAATCAATGGCTTCCTCTAACCATCAACAAGAACCTGTTACTTGCCACAGGTGAGTGTGAACGAGCATCACATGCTGGAAACAAAGTTGTTTACCTACAATTTTGGAAAGGTGCCAACAATTTTGCTCTGCCCATTTTGGGGGTTTTGTGTGAAATTATGTCCAATGTGCCTTTTTCTCTGTTTTTTTGCGTTGTTCTAATACACACAAAGGAAATAAATATGTATATAACAAAACATCGGGAACTGTATTAATGTTCTTGAGGAAATATTTCATTTTCTGGAGCTATTTCGGCCATGTTTATAGTGCAGGGGCTGATGACCTCTTAGACATAATATGTCGGCTGGTTGTCAGCAGTAATAGGTGATGGGCTTGTACTGTAGTGTAAGGTGTGTGGTCTCCTGACCGATTCCGTCATTATATCAGTGATGTCATCACCAGGGGGCGGGGCTGACAACCTCTCACGTAGGATAAACAAGCTGGTTGTCAGAAACAGGGAACAAAGCTGTGACGACGCTCACAACTGTCCAATATGTTCTCCCTTCTTGTTTTCCCGTTTTTCTCCTGAGGTTAATTACTTTGAACAGTAAGATGTGAATTACACATTAAGAGTTCAGGGTGAGAGTGAAGGACAAGCAGCGGAGATAATGGGGGTTCAGTGAGGAGCACTGCGGATGCACTGGGACTTTCCTGAGGAAATGTTTAGAATTCATGAACAGAAATACAGAAAACATTTCTTTACGGCGCGAGTCCAGGGAGCGGCGCGACGCTGAACGAATGTTTGTTTCTTGGAAATTTACATCCCGGCCTCCTGTAACTGTGGAAGAGAAGCAGAAGCAGGAAATTCTCACTTCTTATCGTTCCAGCCCTTTATTAAATATTTTATGTTTCTTTCTTCAATTATAAAATAAACTCCAATTTTATTTACTTTTTATAAGTCAGATAGGAAACATGAACGTTCACATCACAGATATTAAACATGTTCACAATTTGGCTTTGATCGTCTTGGATTTTGGCTCCTGAGCTGCAGATAACATCACAATTTCTTTCCAATGTTTTTACTTCTGATTATAGTTAAACTCTTCTTTTATTAGATGTAAAATACATGGCATACATTTATACCGTGCCCCTTTTAAACCCTTCTGCCACGTTCACACGTTCAGTATTTGGTCAGTATTTGACATCAGAATTTATAGCCAATATCAGGAGTGGTGATAATCCAGAAGTGGTGACGTGCTTCTATTAGACTTTGTGTCTGATTGTTCCTTCCTGGTTTTGGCTACAAATACTGACCAAATACTGAACATCTGAATGTGGCCTTAAATACAGAACAAAGTTTTGCTTTACACAAGTTGCCCAATCACAACATCCCTTTTTCATATGGCTTTGTTTGGGGCATCACACAGAGAGGGTCGCCCTAATAAAAAACTTGAGTTAGTAACGAAAATAGTCTCCAAAACCCAAAACCTGCAACCAACCTGCAGTAAATATATTCAGGTAATACTGTAATACTGTAATTTCCCCCCGGGATCAATAAAATGTATCGTATCGTAGGTTATATAGACATTCTGGACATTAGCAGGATTAATTAATGACATCACCATTAATTGAGAACAAAGTGATGCAGGAGGACGGTGTGGATAAATATAGATCCTTCTAAAAATGTTAGCAGCACTGCCAGGGTCGTCTAGCAGTTGCGGATGGAAAATGCAGATGTGGCCATTTTCTTGGGACAGGTGGGAATTCCTGTGGTTGGACCCCCACAGATTAGGAAAAGACAGCAAATTCCTATATTGGTCTATGATATAACTGATCGACACTTTTTGTTTTGTTAGAAAATTGCAAAATAAGTTGTTACATTATATCTTGTACCTGACACATTGTATCGCTCTACAGCAGGACCCGACCAGTCATCCTACATTACATCCTCTGACTCCATCTTTCGACCTTTCTTTTTCTACAAATTTATATAACTAATTATGGAACACAAACCTGGAAAAGTGAAGACTACAGGAAGAAATATGTAAGTAATGAAAGTGCAAGGTTATACATAACACCGGGGTCACCGACAGGAGGAACATCGCTGGAAGCGGCAGCGGAGCCGACACTGCTGGCGTTATACCTCATTATATGTGTTAAATGGATACGGCAAGAGATTATGAATCTAGAGCCAGGGCAGGAAGAACGAACACGACCTCTGTGACCGTACGAAGATGTGACTGTCCACTATGGAAGCCAGAAATACACGGCTCTTAGCAGATGTCTCGCCTTCAAATAATATTGTTACGACTATTCTCTTAATCAATATACTCTACAACTTACCCAAATATCAGACAGGAACATTTACATTAATATGTCAAATAAATCCACACTGAAATCCATGTAAGTGCTCATTCACATGCAGCAGTATTTATACTTTTATATGTGTTTCTAAAATCTCATTCACAAAGTTCGTATTTTTCTTTCAGTTTTCATCCTAACGTGTTTTTATTCAACTATAGCATGTGAAATATTTTAGCATTTTCCTGCATGAGCTACCCATTCAGACCAAAATGGCTCAGCCATAAAAAATGCATTAAAACTGCATGACAAACACTACATGCGAAGCAGCTCTCACGTGCATTTAAATAAGCATTTATATTGCAAATTAATGTAAAATCTTGACCTTCCCTGATATTTTACATTCCCTGAATGCACTTTTATATACTTATACAAAAGGGGCAGTGTTAATGTACTAAATAAAAAGAAACTTAACCCACTCAACTGAGGCACAGGTGCACGGATACAGTGTGGCACCACTGACATCCAAAATAGGGAAAGAATACAGCACTCTGGAAGTGGAACAAATGTGAATAACAAACAACTTTATTTTCAAAACAAAACTAACAAATACAGCACAAGAGAATGCCAATCTGATGTGTTTCAAATGTAGAATGCGCTCTTAATCGTAGCAGTATTATAGTAGTTATATTCTTGTACATAGGGGCAGTATTATAGTAGTTATATTCTTGTACATAGGGGCAGTATTATAGTAGTTATATTCTTGTACATAGGGGCAGTATTATAGTAGTTATATTCTTGTACATAGGGGGCAGTATTATAGTAGTTATATTCTTGTACATAGAAGCAGTATTATAGTAGTTATATTCTTGTACATAGGGGCAGTATTATAGTAGTTATATTATTGCACATAGTGGCAGTATTATAGTAGTTATATTCTTGTACATAGGGGCAGTATTATAGTAGTCATTTTCTTGTACATAGGAGCAGTATTATAGTAGTCATATTCTTGTACATAGGAGCAGTATTATAGTAGTTATATTCTTGTACATAGGGGCAGTATTATAGTAGTCATTTTCTTGTCCATAGGAGCAGTATTATAGTAGTCATATTCTTGTATATAGGAGCAGTAATATAGTAGTCATATTCTTGTACATAGGAGCAGTAATATAGTAGTTATATTCTTGTACATAGGAGCAGTATTATAGTAGTTATATTTTGTACATAGGGGCAGTATTATAGTAGTTATATTCTTGTACATCGGGGCAGTATTATAGTAGTTATATTATTGTACATAGGGGCAATATTATAGTAGTTATATTCTTGTACATAGGAGCAGTATTATAGTAGTTATATTCTTGTATATAGGGGCAGTATTATACTGGTTATATTCTTGTACATAGGGGCAGTATTATAGTGGTTATATTCTTGTACATAGGGGCAGTATTATAGTAGTTATATTCTTGTACATAGGAGCAGTATTATAGTAGTTATATTATTGTACATAGGGGCAGTATTATAGTAGTTATATTCTTGTACATAAGGGGCAGTATTATAGTAGTTATATTTTTTTACATAGGGGCAGTATTATAGTAGTTATATTATTGTACAAATATGCAGTATTACAGTAGTTATATTCTTGAATATAGGGGCAGTATTATAGTAGCTATATTCCTGTACATAGGAGCAGTATTATAGTAGTTATATTCTTGTACATAGGGGGCAGTATTATAGCAGTAATATTCTTGTACATAGGAGCAGTTTTATAGTAGTTATATTCTTGTTCATAGGGGCAGTATTATAGTAGTTATATTCTTGTACATAGGGGGCAGTATTATAGTAGTTATATTATTGTACACATGGGCAGTATTACAGTAGTTATATTCTTGTACATAGGAGCAGTATTATAGTAGTTATATTCTTGTACATAGGGGGCAGTATTATAGTAGTTATATTATTGTATACATGGGCAGTATTACAGTAGTTATATTCTTGTATATAGGGGCAGTATTATAGTAGTTATACTCTTGTACATAGAGGGCGGTATTACAGTAGTTATATTTTTGTTCATAGGGGCAGTATTATAGTAGTTATATTCTTGTACATAGGGGCACTATTATAGTAGTTATATTCTTGTATATAGGAGCAGTATTATAGTAGTTATATTCTTGTACATAGGGGGCAGTATTATAGTAGTTATATTCTTGTTCATAGGGGCAGTATTATAGTAGTTATATTCTTGTATATAGGAGCAGTATTATAGTAGTTATATTCTTGTACATAGAGGCAGTATTATAGTAGTTATATTCTTGTACACAGGGGCAGTAATATAGTAGTTATATTCTTGTACACAGGGGCAGTATTATAGTAGTTATATTCTTGTATATAGGAGCAGTATTATAGTAGTTATATTCTTGTACATAGAGGCAGTATTATAGTAGTTATATTCTTGTACACAGGGGCAGTATTATAGTAGTTTATATTCTTGTATATAGGAGCAGTATTATAGTAGTTATACTCTTGTACATAGGGGCAGTATTATAGTAGTTATATTCTTATACACAGGGGCAGTATTACAGTAGTTATATTATTGTACACATGGGCAGTATTATAGTAGTATCTTTCTTATATGTATGTGGCAGTATTATACTATTATATTTCAGTATACTGAAACGACTATACTTATGGGCACATTTCTCTCACAATAATAAAGTTTCAACACAGTCATAAGTTACTATTCTACTGCCCTAATATAGTAATTTAGGACTGTGTTGCAACTTTATTATTGGGGCAGAAATGTACTCCTCAGTGTCGGCGTTATGAAGCCCCTACTTTATGGCAATCAGCACAGTGTTAAACTGAATTGATAAGAGAATATATTACTATTTTTTTACTCTGGAATAATAATAATAATCAAAATATATTTATAGAAAATATTTAGCAAATCCCACATTTGCAAATGTCTGAGGACTGTTACTTTTGATGATAGACGTTCATCTTTCATTTGCAGTACACAGCCTTCTCTGTAGCGATTTTCTTCTTATGTTGCATTGAACAATTTTTTCTGAAAAAAAAATCATAAAAAAAGAAAAATTGAGCTGCAAGTATTTATACCAAACATTTCACAATGCTGTTTTGCTTTTTTTTCATTTAAGCTTTCATTGTGTTTCAAAAGAACAATTTGCGAAAAGCTGTCATGTAACCATATGGAGGCCTCGATTAGAAACTATGTAACGGCATCAGGTTTCTGTCACAGACAATGCAGCTTATCGCCTTTTTTTCTGTTCTGTTGATACCTGGAACTTCTGTATTCTCAAGGACCCCATGCACATTAAACTAAAGTCAGTTGAAAAGGTTCATATCATAGAGATCATATGACAATCTGCTGTGTATGGGACCTCCTGACTCTTTCCTGTCTGATAATGTTAGTGAGAAGAAGAATCCAGCTTGTTGGATTTTCAGAAGCTGATTCTTTTGATTTCTGAGAGATATTCCAACGCCAAGAGAGGGACAAGTGAGTCTAGATCAGTAAAGATGAGAGTGGAGGAGGAGAGAAGAGCCTGGAGGTGTAAAGAAGAGGCTGGAGGAGTAAAGAGGAGGCTGGTGGAGGACAATAGAGCCTGGAGGAGTAAATAAGAGGCTGGAGGAGGACAGAAGAGCCTGGAGGAGTAAAGAAGAGGCTGGAGGAGCACAGACAAACCTGGAGGAGTAAAGAAGAGGCTGGAGGAGTAAAGAGGAGGCTGGTGAGGACAATAGAGCCTGGAGGAGTAAAGAGAGAGGCTGGAGGAGGACAGAAGACCCTGGATGAGTAAAGAAGAGGCTGGAGGAGGACAATAGAGCTGGAGGAGTAAAGAAGAGGCTGGAGGAGACAGAAGACCTGGAGGAGTAAAGAAGAGGCTGGAGGAGGACAGAAGACCTGGATGAGTAAAGAAGAGGCTGGAGGAGTAAAAGAGGCTGGGAGGACAATAGAGCCTGGAGGATAAGGAGGCTGGAGGACAAAGAACCAGAAGTAAAGAAGAGCTGGGAGGAAAGCGGGACAGAGAAAACCTGGATGAGTAAAGAAGAGGCTGGAGGAGGACAGGACAAACCTGGAGGAGTAAAAGAAGGAGAGACTGGAGGAGTAAAGAGAGGCTGGTCGAGGACAAGAGCCTGGAGGAGTAAAGAAGAGGCTGGAGGAGGACAGAAGACCCTGGATAAGTAAAGAAAGGCTGGAGGAGGACAATAAGCCTGGAGGAGTAAAGAAGAGGCTGGAGGAGGACAGAAGACCTGGATGAGTAAAGAAGAGGCTGGAGGAGACAGACAAACCTGGAGGAGTAAAGAAGAGGCTGGAGGAGTAAAGAGGAGGCTGGTGGAGGACAATAGAGCCTGGAGGAGTAAAGAAGAGGCTGGAGGAGGACAGAAGACCCTGGATGAGTAAAGAAGAGGCTGGAGGAGGACAGACAAACCTGGAGGAGTAAAGAAGAGGCTGGAGGAGTAAAGAGGAGGCTGGTGGAGGACAATAGAGCCTGGAGGAGTATATAAGAGGCTGGAGGACGAATGAACCAGAAAGTAAAGAAGAAGCTGGGGAGGACAGAAGACCTGGATGAGTAAAGAAGAGGCTGGAGGAGGACAGACAACCTGGAGGAGTAAAGAAGAGGCTGGAGGAGTAACAGAGCTGTCGAGAAGCCTGGAGGAGTAAAGAAGAGGCTGGAGGGGGAGAAGACCCTGATAAGTAAAGAAGAGGCTGGAGGAGGACAATAGAGCCTGGAGGAGTAAAGAAGAGGCTGGAGGAGGACAGAAGACCCTGGATGAGTAAAGAAGAGGCTGGAGGAGGACAGACAAACCTGGAGGAGTAAAGAAGAGGCTGGAGGAGTAAAGAGGAGGCTGGTGGAGGACAATAGAGCCTGGAGGAGTGTATAAGAGGCTGGAGGACAAATGAACCAGAAGGAGTAAAGAAGAAGCTGGGGGAGGACAGAAGACCCTGGATGAGTAAAGAAGAGGCTGGAGGAGGACAGACAAACCTGGAGGAGTAAAGAAGAGGCTGGAGGAGTAAAGAGGAGGCTGGTCGAGGACAATAGAGCCTGGAGGAGTAAAGAAGAGGCTGGAGGAGGACAGAAGACCCTGGATAAGTAAAGAAGAGGCTGGAGGAGGACAATAGAGCCTGGAGGAGTAAAGAAGAGGCTGGAGGAGGACAGAAGACCCTGGATGAGTAAAGAAGAGGCTGGAGGAGGACAGACAAACCTGGAGGAGTAAAGAAGAGGCTAGAAGAGTAAAGAGGAGGCTGGTGGAGGACAATAGAGCCTGGAGGAGTATATAAGAGGCTGGAGGAGGACAAATGAATCGGTAGGAGTAAAGAAGAAGCTGGAGGAGGACAGACGAACCTGGAGGAGTACAGAAGAGGCTGGAGGAGGACAGAAGACCCTGGATGAGTAAAGAAGAGGCTGGAGGAGGACAGACAAACCTGGAGGAGTAAAGAAGAGGCTGGAGGTGTAAAAAGGAGGCTGGTCGAGGACAATAGAGCCTGGAGGAGTAAAGAAGAGGCTGGAGGAGGACAGAAGACCCTGGATGAGTAAAAAAGAGTGTGTAGGAGGACAGTAGACCATAGAGGAGTAAAGAACAGGCTGGAGGAGTAAAGTCGAGACTGGAGGAGGCCAGAAGAGCCTGGAGGAGTAAAGAAAAGACTAAAGGAGAACAGAGAAGTCGAAAGACATTTCTGGAGGAGGACTGAGAAACTTTAGAAGGGCAGAGGTATTTGAAGGACGAGAAAGGTCCTTTCAGGACGCATGGGTGACTGAGGAGGACAGAGGAATCTAGAGGAGAACTAAGGTTCCTGGAGGAGCCATCAGCTCTGGCAGAGGACAGAGAAGCACTGAGCCGAGTATCTCTGTGTATGGAGGAGGCCGGGGAGGTAGTGTCCGCTGAACGATGCATCGTGTAACAGCTGTGCGGATGAAAGAGTTTTATATGTAATTAAAGGGGTTGACCACTACTTGAATCACTACTTATTAAATAAAATAATGCCCTAGAAAAAAACAAAGATCTCCTTGTGCTCAGTCACCTCCCATGTTGGTGCCATTCATCTGTTGTTGCCGGTGGGTCACAGGCTTTCATATGAACACTGATGGACTGCAGCGCTGCTGTGCTGAATATCAAGCGAGTGTCGGCGTGAACATCACTTGAAGCGTGTCGGTGAGGGAGGTGAGTGAATGTGTTTTTGCCTTTTCCATGCGGGAATGTTGCATTTATGTAGGGTTGACTAGGGAGAGGACATCCCCTTTAAGAAGTAATCTCTGCTGTCAGTGTCAGCATCCCCCCGATGACCAGGTGACGGCTCCCGGCCGCTATGTGTGGGCGTTTGGCTGCACATTTTCAGCAGTGATTCACCCTGTAATAAGAGAACTGGAGACAAGTGAGGAGCCGGGAATACAAGACCTCAAGTAAAGAGCAGCAAGAAGAAACCATATTACATCTGATCAATCCGGTGAGGAGTCCGTGTCAGTGTGTCATCCCATCTCGTGGAGGGACATGTGGCTTGTGTGTGAAGGGAGGATGGTGTGTTGCGGAGCGTCTCTATGGGCACAGAGTGGCGGATTTCCCTCCTGCAATCACTGTTGCAGTCTGGTTTCTACGTTTTGTAAACAGCACAAACTAATAATGAAGTATGTGACTCCCCTCCATGCCACTGTCCTCAGGTATCAGCTCCACCTATCGAATGAATGATTAATTAGATGGCGGTTGGAAAGATGCATCATGGGACATAAAAAAAAATAGCAAGGTCATCATCAATACAAACTTGAGCTTTCAGCGATGTCCATGATTAAAGGGTATCATGCACACAGGTGCAGAATGGAGCTGAAATTCAGCCCTGGCATGTGAAATCACACAGGCCCATGCCGTCCCCAAGCACCAGATGGGATATATTACTAATATTACCCCGGATGGAGGAAAGCAAGATTTACTACAAGACCAGTATTTCTAATAATACCCGTGGCTGCTGGAGTGAGTGACGGAGTCAGCGGCTTTGTGATCTGTCACAACTCTTAACAGTATGGTGAGAGCACTGATTCTGCTAACAACGTAGCAGCCAAGGCAGCCCACGACCAGACAGGCCCTTCTGGTATTGCCAGTATTGCCAGATGGCCAGTCCGGCCCTGCATGCACATGTGCTATTCTAATTCAAAGGGCACGTGCGTGATACCTGGCAGACGTGGGGCGGCCGTCTCCACACCTGGCACGCAGCAGCGTCTCTCCACGCCCGATGGAAGGATTGGTGGAGGAGAGCTGCTGCACAAACCCTGTAAGTAACGGCTCATTCAGACGTCTGTGGATCTCGGTCTGAGCACAGACCACAATGCAAGGACTGGCCGCGGATCTCCCAGCTGGAGCGTGACAGCTTCATGTATTTCTCAGGAGAGCCGCGGCCAGTCCGTGCAGTGCAGTCCATGATCGGACCAATAAGAAAGGTCGGCGGACTGAGCCCTGAGAAAGTAGTAGTATGTCACAAGGACATAGTGCCGGCTGGATTATGCTACGTTCCCATGAAAAGTATCGGGGAACTTTTTTCTGCACCCTCAGGTATATCTGTATACTTGCATCTTCTTTTTACGTGTTTTCATTGTAGTTTTCGTATATTTTACTGCAAAGTACTGTACATGTGCATTTTTTACCTGCAGAATTTTTGCATCCATTTCAAGTCAATGGGGAAAATCTGCACATAAAACTCTGCGTATCTGCATGAGATATTGACGTGTTGCGGATTTCAAACATGCACCAGAAGTTACTATACGCTGCATAAAAAAATAGCATGGTGGGCAGGAGATTTCGATAAATCCCATCCACTTTGCTGGAACTGTAAGTTGATAGTTTTTTGCTCATCAAAAATATGCAGCATCAAAAAGCCACCAAAAACTGATTGTGGGAACTGAGCCATAAACAGCTCCCAGCTGCCTCTAACATCAGCGATCAGAGCGAGCTCCAAACCATCCCGAGTAACCACTGAAATGTATTGTAAATCTCCAGAACACAAGACCAAGTTGATCTGTCATCGGCTGCAGCAGAACAAAGTGAAGGTTCTGGAGTGTCCATCTCAGTCTCCTGACCTCAATATCATTGAGCCACTCTGGGGAGATCTCAAGCGCGTAGTTCATGCTAGACAACCCCGGAATTTACAGCAACTGGAGGCTTTTTGCCAAGAAGAGTGGGCAGCTTTACCGATAAAATAAAGGACCTCATCCACAACTACCACAAAAGACTTCAAACTGTCATCGATGTTAGAGGGGGCAATGCACAGTATTAAAGGGAATCTGTCACCGTAAATTGGCGGGATATTTAAATGATGGCAGTCAGGTCAGATGGGCGGTGTTTTGGGTACTTGCCTCAACATGTTGTTCGCCGCTGTCTACATTATTTCTGGGAATTGTAGTTGTTGCCCTCCATATAATGCACCTGCGCATTGCAATCTTGAATTGCGCACGCGCAGTATGCTTTGCCCGCAGATTGCAATGTGCAGGCGCGTTATATGGAGGGCAACGACTACAATTCCCAGAAATAATGGAGACTGCGGCGAACAAAATGTTAAGGGAAGTACCCAAAACACCGCCCATCTGACCTGACTGCCATCATTTAAATATCCCGCCAATTTAGGGTGACAGATTCCTTTTAAGAAATGCGGTGTGCGAACTTTTGATCAGGGTCACTTGGCTTTCTTCTGGCAACTCCACCATGCAGCCCATTTTTCTTCAAGTGCCTCCTTATTGTGCATCTTGAAACAGCCGCACCGCTAGTTTTCAGAGTCCAGTATTTCAGCTGATGTTATTTGTGGGTTTTTCTTTGCATCCCGAACAATTTTCGGGGCCTTTTGTCACAGGTCACAGGTGTGCATGTTATCAGGCCACAATCACCAGGGTGTGTGAACTGTTGATCAGGGTCATTTGGATGTTTTCAGTTGTCATTATGATTTAAAAAGAGAAAACACAGTAGTGACAATAAATGGCTTCACCCAACCACTAACCATGAGTGGAGGAAAAGTTTGGTGTTATCATTCATATGAAAAAGGCCAAGAAGGAAAAAATTCTGCCGGGGTATGTAAACTTTTGAGTACAACTGTAACTACCATAATACTGCTCCTATGTATAAGAATATAACTACTATAATACTGCTCCTATGTACAAGAATATAACTACTATAATACTGCCACTATGTACAAGAATATAACTACTATAATACTGCCCCTATGTACAAGAATATAACTGCTATAATACTGCTCCTATATACAAGAATATAACTGCTATAATACTGTCCCTATATACAAGAATATAACTACTATAATACTGTCCCTATATACAAGAATATAACTACTATAATACTGTCCCTATATACAAGAATATAACTACTATAATACTGTCCCTATATACAAGAATATATCTACTATAATACTGCTCCTATGTACAAGAATATAACTACTATAATACTGCCACTATGTACAAGAATATAACTACTATAATACTGTCCCTATATACAAGAATATAACTACTATAATACTGTCCCTATATACAAGAATATAACTACTATAATACTGTCCCCTATGTACAAGAATATAACTACTATAATACTGCTCCTATGTACAAGAATATAACTACTATAATACTGCCACTATGTACAAGAATATAACTACTATAATACTGTCCCTATATACAAGAATATAACTACTATAATACTGTCCCTATATACAAGAATATAACTACTATAATACTGCTCCTATGTACAAGAATATAACTACTATAATACTGCCACTATGTACAAGAATATAACTACTATAATACTGTCCCTATATACAAGAATATAACTACTATAATACTGTCCCTATATACAAGAATATAACTACTATAATACTGCTCCTATGTACAAGAATATAACTACTATAATACTGCCACTATGTACAAGAATATAACTACTATAATACTGTCCCTATATACAAGAATATAACTACTATAATACTGTCCCTATATACAAGAATATAACTACTATAATACTGCTCCTATGTACAAGAATATAACTACTATAATACTGCCACTATGTACAAGAATATAACTACTATAATACTGTCCCTATATACAAGAATATAACTACTATAATACTGTCCTTATATACAAGAATATAACTACTATAATACTGCTCCTATGTACAAGAATATAACTACTATAATACTGCCACTATGTACAAGAATATAACTACTATAATACTGCTCCTATGTACAAGAATATAACTACTATAATACTGCCACTATGTACAAGAATATAACTACTATAATACTGTCCCTATATACAAGAATATAACTACTATAATACTGTCCCTATATACAAGAATATAACTACTATAATACTGCTCCTAGGTACAAGAATATAACTACTATAATACTGCCACTATGTACAAGAATATAACTACTATAATACTGTCCCTATATACAAGAATATAACTACTATAATACTGTCCTTATATACAAGAATATAACTACTATAATACTGCTCCTATGTACAAGAATATAACTACTATAATACTGCTCCTATGTATAAGAATATAACTACTATAATACTGCCCCTATGTACAATAATATAACTACTATAATACTGCCCCTATGTACAAGAATATAACTACTATAATACTGTTCCTATGTACAAGAATATAACTACTATAATCAGGGGCGGAACTATAGTGGAAGCAGGGGAAGCAGCTGCCACAGGGCCCGGGCTAGAAGGGGGCCCGTCCCTGCTGCAGCTGCCCTGTGATTTAGGAGCAAAAAGGGGGGCCCGAGCACGCTGGCAAATGGATCCGCGCTCGGGCCCCCTCCCAACATTTTGTTCAGGCTTCTGACTCTGAACGCTGATGCATAACAACACTGTGTTGTTTTAAAGAGACACTACAGTGTTGTAAATGCAGACAGCGAACAGAAATGAGCACTGTAGCTTTAAGCTGCGGCCCAGTGCATTATGGTCCGTCTGTCACAGCGTGTGTGCATGTGGGGGCGGACAGCAGACGGCCAGGCAGACCACATGAAGCAGCAGGCTGACTGGACAAGCAGGTGGAAGCCCGGGCGAGCAGGGTGAGTACCGTGAGTCTCTCAACAGTGAGAAGAGGCTTGGCTGCTCAATGGTGACTGGGAGGGCAGGTGCAGGCAGGATCTAACAGGGCCCACATTCAACAGGGCCCAGGCCCCAGGCTGCAGTGCAGGGGGCCCACATTCAACACAGGGCCCAGGTAGCAAGGGGCCCGCATTCCAACAGGGCCTCGGGCTCCTGGGCCCTGTTTGACGCAAGCCTCAAGTCACCACTAACCTCCCCCTGGGCCCTGTTGGGCACGGGACCTCAGTCACCAGTAGCATCCCCTGGCCCAGTAACAGCCTCATGGTTGCTACAAGTGACGAGTGACACCCTGATCTCTGCTACATGTGACAAGTAACAACCTCAGCTCTGCTACATGTGACAAGTAGCAACCTCGGCTCTGCTACATGTGACAAGTAACAACCTCAGCTCTGCTACATGTGACAAGTAGCAACCTCGGCTCTGCTACATGTAACAACCTCAGCTCTGCTACATGTGACAAGTAGCAACCTCAGCTCTGCTCATGTGACAAGTAACAACCTCAGCTCTGCTACATGTGACAAGTAACAACCTCAGCTCTGCTACATGTGACAAGTAACAACCTCAGCTCTGCTACATGTGACAAGTAGCAACCTCAGCTCTGCTCATGTGACAAGTAACTGTGTAGCCCTGGTGTTAGGCACACGCAGTACCCTGGAGAGTGTGTGGCGAGACAGCAGTTTAATGCTAAATATTCATTCACTCGACATATACTAGACACACCCTTAGGGTAGTGGAGTTTACTCTTGAGGGAGTGGTCAAGGTAGTATGTGTTGGAGTGATTTAGTGAGTGTCTAGACTTCAGAGAGAGAAGACGTCTGGAGGGAGGAAGGAGTCCAGCCAGCTCTATCATCAGTTCAGATCGTGGAGGCTGGTACAGGTGTTTGAATTCACCTTAGTCTAGTCAGAGCTGTACCTCATCAGCATACACTGGAAGGAAAGAAGAAGTTTAGTGCAGAAAGTCTTCAGCATCCCTGTCTAAAGGACGGTATAAGGTTCAGAGACGTGCTCCTGCCTATTGATAACTGAGCATCTGTAACTAACTTTGAAGTGAAGGAAAAGAAAGAAGTGACTGCTCGACCCTTGGCTAGTTTGAGTGCTTATGTTACCAGCGTGGACAAGGCGAAAGGCACAGTGGGTTTATTGGATTAGTGCTTACGGATTGCAGAAGTCCTGCACATTGCACCCGGTCACTGGGGACCGAAGCATCACCATAGCTCCACGCATGGTGGTAAGAAAACCAGGAATTTACCGGACCTTAGGTCGCGGCAAACAAGCCCCTTATAGTCAGTACGTAACTGGGGTCAGGGGGAGTGAAGACTTTGAGTTTCTGCAGGACAAAATAAGAATTCAGCTTCTTCGCAGGAAGGCTCCTAACACAAAGCTGACTGGGCAGGTACAGCTATAGATTAGCTGGAGATTTTGAGGGACCAGTCCCACCTGTAGGGGACCCGACATCTAGCTGCCTCACCATCCCCTCAGAGATCTACAGCAGCGCTGGTACAAATTACCAGAATACTACAGGTGGCGTCACGAACTGTACATAAATCAATCCCCTGTAAATATATCCCCAACATACGCCAGACCGCCAGGGCCACAGACCGAGCCACAGCTACCTGTGACAATCCCATAGACTTCTACGGGCTCGGCTCTGAGTACCCCATTGCCCTGGTAACCCACAATTGTGGTGGCGGGTCGACACAACTTGGCGTCACGAACAGGATGCGAAACTCGCAGAATTGCGAGCCCTGTGTGCCTAAGGACTTGTTTTTGTGAAAAGGACTGTTTGCACTTTTGGCGCCAAAATCGCCATTTTTGTCGCCATATTCGCGCCCTCAGGCGCTGGAGAAGAAGGTGGGCGTACCTTCGTGGGCGTCTACCCCCCCTGTGGCGCGAAGAAAATGCCTGCCCTCTCAAAGTGCTATTACAATATGCGATCCTGCCCTACAGCAAAGGAGGTCCGCCTCCTCTTCACCTTCCCTGCGAGGAGGAGGAGACGCAAACCCAACCTCCACGGAAGAGACCGGATGTCTCCGCAGAAAGAAGAAAGAATCTTCTGGAACATCATGGAGGCAGGACGTGTGCAGCCGAGCTGGGAAGCGGAGGAAGGCAGGCCCCGTGCCCCAGCCAAGCTGCCACCAACACCGGAGTTATCCGTGATCCTGCACCTGAAGCAGGCGTTGCTAGAGATTCAAGAAGAAAATGCACGCCTGAAGAAGATGGTCCAGCACCAACCTGGCTTTGAAGAGATCGAGAGACGCCGGCGTACCCTGGAACAGCGGAGGCTGTGGGACACGGTGATCTCTCCCCTCAACGACCCCCCACGATTCCAGATACCGAAGAGTCTGCTGCCCAAGGCGAAGGAGCAACCGGAGGCTACCCCCGAAAGTACCGATCCCGATCCCACCGGTGAAGCGGTGGAAGCGAAGGAGGTTGAGGAGGTACAGCCAATCCCGGAACGCCCGCCCAGCCAAGAGGCCGCAGCAGATGATCGGTCCCCGGCAGGGACACCGGAGGGGTCCTGTCCGTCACTACCAGATGTGGACTGGGACGAAATGGCGCGCCTGGATGACGTCGCCTATACCGCCCAGTGGGAACAGGAATGGCAGAGTCGAGAGGAGAAGAAGAAACGCCAGCAGGAGGAAGAGCGGGAGACTCAGCGGAACCGTCAGCGACAATATGCAGAGCTGATCGCGGACAAAGAGAGTGTCCGGAGAGATAAAGGTACCCTGAGGGAACCGCGGCGGCAGGGGTGTGTGACTGAGTTCCAGCTCCGGAAGGGCTGGGGCTTTATCCGTGAACCGGGCCTCTACCCAGCGGTCTTTGTCAGCAGGCGTGACGTAGAATCTCACCTGCCGCAAGGCCATCCCGGGAGGGACTTAGCAAATGGAGATATCGTCACATATACGCGGCACTGGGGAATGAAGGGATGGTATGCCCTTAACGTCACCATCGTCCGTGACCCCATCCCAGACGCAGGTACCGTCACCATTACCGCAGCGTCCCCGTCTCCAGCTCAAGCAGAATCCGGCCGTGCCCCAGCATCGCCCCCTGCAAATTCATCGCAACTAGCGACCCAGAGTTCATCGCAAAAGAAAGTTATATCTTCATCGCAACATGCGACCCAGTCTCAATCGCAATCCATGACACGGTCCATATCGTTAACTGTGATTGAAACGCAATCGGTGTCACGTGAAGAAAATGTACCCGTTGCGCCCCTAGAGGTTCGCACCAGAACTGTGGCGACTCAGACCCTGATCGCAGCGCATGATTTGCTGGTCCTGGGATCTAGGGCCCATTGCATTGTTCCAGCCCCCGGGGTGGAAAGTGTATTTGCAGAGAATGAATAGATAGTGAGGAAAAAGTGGTGAGATCCCTATCGGGTCTACCAAAAGTAAAAAAAAAAAAAGTTTGAAATGTTTTATAAAGTTTTGCACAAAATTATATAGTGAATATATATATTTCTACTGTAGAATGCCCGGCTGGGTAAATGATAAACAGTAACCAGAAAAGTTGCACTTTCGTATTATGTGATTTGATATAATATGTCTTTGGTTTTACATTGGACTTGGAGGTTGAGGACTATGCCAGCCCAGAACTTACTTGTACATAGTTGCGCTTCGGTGCTTTCTCTTGGTTTTACATAAACCAGTCACAACTACCTCTGAAAAAAAACCCGTGTGGTGTGGCACTGAGTGAGGTCTGCAATCGGATGTCCTGCAGCCCACCCAGGACCCACGTTGAAGGTTTGGTGCGGGTCCTTCACAAGTATATCGTATATTTATTAAATGCTATTTAATATTTGTATTTTCTATAATGTTTGCAACGTTCAAGATATCCTCACCTCCCGGATGGGAAGAAGTTATTGTTTAATGTTTATTGCATAAACAAAATGTCTCTTTTGTATTTTACAGCCCGGGAGTGCTGTCTTTTACCATGGGGGAATGTGTAGCCCTGGTGTTAGGCACACGCAGTACCCTGGAGAGTGTGTGGCGAGACAGCAGTTTAATGCTAAATATTCATTCACTCGACATATACTAGACACACCCTTAGGGTAGTGGAGTTTACTCTTGAGGGAGTGGTCAAGGTAGTATGTGTTGGAGTGATTTAGTGAGTGTCTAGACTTCAGAGAGAGAAGACGTCTGGAGGGAGGAAGGAGTCCAGCCAGCTCTATCATCAGTTCAGATCGTGGAGGCTGGTACAGGTGTTTGAATTCACCTTAGTCTAGTCAGAGCTGTACCTCATCAGCATACAGTGGAAGGAAAGAAGAAGTTTAGTGCAGAAAGTCTTCAGCATCCTGTCTAAAGGACGGTATAAGGTTCAGAGACGTGCTCCTGCCTATTGATAACTGAGCATCTGTAACTAACTTTGAAGTGAAGGAAAAGAAAGAAGTGACTGCTCGACCCTTGGCTAGTTTGAGTGCTTATGTTACCAGCGTGGACAAGGCGAAAGGCACAGTGGGTTTATTGGATTAGTGCTTACGGATTGCAGAAGTCCTGCACATTGCACCCGGTCACTGGGGACCGAAGCATCACCATAGCTCCACGCATAGTGGTAAGAAAACCAGGAATTTACCGGACCTTAGGTCGCGGCAAACAAGCCCCTTATAGTCAGTACGTAACTGGGGTCAGGGGAAGTGAAGACTTTGAGTTTCTGCAGGACAAAATAAGAATTCAGCTTCTTCGCAGGAAGGCTCCTAACACAAAGCTGACTGGGCAGGTACAGCTATAGATTAGCTGGAGATTTTGAGGGACCAGTCCCACCTGTAGGGGACCCGACATCTAGCTGCCTCACCATCCCCTCAGAGATCTACAGCAGCGCTGGTACAAATTACCAGAATACTACAGGTGGCGTCACGAACTGTACATAAATCAATCCCCTGTAAATATATCCCCAACATACGCCAGACCGCCAGGGCCACAGACCGAGCCACAGCTACCTGTGACAATCCCATAGACTTCTACGGGCTCGGCTCTAAGTACCCCATTGCCCTGGTAACCCACAATTGTGGTGGCGGGTCGACACATAACAACCTCAGCTCTGCTCATGTGACAAGTAACAACCTCAGCTCTGCTCATGTGACAAGTAACAACCTCAGCTCTGCTACATGTGACAAGTAACAACCTCAGCTCTGCTACATGTGACAAGTAACAACCTCAGCTCTGCTACATGTGACAAGTAGCAACCTCAGCTCTGCTACATGCGAGGAGTGACAGCCTCATCTCTGCTACATGCGCGGAGTGACAGCCTCAGCTTTGCTATACAAGTAGCAGAGCTGAGGCTGTCACTCCTCACATGTTGCAGAGATGAGGCTGTCACTCCTTACATGTAGCAGAGCTGAGGCTGTCACTCCTCGAATGTAGCAGAGCTGAGGCTGTCCCTACTCACATGTAGCAGAGCTGAGGCTGTTCCTCCTCACATGTAGCAGAGCTGAGGCTGTCACTCCTCACATGTAGCAGAGCTGAGGCTGTCACTCCTCACATGTGTAATTGGTGAGGGCGTGGTGCAGAAGTACGGTATACAGAACAATCTTAGATTATTCAGTATACCGGACTGTTGTTCTACTGAATAAATCATCCGTTTTGAAAGCAATTTGCAGGCTGGATTACAAGTTTCTTCACACATTTACTCTGGAGAAAGCCTACCTTCGTCACTACCTCAGTTGCTTCCTGGGAGTTGGTTCTTTTCTGTTATTTCACTATCATTACTCCAAAAACCTCTAATTTTGGATAATAAAGGTATCTTTCTTAACACAACTTGTGTAGACCGGGATTGGCAACGCGCGCGAGGGGGGGGGCCCCATTGTGAAGTTTGCTGTGGGGCCCTGCCATTCCTAGTTACGCCCCTGACTATAATACTGCCCCTATGTACAAGAATATAACTACTATAATACTGCCCCTATGTACAAGAATATAACTACTATAATACTGCCCCTATGTACAAGAATATAACTACTATAATACTGCCCCTATGTACAAGAATATAACTACTATAATACTGCCCCTATGTACAATAATATAACTACTATAATACTGCAACTATGTACAAGAATATAACTACTATAATACTGCTCCTATGTACAAGAATATAACTACTATAATACTGCTCCTATGTACAAGAATATAACTGCTATAATACTGCTCCTATATACAAGAATATAACTACTGTAATACTGTTCCTATATACAAGAATATAACTACTATAATACTGCTCCTATGTACAAGAATATAACTACTATAATACTGTCCCTATGTACAAGAATATAACTACTATAATACTGTCCCTATGTACAAGAATATAACTACTATAATACTGCCCCTATGTACAAGAATATAACTACTATAATACTGCCCCTATGTACAAGAATATAACTACTATAATACTGCTCCTATGTACAAGAATATAACTACTATAATACTATCCTATGTACAAGAATATAACTACTATAATACTGCTCCTATATACAAGAATATAACTACTGTAATACTGTTCCTATATACAAGAATATAACTACTATAATACTGCCCCTATGTATAATATAACTACTATAATACTGCCCCTATATACAAGAATATAACTACTGTAATACTGTTCCTATATACAAGAATATAACTACTATAATACTGCTCCTATGTACAAGAATATAACTACTATAATACTATCCTATGTTCAAGAATATAACTACTATAATACTGCTCCTATATACAAGAATATAACTACTGTAATACTGTTCCTATATACAAGAATATAACTACTATAATACTGCCCCTATGTATAATATAACTACTATAATACTGCTCCTATATACAAGAATATAACTACTGTAATACTGTTCCTATATACAAGAATATAACTACTATAATACTGCTCCTATGTACAAGAATATAACTACTATAATACTGTCCCTATGTACAAGAATATAACTACTATAATACTGTCCCTATGTACAAGAATATAACTACTATAATACTGCCCTATGTACAAGAATATAACTACTATAATACTGTCCTATGTACAAGAATATAACTACTATAATACTGCCCTATGTACAAGAATATAACTACTATAATACTGTCCCTATTACAAGAATATAACTACTTAATACTGCTCCTATGTACAAGAATATAACTACTATAATACTGCTCCTATGTACAAGAATATAACTACTATAATACTGCTCCTATGTTCAAGAATATAACTACTATAATACTGCCCTATGTTCAAGAATATAACTACTATAATACTGCCCTATATACAAGAATATAACTACTATAATACTGTCCTATATACAAGAATATAACTACTATAATACTGCTCCTATGTACAAGAATATAACTACTATAATACTGCTCCTATGTACAAGAATATAACTACTATAATACTGTCCCTATGTACAAGAATATAACTACTATAATACTGCCCCTATGTACAAGAATATAACTACTATAATACTGCCCTATGTACAAGAATATAACTACTATAATACTGCTCCTATGTACAAGAATATAACTACTATAATACTGCCCCTATGTACAAGAATATAACTACTATAAGCTGCTCCTATGTACAAGAATATAACTACTATAATACTGCTCCTATGTTCAAGAATATAACTACTATAATACTGCCCCTATGTACAATAATACACCTGCTATAATACTGTAGTACTTTATTACTTTTTTTCATGTATGGCGTCTCTCCGTTATGTTGGTATAACATACATTTATTTTATGCTCCTCTACCTCGCTGTATATTGGGGTTTTCTGCTATATTGGAAGTAACGTTATTTTATACATAATTGATGTTTTCTTTCCTTTATATAATGTGTTCTTTATTTCTGAACTTGTGACATGAGGGCGGCCATCAATCACGGTGATTACAGCGGCAGAGTCACTGAGCCGGGCACAAAGCTCTTACCTGTTCTATGAGTAAATGGCTTCACATAAACATTCAATGAGTTTAAAGGTAAAACTGGTCCGCAGAGGTTTCCCTGTGGAGGACATTGGAGAGTTGTGCAGGGAAGGAGCCTTCCTGTCTGTTTCTTTCCTTGTCACACAGATCATGCTCATGTGTATTGTCAGTGAGTCTTCATTGCTTCTCTGTCATCCTTCACTATCAGATCTGAGAGGAGACAGCGCTCATCTGTGTCTTACATAAGTGTGACACCATTCAATGACTGACAAGGAGATCTGCTTTATCCGCTGTATGCACAGTCTGCACAATTCCCCAATCATCACCAGAAATGTCTCTATGATTACTGATAGATCTAAAATAACAGTGTGAAGAGAATTTCACAAAAGGTCTTCATTAGTAATATCCTACCATGTTGTGTATGCAGCTCCTGTGCAAACATGTGTGACTTCATAGTCATAAACCAGAAATCGACCATCTAGAAATGATCGTCTTTTTATTTCTTATTCTCTTTTTTCTTGCCGTCCTCCTATCTGCGGCAGCTTTTATGGATAAGGTAAGTCAATTTAAAACAAACAATGTTGTGAAGACATTGTATTTGTGTTTTATTACAATCTGATCAGTTGAAGAATGAGAGAAGTCAGAAGGGAGGGGAATAAAGCCAGCATGTCACAGGAAAACCCACTGAGCCCTGAACCTGCAGCTGAACAAGCTGACTTATTAAATAAAGCAGACGCTGAAAATAAAACAAAAATTACACATTACTCTGTGATCCCAATAGTTACAGTGTATCTAGTACAGTAATTTTATAGAGCATTTTCCCCATAAATAATAATGTGCTGTAAAGGTTGTTCTATTAGTTTGTTCCCTCTCAGATCCTAGCCATAACCTTGTTTATCGGCCATAGTCTTTCACTACTTTTCTCACCTGCCTTGTAGTCTGTACACCATTATCACAGGCACCTGAGGGTAACTTGACCGGGTATATGAGCAGCAGTGCGTATTTGGGGGTAGTGTCAGACAGGGGTACCAAGGGCCCACCAGTAACATTGACTTTAGGGGCCACTTTTCACCTGCATACAAATATTACACGACCCTCATTCACAAATTTACCTACATCTCTATCTAATAATAAACTGGATAGTTTGGGTAATGAATTATGAGATGCTGCTTTTTTTCTGTACAGAGTGAATCAAACGAATTACGCCAAGTACTGCGTATACAATAAGGTTGGGGGCCCAGATCTGCACAGGGACCCACCGGGGGATTCCCTGTTACCCTATGGGCCAGTCCGAGCCTGTTTGGGGGCATACACAGTATGGGGGCAGAGGTGGCAGTAATATCTGTGCCATTCTGGCAGAAGAAACCCATGTAAGAAGTCACCAACAGATGGGGGCAGGGCATCCGCTATAGATATCACATTGTGGCAGAGGAGCCTCAGGTCCGCCCTATACAGGTCCTCCTCCCCTGTATATGAGGTCACTAATGTTAGAAGTGAATGTGGAGCACCGTTGCCCCTTCATGAGTGGAGGAGCGCTATATCAGGACTTAGAAGGTGCACTGTCCCTTTAACATTACTAGTAACAGTTGCAGGATGCTCAGCGACACAAAGTTACAAATTGTTGCCCTTCTATTTATCAATAGTTCTATTTCTGGTGGTTAGAGGAGAACAGGTAATGGACGTGTACTTGTATTAAGAGGGGAAATTACGACTAATTGAGACTGCGTGGAGCTAAAAGTCCTGTGCACGATTAACAAACTAATCAACTAATTGCAGAAATTACCGTAGTTATTCTTCCATAGTCATGAAGCAAAGTAAGTGCCAAGAAGGGAGAGCGATAAAGCTGCGGACTCATTATAACGTCATGTAATAATGTGATAATCGTCACTACTTATCCTGTGCAGCTAATTCATGCATCCTGCTGTAGTCACATCCAGAGCTGCATTCACAGAATCCTGACGATACAGAATAACATTCATGTCCAAACATCTAAAAGGGAGTTTGTCAGCACAAAATGACTGTTCCTACCAAGCACAGGTGCTCGTTGCACCATCGGAGAGGCCATGCTCTTCACTGCACCTTCCAAACTACTGTTTTTCCATCTATCTGAACCTCACTCTTCTTTGATTGACAAATTTGGCTTTACTGGAGCCAGAGGAGGGTGGAATAAGAAAGAAGACAATTAGGTGTGAGGGTGCACTGATCTGTGCGCCGCACCAAAGGTGCACCCAGTATCCAGCATCTGTTCTTGGTATGAACAGCTATTTGGTGCCAACAAACATTAACTTATTGTAAAACCTGTTTGCACCACTGCAGTGCATGGTTTGTACAGACACTGCACCAGTAGGGGGCAGCAGAGAGAAGCCAAGTCCTGTAAACTGGGAGCAAGTAAGAAATCAGAATCGCAAATGCAGCTCTGGAGTCACTGTGCAAACAACATTCATAACATCAGCAAAGACAACAGATCGTGAGATCCGAGAATTTATTCTAAGATCTTAAATCACATTCTTAATGTGAATTCAACCAAAGTGATTAGTCAAGTTCCTAAAAGAGAATGTCCGGCTATTACTGCAATGTTGATTTTAGACTCAAAATTCTAAAGGTATTTTTTTTTAGATATCAACATATCTGTCAAAGCTCCATTTTTCTGATACAAAGCACAAAATCCTATCGCATAAAATTCTGCATAACAGGAGCCACCACTAGGGGGAGCCAATGAGCCTACTGCAGACTGTTATTGATTTCTGTGTATGAGCAGTATGCGATGAGCTCCCCTAGTGGTGGCTGCAGATAGTTATACTTTTTTCAGTTAAGGCTGTCTCTGTGCAGGGGGTTTGGAGCTCTGCAATGTGCGCAGTGATCGCTGCTGCTAATGTGACGCGGAGCAGGCGCAATATGTGCAGTGATCGCTGCTCTGAAGAACACACACATTGCACTTTTATTATTCTATTTTCTTCACTCACTAAAGAAACACTAAAAAGCTGCTGCGTTCTCCATAATCCATTCCTCTTTCTGGTTACAATATGTCATAAATCATTATTAACGGGAATCTGTCACCCCATTTTTCGTATATAAGCTGAAGCCACCGCCATCTGGGGCTTATCTACAGTATTCTCTAATGCTGTAAATAAGCCCCCGATGTAACCTGAAAGATAAGAAAAACGAGTTATATTATACTCACGCGGGGCGGTCCGTTACGGTCTGGTCCGATGGGTGTCGCAGGTCTGGGTCTGTCACCTCCTATCTTCATGCGATGACGTCATCCTGCTTGCTTCTGTCGCGCTCCTGCGCAGGCGCACTGATTTGCCCTGTTGAGGGCAGAGCAAAGTACTGCGGTGCGCAGGCGCCGGGAGAGGTCAGAGAGGCCCCACAAGTCACCTCCTCTCCTGTAGATCGGTGATAACTTGTTTTCCCTGGACAACCCCTATAACGTGACCCCATCTTATATGACATTTAGGAGGACTTCTACAAATGTTCTTGTCTGTGAACATCCCCACGTGAGGGATCCCGCACCCGCTCGCCACATTGGCTCCTCCAGATCTTTGTTCCAAAGCAAAATCCAAAACATTTTCCAAAACATTCCAGAGCTGCTGCTTCCATCAGAAATGTTATTTTGTTCTTAGAAGTTTCTGTTCCTTTAATCATTTCATCGAGATAAGAATTCAGACAAATGGTAGAAAGTAAATCCAGAAGACGAGCGCAGAAGGAATTCATCACCGCAAGAAATTTATATTAAAAATGTGAATTCCACAAGCTCCGCCGCCTCCCAGATTTACTGAAAATAACACCTCTGTTCTCACAGAAAACGCCGGAGGTAACGAGAGAAACAAGAGAAACAATATCTGCATTACCGTCCAGGATGGTGACACGGCGATGGAAGCTCGGAGATTAACGCTTTCACCACGACCGTGCTGCAGGTGCAGATGGCCACCAGCCCTCAGTGTCGTGTCCAGGAGAGAAGATATGTGACTGTCAGACGTTTCCTCACCTGTAAAAAGAAAATCGTATTTGATACATTTTCTAACATATTTTGCAGTTCATTTTTTCATGATTTCAGCTTCTCATAAGTGACTGGAAATATTATCATTTACCTCCTAAAGGCAAAACAAAAACCATGCTGACCCAATACTTCTCACAGCTGGTCATTTGTTACAATGTGTTCAGTCTGCAAAATCCTCTGGGAGATACATTAATTAGTGGAATTTTATCCCTCTGCATTTGTTACAATGTATCAATTCAGTTCAGGTAAAAATAAATGTATCAGGCTGGAGCCGGACTTTCTAGCCCGGGTGATTATTATGTAATCTTCTAGGGCCGACACTTCAGACGACATTGTACAGATGTTAGATGTCATTCTTGTTGGCTCCAATCTTGAAATAAATGTAATGAACCACACTCATGACGATTCATAACAACTAACACACCAGCTTCTCTCCTGCTGCCGTCCACAAGAATATTATTAATGTTATGATTAATATCTTAGGGGTTTTCTTACATTTTGTAACATTAGGTTGAAAGTACCGTAAGTGGCACTAGAAGGAATAGGAATAGTAGGACTGGGTCTTGGGATAAGACATCATGTTTAAAAATTGATATACTTAGTAAAGTATAATCGTTTTATGTCTATCATTAGAATTTTACAATCAATGGGTGAAATCACTGGAGCTCGGTGAGAATATACGATGCACAATGTATAAATGCTTACAGTCACCACTAGGGGGCGATGAGGAGGTCTCTGAAGACAGATTCATTATTTCAGCAGGATGGGAATAAAGTCATCTTTACTATCCTGCTGCCTTGTCAGGTACATACATTAATAATATATGCGACTCGTGACAAGTATATGTCCATAAAATCAATGGAGAGAGAATATGGAGACTCGCTATATTCTTAGGTAAATATTGACATTTCTCTACATTACTACATGTCCCTTTCTGGCTTTATGTTTGTGACTATAATATTGTAATTTATTTTATAATAAAAGTCAATGCGTCTATAGATATCCATCCTGAGTCCCAGGACACCAGTGTGAGTGCTGCCGATTATTATAGCCAAGACATTTTCCGGAAAATAATGAGTATTTCATGTCTGGGCAGCGGCTGACAGCCTCGGTGCTATCCCAATAGTCGCAGGAGCCTCATTATGTAATAAAGCCATTTAGTAATGATGCGATGTGAATTCTCTCACATCTGGAATCTTCTGTTAGTTTATGTTCTTATTGGTGAAACAATGTATCCTCCTGTTCTTTACATTTGTATCAGCATAAAACAAGGACAGATCCGCCTCTGATCAGACCTGCAGGTAGACGTCCTGCGAGGAGCCGTCGTGCACAGAGATGAGCAAAGCGATTCGAGGAAAATCAAATTCACTTCAAATTTAAAAAAAAAATCTTACTCAGCAGAACTCAACTTCACTTTTGTTTTCAATCAAGTAAAATTGCAAAATCTGGGTCACAATATTGTTCAATTCCTTTAAGGGGCATGAAAATTTAAAGGGAATCTGTCCCCCGGGACATGTATGACCTATTAATATGGGCATACAGGTAATAGAAATGTTACACTAGTTTTACCTGTCTCATAATAATGGTCTTGTTGGTGAGAAATGTATTCTGTCTGTATGTTAATGATTTCTTCCAGGCTCCGGGAAAAATGAAAATTACATCTATAGAATGGGAGGAATAGAACTAAGCAACAGCATGTGTGAAAAAGACTTGGGTATACTAATAGATCACAGACTGCACATGAGTCAACAGTGTGATGCAGCAGTGAAAAAGGAAAATAAATGTCTGGGATGTATTAAAAGAATCATAGAGTCTAGATCACGTGAAGTCATTATTGCCCTCTACTCCTCTTTGGTCAGACCTCATCTGGAATACTGTGTCCAGTTTTGGGCACACTTTTAAAAAAGACATCAACAAACTGGAGCAAGTTCAGAGAAGAGCGACCAGAATGGTGACCGGTCTGCAAACCATGTCCTATGAGGAACGGTTGCAGGATTTGGGAATGTTTAGCTTTCAAAAAAGAAGACTGAGAGGAGACTTAATAGCTGTCTACAAATATCTGAAGGGCTGTCACATTGTAGAAGGATCATCTTTATTCTCATTTGCACAAGGAAAGACTAGAAGCAATGGGATGAAACTGAATGGGAGGAGACTACAGATTAGATATTAGAAAACACTTTTTGACAGTTAGGGTGATCAATGAGTGGAACAGGCTGCCACAGAGGTGGTGAGTTCTCCTTCAATGGAAATCTTCACACAGAGGCTGGACAGACATCTGTCTGGGATGATTTAGAGAATCCTGCTTTGAGCAGGGGGTTGGATCAGATGACCCAGGAGGTCCCTTCCAACTCTACCATTCTAGGATTCTATAGATAACACAGGAGCCACCATTCACAATAAGTGATGTCACAGCTCACCTCCTCCTCCTGTACAATGACTGATAACACCTCTATATACAGTAGATAACACAGGATCCACCATTCACAATAGGTGATGTCACAGCTCACCTCCTCCTCCTGTACAATGACTGATAACACCTCTATATACAGTAGATAACACAGGATCCACCATTCACAATAGGTGATGTCACAGCTCACCTCCTCCTCCTGTACAATGACTGATAACACCTCTATATACAGTAGATAACACAGGATCCACCATTCACAATAGGTGATGTCACAGCTCACATCCTCCTCCTCCTGTACAATGACTGATAACACCTCTATATACAGTAGATAACACAGGATCCATCATTCACAATAGGTGATATCACAGCTCACCTCCTCCTCCTGTACAATGACTGATAACACCTCTATATACAGTAGATAACACAGGATCCACCATTCACAATAGGTGATGTCACAGCTCGCCTCCTCCTCATCCTGCACAATGACCTTTGCACACGCTCATTAGATGCTACAATATAAAGCACAGGGTCTGGGGCTGATCACTGTTGCTAATTTACTTGTAGATTTCCTGAAACAACAGAAAGTTGGAATGTGAAAAAAGCCTCAGGAGATGATGTGTAAATTGCAAGATTTCTATTTCTTCAGTTTCAATACAGATTGTAATATGAAAAAAAATCCATTTAACACAAGAACCTTGTTTCAGTAATAGGTCACTTTCTGATGACACGTCCCTTAAACTATATTCTAAAACCCGTGGAATAAACTCCTCCACTTTCCCGCATTACACAAGGTTCCTTGGTGCCAGCTCTTAAATTTCTTCCCTGCCTCAGTCAACCCTAATTTAAGTTGGAAGAAAATCAAGTAACAAAGTAACTTTAATTAAAACTTCTATGAATAGAGCAAGTTCCAGAGCTGAAAAGAATTTCACGGCTTTCATGCTGCATTAGAAAATAGCCTTTGTCAATTAAAACCATAAGCATTAACCAGCAGAACAATGTAACCAGGCGAGCGGCGGCCCCCTCGTCTTCCGCAGCATTAGAAGTCGCTTTTAAAGTCCTTTTCTATGGATTTTTAAAGTGAATAGAAGATTTTTACACTTCGCAGTCATCTCTCTCGTCAGTAATTTCTTACTACATTTGTGCTAAAAATACAGAAAGTTTGTATCGTGCTCATACATAATTTGTGTCTTGCTAAATTCCTATTTTCATCTATTTTACTGTTTTATGTTTCTTTGCAATTATTAAATATAAATCTTTGTATTTACTTCCCAGAAATTATAACATAATTGTCACTTACAGGAAATTAATAGCTTCGGAGGCTTTATCTTCAATAAATGCACGTGTCTTGGCCTAAATATTACCATACAACCCATATTTGCAATTGGGTTTCATTAAAAATGTTGCTCTATTCACTTTCTATATCCTCTGTGCTGCGCTGACTCTAGCTGGATGAAGAATGAGCTACCTGACTATCTGTCAGTGAGCTTGCTCTGATGGAGAGACTGTAACTCTTTTATCTGTCTGATTTTTTAGCTCCTCTGAGCTGATTTATCACCACATCAAAGATGAGCTGAAATTTGTGCTCCTAATATCTCTAAGAGGAGCTCAGAAAAAGACAATAAAGAGATATGAATTCTCCCATCCGAATGAGCTCACTGATAGATTCTCACTCAGTTAAATCATTTAGTAACCAGCGATGTGCAGGGAAATAAGGAAAAGCCAAAAAGTGCAAAATATTTAATGAAACACAATTGCAAAAATTATTTTATGCTACCATAAATGTATTTAAGTAAAAAAATAAATGATGCCAAAGGATCATCCTGTTGTGTTCACACTTATGCTGCATGGGGCAAGAGTTAGGAGAGGCAGGCAATTGCCTAGGGCACCATTGAGAAGGGGGCACAAGTTATATGTTTTGCCTTTTTCCACCTGTTGTGTTTTTCTGTATGAATAATCAACTACTAAATTGTAAAGCGCTGCAAAATATGTTGGTGCTACATAAATAAAGAATTATTATAACTACAATGAGGAACAATGATCTTAGTCTGAACAGAACTTAAAGGGAAAGTTTTACCTTGGAAAATTCAATTTACCTGTCGATATAGGGTTAATCAAGGATCAATAGCTTTATAATCCTCCCTGACCACCGTACTGAAAGTGCACGTACTGGCAGGAAATAAACTTATGTCCTCCTGGAGCCGCCGGCTTTCAGTCATAGAGGCGTGCGTGGAGCGGTCACAGTCACTGCTCACTACACCTTACACTATAATGTGAGCACGCCCCGGCATTTTGATTGAGTGCACAGATAGGCTGCAGAGCCGGCTGTCAATCATAGTGCCGGCGCCTGTTTACTGCCGCGGTACACAGTGTAGTAAGCAGTGCAGTAATCGCTCCCTGTACTGCCCCTATGACTGAAAGCCGGCGGCTCCTGGGGACAAATAAGTTCATTTTCAGTACAGCGACCGGGCAGCATTGTCACACTATTTACCTGCAGATTGACCCTAAATCTGTCAGTAATTATCATTTTCCAAACTGACAGGTTCAAACACAGCATTTCAATGTATAAAGCAAGACTTGTGGTGCAGGAAATGCTACGTGGAGGACGGGGATCAGCTGACAATGATGCAACTCAATGTGTGTTCATAAAAGCGCAGCACAGACTCAGGCGCGTTCCACCTTCTGCTGGACAGAGTGGAATAATGGTCCAGGGTCCGGATTCTAAGTAGCTGAATTCATTGTAGTTGCAGGTCAGGTTTCTTGTTCGTGGATTTGCACAGCGAGTTGTTTGGAGCGGGTCCACTTGAAAAAATGCCCGAACAATTACTTCAAAGTCGCTTGAAAGACTATTTTTATTCATTTCTTTTGTAAATACAAATTGTTGTTCATATGTTCAGCTTCTGAAAAATGCCTGGCGGGAAACAAAAGTGCAGCTCAATTCTCTGATGTGGCTCCTGATTGGAATCTGCTCCAAATTATGCGCAGTCCAACGAGAAAGCTGCAAAAGTAAATCTCAGGAAAAAAAACTCTGCCAAAAGGCTTCAAATCCTCTGCAAAACTGATGTAGGAAACAAAAAACTTCTCCAAAATTCCCCAAAGAAGGAGCATTTCCTGGAGTTGTTTCCACTAGAAAAGTCATAATTTTTGACCTATTCAAAAAAACCTTTGTGTGTGGTAGAAATAATATTGCACTATGATTTTACATAATGTAGAAGATCGCATCAGCCAGAAAAGCCTCACATATCCTCCGGCTTCCCCAAATGCCTTACAGCTGTCACATCACATGGTACAGCACAGCCAATCAGGAGAGAATATAAAAGCCTATATAAAAGCTGAAGTGGGAAATGCAGCAGCCACTTTAGGATGCATCTGGATAGAGAGACGACGGCACAGCTCACAGCTTAGCAATAGAGATACAAAGAGAAAGCCATAAAGAAGTGAAGAAACTGAAAACATAATGTATGACAGCTACTATCTTTATTCATAGCCATATTTATGTTGAGGTCACTATGACATTACTAAGGCTGTATTTGCATTAAAGTTCTTGAAAGCAGTTGGATACAGTCCTTTGGCGGCTTTACAGAATTGTGATTCACAGTGTAACAATTTGCTTTGAGCCAATTTTTTGGCACAGTTCATCAAAGCTGGTAAATCTGAATTTCTAAAGTGACTAATTATCAACACATGATGCTGAGAGTTATTGCTGGGAGAGGGGAGAAAGAGCGTTCTGAATCAGAGCATGGGCACAGCGCATAGATAGTGAACATTGTAAAATATTGTACAGAGAAGTACCTGAATATTCTGCATCGGGCTTAGATAGGTCCCTAGATATAATCAGTGGAGGGATATTTCTGTATCATTTATATATTTGCAACTAAGATGATTTTTTCTAAATTTAGGAATGAGCAAATTGATTATAAATGTATCAAATTTATTTAGAATCTCCCAAAATTCACAAATTGACATTTTTTAAAAAATTTGATTCTGCAGGAATCCAGCAAAATGGAGTCTGATTGGCCATTTTTTCTGACTCCTATAGGCCGTCAGTGAGCTTAAAATGCACTGCAATGGTGTTGTGATGTCAGAACGTTCATTGTGTCTTGGCCAACGGCAGACATTGAAGAGTGAAGAGGAGATCGATACTGGAGTGGAGGCATAATAAGCCAGTGGAGGACCAGCGCGGAGGACCGGCGCGGCGCTGTGGTAGTAGGGACAGCTGAGGGGCTGTGTCTGTATTATGTTTTATTGCTTTTTAATTATTCTTTGGCATTTCGAGATCTCAAAATATAATGAACAGCATTTTTAGCAGCAATCAGGCTGGATTAAATAATTTCAAGAAAAACTAATTCTAATTAGAATTTTGTCTGATTCGCTCATCTCTGTTTACATTGTTCAGGACTTATTTGTAGTTCTGGATCAGGAAATGTGTCAAGTAATAATACAAATAGGCAAAGGCATGGTGCGAAGATCCAAGATGAACTTGTTTTCAAAGAGCAAAAAAGTGACAAAACTAAGAAAATGATTAGACAGAATGTGACAGATCCATTGCTCTTCGTGATCGTGCCCTTTTTTCTTTGTCATCATATTTATTGTACTAAGAAATGGCTCTAAAATAAGAAAAATATCAATAAGGTAAAAGTGAACGTTCCGTCTGTGATTATTGCCTTGCTGCCAGGTAATATGTTTCAGAGGCTGAAGAGTTTCTGTTTTCTTATTACTAATATGAAGCTTTACAGGGATTGATACATTATGTCAAATACAAAAAAATAGAAAAGGTCATGAGCAGAGAGACAAACAATGTAGCAAAATGAGGTATAGAAGGTCTCATCGACCCAACAAGTCCTTTATTATTCCTTACTAACTTCTGATCAAACATTGTGCCCCCATATAGCTCTGGTATCTAACAGGACCAGGGACCTCCAGCAGCACAAAGTATTTCAGGAGTATGTGATCTTTTGGTTGTTCCCAAGCTTAGAATTACTGAGCCTTAGACACCTTTGTCTCTGTTACTCCTTCGTATAACTGGTGTACATCTGCATTAAAATGGCCTAATCGTTTAACTTTGCCTCTTTATCAAGACAAAGACACTACCAAACTGGAAGGTGCAAAAAGTGCAACAAATGCAAAGGTAATTAAATGTAAGTAAGGACACGCAACAACAGGGCCCTGAAGAGAGAGGTTTCATTGCTCCCATCCTCCTTGTTTTAGGGGAACATATCATATAAACGTTAATAAACAATTGACCGAAAGATCATGGAAATAACAAGGATTGCCTTATTCAAATATTGTGAACAAAGTGTAGTTGTGGTATTCCCACACTCAGTATATCCGTGTGCCACATCAGGACTACACCAACAGCCGCAGGGGAAGAAGCGCTGCAGTAAGCGCTGTCCTCTGCCTGTGGTGCTGAAGTCAGCTGTCATTCTCCCTGCTCTGCCAGCAACAGCAAGCAGGGAGAATGAATGAAAAACAAACTGATGTGGGGTTCCCCTTAGTTTATGAACCAACCCAGCAAAACTATACAGGTGCGGGCTGCTATTCTCATGCTGGTAAGGGGCCATGAATATGGGCCCCCCAGCCTAAACACAGCAGCCCGCAGCTGCCCAGAAAAGGTGCATCTATTAGATGCGCCTATTCTGGAGCTTTGTCGGGTTCTTGACCCTTGCCCTGTAGCGGTGGCAAGTGGGGTTAATAAGGGGTTAATGTCACCTTTCATCAACCCCTAAGAAAGGGGTTAATGTCACCATTCTTACAGTGACTCACAGACAATCTCCGCATGCTTATTGGCTGATTAACAGGCGCCAACGATGAAGGGCGGGGAGTTGAGTTTTACATAGAGCATTCCCAATACTCGCTGAGTAACAACTACATCTGGGCACCATGATACCCGAGTGATAGCCGAGCACGTTCGCTCATCCCTAATAAATGTACATTTTATTCTAGATGTTATCTTAAATTATCTCTCCATTATTATCCTCGTCCAAGACTTAGGTTTATATCTGGATCATTCCAGGACAGGTCAGATGTCAGCCCCTCATGTCTGAGTTCATTTTATAATGTAACTTCTTGGCAATATCAATCTCTTTCTCCTCTCTTTTGCCCAGGATTAGGGTTCAAAATTCTGCACCAAAATCTTCAGATGATTTTATATAAAAACAGGTCATTACCCAAAGTCAAGGATGAAATGTCAGAAAAGTCCAGAACCGGAGGAAGGAATGAAAGTCCTAACAAGTACTGAGAAGTCTGAGATTTTGTAAGGTTAAATATATTCAGAAACTGTGATGTGAGAAGAGCAGAATCTACTGATATGTATCCAGGGGTCAGTGGTTATAATGATCGTCCTTACAGGTTCACAATCTCCAGAAAAATCAATGAAACTAAAACTTTATATAAGGAACATTCCTGCGAAATTATAAAGTTAAAACTTTGACACTTTGGAGACCATTCTTCTCTATTGTTACATTTCTGACTGATACTTTCTCTGTCACAGGATGGATTACCATGGTGACATTGGCGATGGCTCGGACGTCTCCCTGGCGGATGCACAGATGCAGATCTGACAGTCACTTCGATGCTGGAGCTTTACACTGACCTGAAGGAGATTTATGAAGAATTTCAGGGTCAAATAATCATTTTCCTTTGTGAATTTACTAATGTGTTCTTGTCAGTTCTCAGGTATTGCAGATAACACATTGTGATTGTGCATCCAAAAGATACAAATGTAAGAAAGAAACATTCATAGTAAATACCCCACAACCATCTGATGTGCATAAGGAACTAAAGATAATATTCCAGTCTAGACCATATGAGACTAAAGGGGCAATTTCCACAAAAATCAAGGAAATAAACTCAGATTCTCTAAATAGTATTTACAGTTCAGTTTTGTTATACAGATTCAAACCCCTGACATAGATACAATGTGTCATCAATATGTCATCTTAGTTTTCAGATTTCAATCTGTTTGTTTGCAGTTTCTCAGTCACAAAAACTGTAGATCCATCCCATCCTTCCCTCTGCCTACTTTATACTATAGCTTTACATCACATCCAAAAAGAAAAGATCTTCAACAGAATTATCAGCTTGTGGTTAGATAGTAGCCTCTGCCTACTGAGTGTAATTGCATTTTCTGCTTTCTTTTTTTAAAACTTTTAGGTCTCAACTTGTGAGATAAATCCTCAAAGGTCCTGGTCCTTATGTGCAGATTTTGAGCAAAATAGACAGATCAAACTGGAGAGGAAAATAAGCTGGAACAGTGATGACTGATGTAGCTGATCTGGAATAGTGACGACTGATATAGCTGATCTGGAACAGTGATGACTGATGTAGCTGATCTGGAACAGTGACGACTGATGTAGCTGATCTGGAACAGTGACGACTGATGTAGGAACGGTGACGACTGATGTAGCTGATCTGGAATAGTGACGACTGATATAGCTGATCTGGAACAGTGATGACTTGTGTAGCTGATCTGGAACAGTGACGACTGATGTAGCTGATCTGGAACAGTGATGACATATGTAGCTGATCTGGAACAGTGATGACTTATGTAGCTGATCTGGAACAGTGATGACTGATGTAGATGAGCTGGAATTAGTCATGTTTCATGTAGCAGAGCTGGAACAGTAATGGCTGATGTAGCTGATCTGGAACAGGATGACTGATGTAGCTGATCTGGAATAGTGACGACTGATATAGCTGATCTGGAACAGTGACGACTGATGTAGCTGATCTGGAACAGTGACGACTGATATAGCTGATCTGGAACAGTGACGACTTGTGTAGTGTATGGAACGTGCGACTGATGTAGCTGATTGGACAGTGATGACTGATGTAGCTGATCTGGAACAGTGATGACATATGTAGCTGATCTGGAACAGTGATGACTGATGTAGCTGATCTGGAACAGTGACGACTGATGTAGCCGATCTGGAACAGTAATGGCTGATGTAGCTGATCTGGAACAGTGAAGACTGGTGTAGATGAGCTGGAATTAGTCATGTTTCAGGTAGTAGAGCTGGAACAGTAATGGCTGATGTAACAGACCCGGCACAATAAGATTTGAGTTGCAGTGCTGGAACAACTTTGCGGAACTGGAAACAGAAAGGTATACAAAAGATGCAAAAGCGCAATAGGGTGTTATCCAGGTAAATAGGTTATAAAGATAAGTAGAAGGACTCCGGTTATAGGTTAGTATGAGACACAACACTTAAAAGGTCCACAATCCAGATGCAGCAGCTTCCATGAATTTGTCAGAATGAAATATCAGGAGAATGGCAATAATTCTGCGCTCTCTGGAGTCACGACAATCCAATGATAAAGTAATATTTAGATTTATTGTCAACGCCTTTCAGAGTCACACCGACTCCTTCTTCAGGGCAGTCATACAGGAGTCGGTGTGACTTTAAAACACATTGACAACAAATCTAAATATTACTTTGTTATTGGATTGTTGTGACTCCAGAGAGCTCAGAATTATCTCTGTTCTGCCGACATTTAATGGAAACGAGAAGGGGCAGATTTCGCAGGAATGTAGCAGAGAAAAATCACAAAGTATCAGAACTGAAACAGCAAAAGTCTCACCTCATAGTAGCAGGACTCCGTGACTTGAATATTCAGGTTTGGCGCTTGAACTGGGACATGTGAGTAGCAATAAGATTTTAAAATATTTATTTTCTAATTTTATTTTTTATATCCCTTTTTTATTGACCCTTTTATCACAAAGTTGTCACGATTCCACCCTTCAATGTGTCTGGGATTCAGTTACTGACATCTCAGGTGTCCAATCTGGTACCGGGGCGTGCTGAAGCTGTCAGCACTTCGACAGTTCAGTCAGCCAGTCTGGCAATGCGTTATGTTGAGCTGTTGGTGTGTTGATTGACAGCTCAGCCGTCCAGTCTGAAACTGGGAGGCGTTGGCTGTCTCCAGGTGTTCATTGTCCCAGGTTATTGCTAGGCTACTTAACTGGGCTTTTACTCCCAGACCTCTGCCAGACGTATATTCAACTACTGTATGGTTTGTCTCTCTGTGCCTTGTGCTCTGTATCTTGATCTTTATTAGCCTGACCTTGCACCTCGTTCTGATCATCCATCTATTGAACCCCTTCTGCTCTGATCTGCTGTCCTTCTGGTATTCTGACCTCGGAACGTTACCTGACAATGCCTTTGTCTTGTCCTTCTGTTTATGATGTTTATTTATTGCATAACGGGTAGTTTAGCACATTTCCCTTATACCCTCAATTTCTTCTGAGTCTCTGCTTGCAGTCAGTGAATGTAACCCTACATTATTTCTTTCTGGAGGCTGATGAGGTCCTGGTCATGTGGTAATCATACAGCTGCTCGATACAGTAACAGTACAGAGATCACAACTGTGTCTTGTAATGAGCCTGTATATGATCATGACCCCACAGGACAGATTTCTGACCTCTCGAAATACACAATGATGGTCCCCATTCATTGACAGCAAGCAGACGATGTGTATATCATGAGGCATGCAGATAGAAATGACATGAGAAAACTGCAGAACTTTACAATAAGTCAGCAATGTTTAATCTAATATTTATTTCCATCATCTCTCCCAGATTGTGATTTATGAATAGGCAAAAACGTTCTGAAAAATTGGAAAAATTGTTATTAATTATAATCAGCAGCGCAGCGCGGTGGAAAGGAAGCTTGTCTGGCTCCAAGATGGATGGAAGGAAAAAAAACTCTTCTGTGTTCAGAATACAAATAAACAGCAAAGCAGAAGAGTGAAAGGAGGGCGAAGATGGACGGAGCCACGATCAGCAGCCACCAATTCTGCAGGATGTATCTGCATGTCTGGCTCCAGCACGTTGCACCTCGGTCATACAGACGGATTTATGTAACCAGTGCAATGCCTAAGTAAATGCCCCCAAAAGCACCAAACTGTCCATAAAAATATCCACATGATAGCAAATAACAAAGAATTGGTCTCTGATACTTCTTGTGGCTCAGATCACTGGATACAATCCATGCATGCATCTGACCGGCTGGAGCAGCAGCCACGTCTCTGTTCACATTTCTGCAGCTTTTGGCATCAGGTTCTGTATCTGTGCAAGGAATTCTCTGTATTTGTAGCAATTTCATTTTTAATGGATGTAACCTCTGCGGCCTCCGCCCTCCAGTCGCTGTCACACTGCGCTGCGTCCTTGGTCTGGCTCCGCTAGTCTAATGGCTGACGTACAGTCTACAAGTAATTAAAAAGCCAAATTAATCTTGATTAATGAACAAAGCAGCAGAAAGGCCAAAGATGTGCGAGAAATTGTAATAAATGCCAAATAAAAGCCACATCCCTCCCTGACGTGTGGCTGCAGAAGTGATGGGGACGGCGGTAATAAGAGGCTGTGCACACTCGTCAGTCATCATCTGGTGGATAATGGATGAGATCCTGGAGGTGATCTGTGAGCTTATTCCACTCCGCATTGTCCGGTAAAGTGGACATGAGATGTAAGACGCGGATCGTGTACGCTGTGGGGCGGAACCGGAACCAAGTCTGGGAGAATGGTCCAGGTCACCTGTCTATTATGTTTTCTGGTCCATTGTTCTTTCTGATTTCCTTGGTCTTATTGTTGGACAGAAGCGTTACGTTTATTTGGATTGCGGTTCCCATAAAGATACATTCTTTTGATCGCACATTTGGAGTGCTGGATTACTTTTTATTCCTTTAATAAATGTTTTATGCTTGTGATGATACATATATACCAGACCCTGGGGGTCCAACACCCAGTGCACACTGCAGCTCATCCGCCGCCATCTGCTGGTTCTCCCGGGGGTCGGACCCCTGTGACTATATACTGGTACGACGCTTGCTGTGTGTATGCATTCAGCTTAAAATCCAGGAAAAACCTTTAAAAATACCTAAAAACTCCAGGAAATTCTGGAATTAATTCTAGTTTTCTTCCTGCTCGTTCATTTTCATAATTTTGACTAGTTTGCAGGGAAGCTTGACAGATTTCTCCTGGTTACTCACCACCGGAGAGGAGACCCGTCTCTCCAGCATCATTAGCCGCCATGATGAGCGCAGAGCGCGGAGATTTCTCAATTCTGATTTTCTTCAACTCAATTATGACAGGAAAATATTGAAATGCAAAGAAAGTAAATTACCTGCAATTTGTGCTCATGTCCTCAGGTTTCGAGGCTTCTACATGTTTTTTGTTTGTGAATCCTCATTATGTCTCTTTATTATAATGAGAATTTGTGAGATGATGATTTCTGGACAGTGCGGGGTGAAGACGCTGGAGGCTGAGATTATAGAGGGGACGATTAAAAAAATGATTAGAAACATACAAAACATTCACTATAAACTGAAATATTTTCCACCAACATTTTGGAGCAGAATTTTCCTCAATTTTCCAATTTAGATTGAGATTCCTGAGTTGAAGCCAATGTGTGCTTCCTACAGACGCGCAGCTGTGAGACTCCTTGGGGAGCACCGTGCATCTCAGCAGGGTTGGACTGGTCCACCAGAGAAGCGGAGAATCCTCCAGTGGGCCCTACCTTCTCCTTCAGGAGACTTCATAGTGCAAATCTTGCAGCTGCTATGGGGCTCTTGAGTGGGGACAAAGATGGGCCCTCAGAATCATATCCTCTGGTGGGCCCAATGTTCTTCAGTCTGACACTGCATCTCAGGTCTCCTAAATGGGTGGAAGAAACCTAAAGGATATGGAAACCTAACATACACTTTTTTTTGCTATTTAGTTTCACTAAAAAATGTAGCAGTTTGACTTTTATAGGCTCTTTGTTTCACTGGACATTGCAGGCTGCAAAACTAGTAAACTGAGAATCAGTCAGTGAGCTCATTCTGACAAAGAGAATTTGTAAGTCTTTTATCTGTTTTTTTCTGAGCTCTTCTGTCCGATTTATGACCACAAACCACATAAAAGTTCAGTAGAACTTTGATGTGGACATAAATCAGCACAGAAGGAGCTCAGTAAGAGACAGATAAAAGAGTTACAAACTTTTCCTCAGAATGAGTTTTGTGAAGACGAGCTATTACCTATCCACAGGACAGGGCACACTTATCCCCTTTAGAATGGAACCTCAGAGTTTATGCCCTACCGCTGCCCCATTCATTTCCTATGACGCTTTTGAGCTTTCTCCCACATTCCCCTGGAGAATGAATATAGTGGAGGTTGGCCATGTACATTGCAGCTATATTCTAACAGGGATAAAAGTTTCCTTTTCTGATGATTGCTTCAGGTTCCATCAGTGGGAATCCCACTCATCTAAAAGTTATCACCCGGCCTGCGGATGGCGGATGCACAACCCATTTAATTTTAGAATTTCATTACCTTTGTCATCAATTGGGTGGCATGTGGTCTTATGGGCCAATACACATAGTGCATGTAATGGCTACTGTGCCCTTTCTTACTTCTGGGAAATTCCATGAAAATTTAACAACTACTAGATGAACGTTCGAGGGGCTGAATCTCAGCCTCCATTCTCTCTTTTGGTCTAATTTTTTACAGATATAATTTACCACTCATGAATGAAATGCCTAAATGAAAAATTATGGAAAATTATACCCAGATTCTTTATAGAAAGGAATAAGTTGATTATATGAAATTAATAAAGTCATTTACTGTTGTTACATTGTCATCTTCGCTCCCTAATTCTGAAGATGATTTTTCTTTTTCTACAGGATCTGGATACATTGTTTCCCATCTGCATTCCCATCCCTGATACTTGTATCATATTTACCGATGACATTTTCAGACATTTGAAAAGAAAAAGATCCTAATTATTTTATCCGCAGTGATGATAATAATGAACTGATACATGTATTAATGAACTGATACATTTATTAATGAACTGATACATTGACAGGAAATTTCTTCCTTCAGCCAAACTTCTCATTAGATCTAAACTCAAACTGAACGTGAAACACATAAAAATCACCATCTGCAGATTAGGAAAAGCTCAAGAACAATTATTGTACGAGAGAAGTGTCAATCATACTGTCAGATGAAGTTCTGGAGAAGCTTTCACATAAATCAGTTCACAAAGAAGCACAATGCAGACGGCAACATTCAGATACTGTTAAATATACATAATGTGAAATGTAAGCCAATTATCTAATAAACCCATATGCCGGTAATTAGCACTGGCTAGGAATGGGGAAGTTATTCTCAATTTTGATTGACTGCATCCAGAAAAAAGACCAAAACACAGAAGCAAAAAAAAAGTTTTCAAATTTAAAGCTACTCAAAATGAACAGTATAAAGTTGACTACACTAAAAGGCCGTCTGCATCTCTGTCCTCTGCAAAATGTTACTAAATGGATTACTTCTGCATATAGAGGTTATATATACACTGCGGAAAAGAAGTATATGATGTTCTGCCTATTTTGCAAGTTTTCCCACCTTTAAAAGACAAATAAGTGAGATAAAAACTCACTCAATATTATATACAATAAGAAATATTCACCAATGTTGCATATCCAATCAAACCTACTCAATAGGGTGAATATAATACCAAAATCTGAATATGGAAGTTCATAAAATAATTTTATTAATCATAATATTAAAAACAAGGGGAAACTGACAACAGGTAGCATGAATAATACCATAATCGTGGACAATATTGTACCAAATACATAAGAATCACTCATTATAAAATATGGTCATGGAAAGTCCCTAACAAATAATCTACATAAAGTGCAATACATACATAGACAAAGTCTAAAATAAGGTGCATACAGAGTACATAAGGAGCACATAATTATTTTATGAACTTTCCATATTCGGATTTTGGTATTACATTCACCCTATTGAGTAGGTTTGATTGAACTTTTCTCACCTACAGAGAATGGAGAGATCTGTAATTTTTATCGTAGGTCACTTCACCTGTGAGAGACAGAATCTAAAAATGAAAACCAGAAAATCCCATTGTAGGATCGTTACATAATTAATTTGCATTTTTTTGCATGAAATAAGTTTTTGATACAATAGAAAAACAGAACTTATTATTTGGTGCAGAAACCTTTTTTTGCAGTTACAGAGGTCAGATGCATTTTTTCTACACCTGCCTAAAACTTTTCCACAGTTCCTTACATTATTGTGCTTCCTTCTCTCCCAAACACTATGCTGCAGTGCTGCTTCAATTCCCAGCCCATGCTTCTTTAAAAGCTGCTTTCAACTGCTGCTTGGCAAGATGGGTAAACTATAGGCAGTCAAAGCATGTGAGTTCCCTTTTCTGAGTAAGGGGTCGAGGAGCAGAGAGGCTCAGACATCAAAAGTCTCATATTCTGATTTTATGAATATACTGTACAGATCTTGAGGAGCGGAAGATGAAAGGAGCTTCTAAATGAGCATGAACTGGGCATCTCAACTTCAATGCAGCATAGAATTTGGGAGAGAAAAAAAGCAAAATTAGATTAAGTCAATTACAAACATTCATAACTTTACAATGCTTGAAGGGTAATTAAAGAAAGAAAAGAAAGTTTAGTTACTGCTTAATGTCTGATATGATACATTTATAAATAATGAAACAAGTATAAGAGACAGTGAAGAAACTCTTATTTAATATCACCTCGCCCCGACTTATCAGCAAACTGAAAAAATGAGTCACAAAAGAACATTTCTTTCAGCTCTTCATTAGTCCTTCTACTCTAAGTATATTTGCACACATCATAAATAATGTTGTTTTTTTATTTAGAGTTCTATATTTAGTGACATATCAGCAGTAATTACTTCCACTCTTCTTGTCTTGTGTTGTGGTTGTGTTATCTGTTAATGCGCCAATTACTTGCACATTCATGTAAAGAAAAAGCTGCAACCCGGAGACTCTGAATCTATTATATTCAGGAGGAAAGTTTACATCTCAGACGTCGGCACTAATATCACACAAAGGCTTCGCATCGTGTCACTTATTAGGAGTCAGACACTGGTAGGAAGAACAGAGATGCGGATCAGTTAGGCTAAATTCAGACATCAGTGATGCATGAACCGTGTCCAGTGACTTCTGCCCTGTTCATAGGTCTCCTGACCACAGCCTCACAAGCTTACATGATGCTGAATAGCTGAGGTCAGGAGACTAGCGGTCAGTCCTTACAGTTAACCCTAGCACCGTAAAATACAGACCTGTGACTTTGATCTTACATGCTTATTCTGGTCTGGAGCGCTATACCTTTTAATTCATTGATTCAAAAAAACATCATTAATAGACACATAACAAAAAGACTAGGGGATACCAGCAAAAATACATAATGATCAAAATATCGCAATGTATTACTTATTTTTGGGGCCAAAAAATCTAGGATAACCCTAATGGGCCCTAATGAATCCCTTCCTGACCGCGGAGGTTGGCACCCTAGTTTTGACGACATGGCGCCCCCGCTCAACGTCGGTGCCCCTAATAAACCCTGTATCACCCTATTAGGGGCACCGACGTTGAGCGGGGGCGCCATGTCGTCAACAACTAGGGTGCCAACCTCCGCGGTCAGGAAGGGATTCATTAGGGCCCATTAGGGTTATCCTAGATTTTTTGGCCCCAAAAATAAGTAATACATTGCGATATTTTGATCATTATGTATTTTTCCTGGTATCCTCTAGTCTTTTTGTTATGTGTCTATTAATGATGTTTTTAATCAATGAATTAAAAGGTATTTTTTAGGGATTTTGTGTTTTTTTCTCTCTGGTGCTTTTCCTATTCTTTACTATATATTTTTTTTTGAGGTTTTTTTTCTGGAGCGCTATACTATGCATCATACAGCATACGGTATACTATCTAGCGAGCTCCTGTGTATAATGTCACTGGTGATCCCTGTATTACCTGTACACTGACACTATATACAGAGCCCCTGTGTATAATGTCACCGGTGATCACTGTATTACCTGTACACTCACACTATATACAGAGCTCCTGTGTATAATGTCACTGGTGATCACTGTATTACCTGTACACTATACACTATATACAGAGCTCCTGTGTATAATGTCACCGGTGATCACTGTATTACCTGTACACTATACACTATATACAGAGCTCCTGTGTATAATGTCACCGGTGATCACTAAATTACCTGTACACTATACACTATATACAGAGCTCCTGTATATAATGTCACTGGTGATCACTGTATTACCTGTACACTGACACTATACAGAGCTCCTGTGTATAATGTCACTGGTGATCACTGTATTACCTGTACTCTGACACTATATACAGAGCTCCTGTATATAATGTCACTGGTGATCATTGTATTACCTGTACACTGACACTATATACAGAGCTCCTGTGTATAATATCACTGGTGATCACTGTATTACCTGTACACTATACACTGAGCTCCTGTGTATAATGTCACTGGTGATCACTGTATTATCTGTACATTATACACTATATACAGAGCTCCTGTGTATGATGTCACCAGTGATCACTGTATTATCTGTACACTATACACTATATACAGAGCTCCTGTGTATAATGTCACTGGTGATCACTGTATTACCTGTACACTGACACTATATACAGAGCTCCTGTGTATGATGTTACCGGTGATCACTGTATTACCTGTACACTGACACTATATACAGATCCTCTGTGTATAATGTCACTGGTGATCACTGTATTACCTGTACTCTGACACTATATACAGAGCTCCTGTGTATAATGTCACTGGTGATCACTGTATTACCTGTACACTGACACTATATACAGAGCTCCTGTGTATAATATCACTGGTGATCACTGTATTACCTGTACTCTGACACTATATACAGAGCTCCTGTGTATAATATCACTGGTGATCACTGTATTACCTGTACACTGACACTATATATAGAGCTCCTGTGTATAATGTCACTGGTGATCACTGTATTACCTGTACACTGACACTATATACAGAGCTCCTGTGTGTAATGTCACTGGTGATCCCTGTATTATCTGTACACTGACACTATATACAGAGCTCCTGTGTATAATATCACTGGTGATCACTGTATTACCTGTACTCTGACACTATATACAGAGCTCCTGTGTATAATATCACTGGTGATCACTGTATTACCTGTACACTGACACTATATATAGAGCTCCTGTGTATAATGTCACTGGTGATCACTGTATTACCTGTACACTGACACTATATACAGAGCTCCTGTGTGTAATGTCACTGGTGATCCCTGTATTATCTGTACACTGACACTATATACAGAGCTCCTGTGTATAATATCACTGGTGATCCCTGTATTACCTGTACTCTGACACTATATACAGAGCTCCTGTGTATAATGTCACTGGTGATCACTGTATTACCTGTACTCTGACACTATATACAGAGCTCCTGTGTATAATGTCACTGGTGATCACTGTATTACCTGTACTCTGACACTATATACAGAGCTCCTGTGTATAATGTCACTGGTGATCACTGTATTACCTGTACTCTGACACTATATACAGAGCTCCTGTGTATAATGTCACTGGTGATCACTGTATTACCTGTACACTGACACTATATACAGAGCTCCTGTGTATAATATCACTGGTGATCACTGTATTACCTGTACACTGACACTATATACAGAGCTCCTGTGTGTAATGTCACTGGTGATCACTGTATTACCTGTACACTGACACTATGTACAGAGCTCCTGTGTATAATGTCACTGGTGATCCCTGTATTATCTGTACACTGACACTATATACAGAGCTCCTGTGTATAATATCACTGGTGATCACTGTATTACCTGTACACTGACACTATATACAGAGCTCCTGTGTATAATATCACTGGTGATTACTGTATTACCTGTACACTGACACTATATACAGAACTCCTGTGTGTGATGTTACCGGTGATCACTGTATTACCTGTACACTGACACTATATACAGAGCTCCTGTGTATAATGTCACTGGTGATCATTGTATTACCTGTACACTGACACTATATACAGAGCTCCTGTGTATAATATCACTGGTGATTACTGTATTACCTGTACACTGACACTATATACAGAACTCCTGTGTGTGATGTTACCGGTGATCACTGTATTACCTGTACACTGACACTGTATACAGAGCTCCTGTGTATAATGTCACTGGTGATCACTGTATTACCTGTACACTGACACTGTATACAAAGCTCCTGTGTATAATGTCATCGGTGATCACTGTATTACCTGTACACTGACACTATATACAGAGCTTTTGTGTATAATGTCACGGGTGATCACAGACATTTCAGTAGGCCAACATTACGGATTTTACAATCATTTTTCAAGCTGGTTAATTAAATTATTCTAATTTACTGAGATAATGACTTTTGGGTTTTCATTGGCTGTAAGCCATAATCATCAACATTAACAGAAAAAAACACGTGAAATAGATCACTCTGTGTGTAATGTCTCTATAGAATATATCACTCTGTGTAATGTCTCTATAGAATAGATCACTCTGTGTGTAATGACTCTATAGAATAGATCACTCTGTGTGTAATGACTCTATAGAATAGATCACTCTGTGTGTAATGACTCTATAGAATAGATCACTCTGTGTGTAATGTCTCTATAGAACAGATCACTCTGTGTGTAATGACTCTATAGAATAGATCACTCTGTGTGTAATGACTCTATAGAATAGATCACTCTGTGTGTAATGACTCTATAGAATAGATCACTCTGTGTGTAATGACTCTATAGAATAGATCACTGTATGTAATGACTCTATAGAATAGATCACTCTGTGTGTAATGACTCTATAGAATAGATCACTCTGTATGTAATGACTCTATAGAATAGATCACTCTGTGTGTAATGACTCTGTAGAATAGATCACTCTGTGTGTAATGACTCTATAGAATAGATCACTCTGTGTGTAATGACTCTATAGAATAGATCACTCTGTGTGTAATGACTCTATAGAATAGATCACTGTATGTAATGACTCTATAGAATAGATCACTGTGTGTAATGACTCTATAGAATAGATCACTCTGTGTGTAATGACTCTATAGAATAGATCACTCTGTGTGTAATGACTCTATAGAATAGATCACTCTGTGTGTAATGTCTATAGAATAGATCACTCTGTGTGTAATGACTCTATAGAATAGATCACTCTGTGTGTAATGTCTCTATAGAGTAGATCACTCTGTGTGTAATGACTCTATAGAATAGATCACTCTGTGTGTAATGACTCTATAAAATAGATCACTCTGTGTGTAATGACTCTATAGAATAGATCACTCTGTGTGTAATGACTCTATAGAATAGATCACTCTGTGTGTAATGTCTCTATAGAATAGATCACTCTGTGTGTAATGACTCTATAGAATAGATCCCTCTGTGTAATGACTCTATAGAATAGATCACTCTGTGTGTAATGTCTCTATAGAATATAGGAGAGTCACTTTTTGTATTGAAGAACTGAAAAAACTTCACTTTTTGATGATATTCTGATTTTTTGAGAAGCTCCTGTATGTTACCTTAATGCAGGTTTATTAGTATATTGCTATAGTGGATTTTGTCCCATTTTTTGAACCTTTAATTACTGCTATACGTTCACTTTACTGTACCTGTTTTCAAACGCTGTAAGATTTTCTCACTCACCACAAAGACTTCCATGGTCCATATTAACCTGCAGGTTTGTTTGTTTACATGTAATTCTTAACTCAGATTATTAATTGTGTAATGAGTTAAATAAGACAATTAGTTCTAAGTGCAATCTTTCCCATCAATATGAATGTGGCCAAGGTGACGATATGAGTGCAGTTGGGGTGGGGGGGACACTTGTGCAGAATTTGAGTAAGTGCCATATTTATCAAAGTGAATGCAGGTAAACATGCAGGGAGTCAGAAAAGCCGTACAAGCTGTAATAACAAACTTGCTTCTAGTTCACTTGTGCTGTAAAATGGTTTGTCATTGTTGATTTGCTCCCTCTATGTTTAAGCTACTGTTTTCTTCCAAGTTTACCGCCCGTTCACACATCTGTATCCACAATGCTTCCTCTCTCCATGTACTGCTCTCATACTCTTCTTAGTCGTGAAATACTAACATCCACGCTCTTCCACCATACAAGGCAGGAGACTCTCAGAAATCACTAAAACATCTGCTCACTTTCTAAATCCTCCTTTTCTTAGTCGCAGTAGATATCTCCACTAAACCGTGTCCTCATTATACTGATAAATTAAAATCCTTTACTGCTGCACAAAGCAGCACTGCTATTCTGATTAACATGCAGTGCATACCTTCTTTTGTCTCCTTAAACTGCGTCCTCTGGAACTCCCAGTATGTAACAAGCCCTTTAAGGTGATATTTTATATGGGTGAACCATCAGCAAATCAAGGCCGCCATGCTAAGTCATGTCTTCAGAGACCAGTCTGTTATGTTTAGGTAGCTGAGGAGAAAAAGCAAAAACGGTAATACACCAGAGAGGCTGGAACTTATTGGATTGCAGTAATCTGAACTAACCACACAACTAAAGGCAGCCGTGGAGCGTTCCTACGTTGATCCTAGACGCCTCGTCACAGCCTGAGAGATAACTACACCTAAAGGCAGAAAGATGAAAGCTATATGCCCCAGAGCAGATCCCCAAAGAAAATAGGAAGCCCCCAAACATGTAATGGCGGTTAGACAAGAAGAAGCACGGACACAGACAGAAAATAGAATGAGCAAACGCTGGGGCCCAATCTGTCTAGACAGAAAAGTACAGGAAAGAATTCTGACTGCAATCCAACAAAAAACCCTAAAAAATACCAACTCTTCTGATTGCAAAAACACTTAAGAGATCACACGATCTCCACCACCTAAATCAGATCTCTGGTGTAACAAAACTAAGCCGCAACCACTGAAAAAACAAGAAAAAGCAAATGAACAAATAACAGTGGCTACAGATAAACTGAGAGGAGCACAGGCCCCAGGAGGGGACCCGGCTGACCTCCACAAAAGTGCGGAAAATTATGCAAAAAGCAAGCACAAAAAGAAAAGCAGAAAATATCTTATCTGAAAGCAGCAGATGCATGCAAGACTCCAGCACACTTTCAAATGAACCAGGAACCACAATTGAGACAAGAACAATTGATCACCGGCGACCATCATGGGAGGGAACCTCCCTTATATCAGTCCAGTCCGTGATCCCAGATTGCCATTCCTCGCTGCAAGGTTCAGTACTGTCTGCAACCACCAGAGGGAGCCTCTGCTCAGAAACCATCTCCAGCACATTCATAACACCAGTCACATCCATAGCTGCTTTTTCTTACATGCCATTGTTTCATTCCTCTATACCTACTGTCACAGATACTCAGCCGGGGTGGTCACGCTGATCCCACCGCAGCCAACAATTGTCTAAGATACGAAGCAGATCCAGCCCCTGTTACATTTTTGTCAGGGGAACACAACTCTGCTGCATCCAATTGTCAGGACTGCTACGCAATTGACTGATGAGTGATGGGCGAGGCAGCGGCTGCTTCCACTACTATGCTACTTATTGAAGAACTAACAGTGAGTGTATGGTATAAACTCCTCCGATACCAACACATGGAATATATGTATATACCCTGTTATGGTCACTGCCAGCTCTGCAGTAACAAAAGAAACCACCAGCTGCCACCACCAATAGTTTATACAGGCTGATTGGACACCCGAGCGTATGGCTTCAGGGTGCGGTTTACAGAGCAAAAGGAACAGAACTATTAAGTATTACATTTAATTCAGAAAGATAAGCAGTGTTTATAACATATACAAATATGTTACAAAGAGGACAAAACAATACAGCATATATAATTAAATAAAATAAAAAGGAATTATGAAAGAAAGTCACTAAACCTGATGTCATGAAAATGGCTCACAGAATAATGCAGGAAAGAATTGCAGTGAAAACGTGGATCAACCCGACACAGCAATGTGTCTTCATGGCATTGAACAAGGATCATCATTGTCACTGGCTTTTCATTAGCACAAGTTACACCAACATACCTCCCATCTGGTAACTCTGGGCTGGACTTCAGAGAACTATAGGACGTGTCTTAGTCTTAAAAAATATGAGATTTTCAGCTTTTACAATATCTTTGCCCCTGAAGGTCCCAGGCGAAAGAAATTACTGTCATCCTTCCTACCAGCTTTTATGTGTTTATAGATTGCAGACATGGCATAAATATTCTCACCTATCTGGCCCATCTCCATGTGGCATCACGCCAGCCATCACCAGCGATGTGAAATCATTCTTTGTGTTCGCCATTTCATCACGGTTTTTGAAATATAACTTTCCTATCATACTGCATAGGAGGCAATGTGAAGATAACTTGTTAAATTACAAGCTCTTTCTCTCTATTCTCTGGATTTGACTTTGAGATTTTAATTTTTCCTCTTTGGCAGCTTTACATTATGGATGACTATTTTGCATCAGTCTTAATTTTTTAGTTTATTAGTGATGGATACATCTGGTTTTCCCTATATAGACATTGAAACAGCATTGGGAATGGGAAGATACTGTAAGTGTCAGAGTCCAGCAAAACGTCTGCATCAGCAAAACATCAAAAAGAAAAAGTGTTGTAGAAGTTAGAGAACTTTTTCTTTATTGCATCCTAGATAACATTATTTATTGAATGTGGCTGTAGTAATGAAAGAAGACGGGAAAGCTGCAGTGGACAAGGAGTCTGATTGAGGTTGACAAAAAAAAACACCCAGAGAATGTGAAATGCTGAAATATTTTATTTTTTAGATATCTTTTATAAAACTCAAACCCAAAATTAAATTCTAATAATCATCAATGTATCAGGAAAATGACAAGCTGTGTATTTGCAATACTCAAGGGGGCAGCATTATAGTAGTTATAATCTTGTAAATAGAGGGTAGTATTATAGTAGTTATATTCTTGTACATAGGGGCAGTATTATAGTAGTTATATTCTTGTACATAGGGGCAGTATTATAGTAGTTATATTCTTGTACATAGGGGCAGTATTATAGTAGTTATATTCTTGTACATAGGGGCAGTATTATAGTAGTTATATTCTTGTACATAGGAGCAGTATTATAGTAGTTATATTCTTGTACATAGGAGCAGTATTATAGTAGTTATATTCTTGTACATAGGGGCAGTATTATAGTAGTTATATTCTTGTACATAGGGGCAGTATTATAGTAGTTATATTCTTGTACATAGGAGCAGTATTATAGTAGTTATATTCTTGTACATAGGAGCAGTATTATAGTAGTTATATTCTTGTATATAGAGGCAGTATTATAGTAGTTCTATTCTTGTACATAGGGGCAGTATTATAGTAGTTATATTCTTGTACATAGGGGCAGTATTATAGTAGTTATATTCTTGTACATAGGGGCAGTATTATAGTAGTTATATTCTTGTACATAGGGGCAGTATTATAGTAGTTATATTCTTGTACATAGGAGCAGTATTATAGTAGTTATATTCTTGTACATAGGAGCAGTATTATAGTAGTTATATTCTTGTACATAGGGGCAGTATTATAGTAGTTATATTCTTGTATATAGGAGCAGTATTATAGTAGTTATATTCTTGTACATAGGGGCAGTATTATAGTAGTTATATTCTTGTACATAGGAGCAGTATTATAGTAGTTATATTCTTGTACATAGGGGCAGTATTATAGTAGTTATATTCTTGTACATAGGGGCAGTATTATAGTAGTTATATTCTTGTATATAGGAGCAGTATTATAGTAGTTATACTCTTGTATACTCTTGTACATAGGGGCAGTATTATAGCAGTTATATTCTTGTACATAGGAGCAGTATTATAGTAGTTATATTCTTGTACATAGGGGCAGTATTATGGTAGTTATATTCTTGTACATAGCAGCAGTATTATAGTAGTTATATTCTTGTACATAGGAGCAGTATTATAGTAGTTATATTCTTATACATAGGGGCAGTATTATAGTAGTTATATTCTTGTACATAGGGACAGTATTATAGTAGTTATATTCTTGTACATAGGGGCAGTATTATAGTAGTTATATTCTTGTACATAGGGGCAGTATTATAGTAGTTATATTCTTGTACATAGGGACAGTATTATAGTAGTTATATTCTTGTACATAGGGGCAGTATTATAGTAGTTATATTCTTGTACATAGGGACAGTATTATAGTAGTTATATTCTTGTACATAGGGACAGTATTATAGTAGTTATATTCTTGTACATAGGGGCAGTATTATAGTAGTTATATTCTTGTACATAGGGACAGTATTATAGTAGTTATATTCTTGTACATAGGGAGCAGTATTATAGTAGTTATATCCTTGTACATAGGGGCAGTATTATAGTAGTTATATTCTTGTATATAGGAGCAGTATTATAGTAGTTATATTCTTGTACATAGGGGCAGTATTATAGTAGTTATATTCTTGTATATAGGAGCAGTATTATAGTAGTTATATTCTTGTACATAGGGGCAGTATTATATTAGGTATATTCTTGGACATCGGGGCAGCATCATAGAAGTTTTATAATGCTCTGGACTTTTTGTGAGCCGGAATCGGTGGTTCAGTGCAGTCATTATGCTTTATAGTTTGCATAAGTAAGTTGACATGTTTTAGGCTCTTAGGGTACGTGCCCTCGATCCGGAATTGCAGCACTTGGGACATAGCTCACCGGTGCTGCTTACAAAATGCTGCATTCTAGATTAAAAGCACAGTGGATTGGATTTCTATTAATCCCATGCCTACTGTCCTTCTATTTGACGCACCCGTGGTTTACGAGCTTAACTATGTCAATTGTCTGTCTCACCCATAGCCATTCAATGAACACATGTGGATTTACCTGCATGATTAGAACACAGCATTTTGGATGCAGCGAAAATTCGCTGAGTCCAACACGCTGCTATATCCTGATCGTGGGCACATAGCCTTACCCTACAAAGTGGAGAGTAGAGAGGGGACGACCCTATGGCTCCTGCTCTTCCTCAGGATAAAAACTGTAGAGTCTGCATGTTGATTAGTGTTGAGCGATACGATACCGCAAGTATCGGGTATCGGCCGATATTCGCTGTATCGGAATTCCGATACTTAATTCCGATACTTTTTCCATATCGTATACCGGAATCGGAAGTTCCCATAATTCTTTGAGAGGCAATGTGATTTTTGTCAGCCAATGATGAATCTTATGAAGTGTGGGCACATCCTGTAATGCTGCGGTCATGTTAACTAATGGCATGGCTGTGATTGGCTGCTGAAATGATGTCAGAATGCACTATAAAAGGCGCCGCCGCCATTTTAGCGTCACTGTGCTGTGAACTCAGTTAGGGACAGAACGCTGCTCTGCTGACTCTGAGGGACAGTTAGATATTGCGATTTTGTGTACTGTGCTTTAGGCAGGCTATCACCAACCGCTGTGTAAAGCTTCCTTTTGCCAGTGTTGTTTTAACAGCTCTGTGCAAGGTGTGTGAGAGTGCAGGTGACGCTGCAGTTTGCTCTGCATACAACGCTGTCTGTAGGCATCTGCACGTGTCACTCACAGACTCTTTTTTTTTTCTTCAGTGTAATTCTTGCTGCTCCATGCAATTTAACTATTAGTGTGACGCGCTTCCATCCGTATCCAATACATTGGTTGCAGATGTGTGGCCCAGCTATGTAAGGCACACATAAAATCCAGGAGAATGCACAGGAAGGTAATCGCAACGCTTGATATGCATTCACTGCCACTCACTCTTTCAGACACACCCATCTGAGATATAAGAGGGAGTGACACGTAGCAAAGTAGGGAGTGTTCTGTTTGGCTTTGGTCAGTTAGCTTCTGTTTAATGACAGAGCAGCCATTCAGTTTCCTGTCTGAGGACAGTGGAGTCCCAGGACAGTACAGTCTGGACTTGGAGGATACTGAAAGCTGTGCAGCGAGCTCTGGGACAAGCTGACATTTCCATCGAAAGCTACAAGTGCTTATGTTAAGAGCGGGAAGCAGGGCGAAGGGCGCATTGGAGAAGACATAGAGAAGTGCTTTAGGTATTGGATTGCCTGCACTAAACTGCCGGACACCGGGGTCCGAAGCGTTGCTAGAGTTTCAAGCTTAGTAACAAGAAAACCGGAGGCATCTGGACTACAGGTCGCAGAGAGCAGCCCTAAGTGTCGATACGTAACCGGAGTCAGGGAGAACAGGGACTTTGAGTCAAGGCCAGACAAAAGTAAGGACTTAGTTCTCTCAACATCTGCTAGTCAGAGACATAGAAGGCTCCACCACAATGTCGGCCGGGCATTACAGCTATTGAGAAAGCTGGAGATTACAGAGTTAACTTCGCTTCACGCAAGTTTGGACTCAGATACATTTGAAGTTAAGGAGGCCTCTAACCTGCTCAGCGGTTACCCAAATGTGCATTCTCCACCCCGACCAGCTCCCCGGGACCTGCTTGAACCATCTACCAGTAAAGGTATGAAAAGAAGCTGCATTGTGTGTGACTGAATTCTTAACTACACCCTGCATCATCACCATAGACTTCCAGGGACCAGTCTCACCTGTGGGAGACTTACCACCCAGCTGCCCCATAACATCCCCTGTGAAGATCCTTATAGCAGTGCTGGTCCAATTGATCAGATACCACAGGTGGCGTCACGAACTACCTAATAATCCCTGTAAATATCCCCCATTGCATGACCGCCAGGGCCACGGACCGAGTCCCGCTGCCAGTGACATCTCCCATAGAAATCAATGGGCTCGGCTCCGAGTACCCCATAGCCCTGGTATCCACAATTGTGGTGCGAGTCAACTAAACTTGGCGTCACGAACAGGATGCGAAACTTGCAATTGTGAGTCCTGTGTGCCTATTGAACTGTTTTGTGAGAGAAAGACTGTTTGCTGCATTTGGCGCCAAATACCGCCATTTTACTGCCATATTGGCGCCCTGAGGCGCTGGTGAAGAAGGTGGGTGTGCATTCGTGGGCGTGTGCCCCCCCTGTGGCGCGAAAGATATGGCCGCCCTCTCAAAATGCTACTATAATGTGCGGTCCTGCCCCACTGCTAAGGAAATACGCCTCCTCTTCATCTTCTTTGCAAAGAGGAGGAGACGCAAATCCCGCCTCCACGGAAGAGACCGGACTGTTCCTGATGGAAACTACAGTCTGGCCTGGGAAGAGATGGCGGAAGGACAGGAGAATCTGTGCAGAGGACCGGAGGCATACAAACCCTGCTTACCGGAAGATTTACTACCTGTGCCGGAGCTGTCCCCAGATCGGGACACTGACCCCGCTATGCTGGAGCTGCAGAAGGAAAATGCGGTGCTCAGAGGATTGCTCCAGCGTCATGCCGACATGCAGGAGACGGAGAGACGCTGGCGTGCCCAGACACAGCGGCTGCTGTGGGACGCAGTGCTCTCTCCCACAAGCATAACGCCGTCTCCTGATTTCCCAAGTTCCCTGCTGAGGAAGGCTAAAGAGAAACCGGTGGCTACCCCCAAAAGTGCTGTACCTGATCCCACCGATGCGGAGGTGGAGGAGAAGGAGGCTGAGGAGGTCCTGCCCGGTCCGGAGTGCCAGCCAGGCCAGGAGGCCACAGCAGAGTACGGTTCCCCGGTAAGATCACCGGAGGGGTCCCAGCCATCATTGCCGGAAATCGACTGGGACGAGATGGAGCGTCTGGATGATGTGACTTACGACCTCCAAACCGGAAATGCCTGGCAGCACTGCGAGAAAGTGAGACAACAGCAGGAGGAAGAGAGAAAGGTACAGCGAGACCGACAGGAATGGCATGAAAAGTTCTTCGCTGATAAAGAAACCGTCCGCCGAGATAAAGGTACCCGACGGGAACTGCGGCGGCAGGGGTGCGTCACCGAGTTTCAGCTCCGCAAGGGCTGGGGCTTTATCCGCGAGCCGGGCCTCTATGCGGGGGTCTTTGTGAGCCGCCGGGACGTGGAGTCCCACTTGCCCATCGGTCATCCTGGGAGGGACCTGATAAATGGGGACATAGTGAGCTACACCCGGCACTGGGGTTTAAAGGGATGGTATGCCCTAAACGTCTCTATCGTCAGTGACCCCGTCCCCGACGCCGGTACCGTACACAATACCGAAGCGTCCCAGTCCCAAGCTCTCACCGCACCAGGCCGTGCCCCAGCATCGCCCCCTGCATCGCAATCTGCGATCCACTTTGCATCGCCCCCTGCGGCTATCTCAGCAACGCGACCAGCATCGCAAGTTACTGTGGCCCCTACAGCGACGCCATCAGCGTCTTACAGAAATGAAGTACCCGTTGGGTCCACCGTTAAAATGAGAACTGTGGCCACTCAAACGCTCATAGCAGGCCATGACTTATTTGTGATGCGTTCAAGAGAACACCGCGTCGTTCCAGCCCCAGGAGTGGAAGACGTCGCTGTAATTTGCAAGAAAGAAGAAAGCCAGTAGGACCCAGACAGGGTTTACTGCCATTGTATAAAGAAATTGAGGAAGTTGAAAATTTTGCACTTTATAAATAATACGTATAGAAACGTTTACATAATGTGCATAGTATGCTTAGAATACCCCGGTTGGGTAAAGTGAAAGTTAAAGTATACGTGAATACTTGAAATATATAAATATATGTCTTTTACCATGCCAATGAACTGCGTGGCTGTGGACTGTGCCAGCCCAAGAACTTGCTTTGTAAATAGTTTGCACTACGGTGCCTTATCTTGGTTTTACACGAAACCATTACTATCTACCTCTGAAGAAAAACCCATATGGTGTGGCCTAGAGTGAGGTCTGCAATGAAGTCCTGCAGCCCACCCAGGACCCACGTGGGAGGTTTTTGGTGCGGGTCCTCCACAAGAATTTGTCTTGTATTATGAGAATGTTTTGATACTTTGATACTTTTGTATTTTTTCTCTAATGTACAAATTGTAACGTTCAAGAAGTCTTACCTCCCGGATGGGAAGAGTTAAAATGTTGTTGTTTAATGCAAAACAAAATGTTTTCTTTTTCTCTTTTACAGCCCGGGAGTGCTGTGTTTAACCAAGGGGGGATGTGTGGCCCAGCTATGTAAGGCACACATAAAATCCAGGAGAGTGCACAGGAAGGTAATCGCAACGCTTGATATGCATTCACTGCCACTCTTTCAGACACACCCATCTGAGATATAAGAGGGAGTGACACGTAGCAAAGTAGGGAGTGTTCTGTTTGGCTTCGATCAGTTAGCTTCTGTTTAAGGACAGAGCAGCCATTCAGTTTCCTGTCTGAGGACAGTGGAGTCCAGGACAGTACAGTCTGGACTTGGAGGATACTGAGAGCTGTGCAGCGAGCTCTGGGACAAGCTGACATTTCCATCGAAAGCTACAAGTGCTTATGTTAAGAGCGGGAAGCAGGGCGAAGGGCGCAGTGGAGAAGACATAGAGAAGTGCTTTAGGTATTGGATTGCCTGCACTAAACTGCCGGACACCGGGGTCCGAAGCGTTGCTAGAGTTTCAAGCTTAGTAACAAGAAAACCGGAGGCATCTGGACTACAGGTCGCAGAGAGCAGCCCTAAGTGTCGATACGTAACCGGAGTCAGGGAGAACGGGGACTTTGAGTCAAGGCCAGACAAAAGTAAGGACTTAGTTCTCTCAACATCTGCTAGTCAGAGACATAGAAGGCTCCACCACAATGTCGGCCGGGCATTACAGCTATTGAGAAAGCTGGAGATTACAGAGTTAACTTCGCTTCACGCAAGTTTGGACTCAGATACATTTGAAGTTAAGGAGGCCTCTAACCTGCTCAGCGGTTACCCGAATGTGCATTCTCCACCCCGACCAGCTCCCCGGGACCTGCTTGAACCATCTACCAGTAAAGGTATGAAAAGAAGCTGCATTGTGTGTGACTGAATTCTTAACTACACCCTGCATCATCACCATAGACTTCCAGGGACCCGTCTCACCTGTGGGAGACTTACCACCCAGCTGCCCATAACATCCCCTGTGAAGGTCCTTATAGCAGCGCTGGTCCAATTGATCAGATACCACAGGTGGCGTCACAAACTACCTACAACTCCCCTGTAAATATCCCCCATTGCATGACCGCCAGGGCCACGGACCGAGTCCCGCTGCCAGTGACATCTCCCATAGAAATCAATGGGCTCGGCTCCGAGTACTCCATAGCCCTGGTATCCACAATTGTGGTGCGAGTCACAAACACTATAGAAGTAGACAAAGGAGTAGCCTTTCACAGATTGTGAACAGTTGTGTTTCAGTGTTCACTTCAGTCTGTGTTTTTTATTTTTTGAGTGCACATCACGCTCCAGTTACTTGTTCAAGCACTGCTGCTTGTACTCTGCTGAGCGTGTCTCAGTGCCTCATCCTTTTCATTTTTCTCCAATTGGTGCTGCTCCATTATATTTGAAAAAAATCGAATCTATTAGTGTGACGCGCTTCCATCCGTATACAATACATTGGTTGCAAACACTATAGAAGTAGACAACGGAGTAGCCTTTCACAGATTGTGAACAGTTGTGTTTCAGTGTTCACTTCAGTCTGTGTTTTTTATTTTTTGAGTGCACATCACGCTCCAGTTACTTGTTCAAGCACTGCTGCTTGTACTCTGCTGAGCGTGTCTCAGTGCCTCATCCTTTTCATTTTTCTCCAATTGGTGCTGCTCCATTATATTTGAAAAAAATCTAATCTATTAGTGTGACGCGCTTCCATCCGTATACAATACATTGGTTGCAAACACTATAGAAGTAGACAAAGGAGTAGCCTTTCACAGATTGTGAACAGTTGTGTTTCAGTGTTCACTTCAGTCTGTGTTTTTTATTTTTTGAGTGCACATCACGCTCCAGTTACTTGTTCAAGCACTGCTGCTTGTACTCTGCTGAGCGTGTCTCAGTGCCTCATCCTTTTCATTTTTCTTCAATTGGTGCTGCTCCATTATATTTGAAAAAAATCTAATCTATTAGTGTGACGCGCTTCCATCCGTATACAATACATTGGTTGCAAACACTATAGAAGTACAGAAAGGAGCCTTTCACAGATAGTGAACAGTTGTCTGCAGTGTTCACTGCAGTCTCTGAGGAATAACCACACTTAGGCCTTATAACTTTTCTGACTTTCTTTATCAATCTACCAAGATGAAGAAGGCAGGGAGTAAGGCACGTGGTCGTGGCCGTGGAGTTTCAGCAGGGAGAGGACGTGGAGATTCTGCGGCTGCTGCCGCACCCAGTGACACAGCATCCACCAGTTTTCCCCGTGAGCGTTCCTTTATGCGCACTTTTGTAGGAGCTCAGCGTACCCCCCTGCTGCGGGAAGAACAAATTGAAGCCGTTGTTGGTTGGATGGCAGCCAATGCATCGACTTCAATTCCTTCCACCTCCTCTCAGGACCACAGCACTGTTGAACAACCATCTGTCTCTTCACCGCCTGCCAAATTGCCCAGGCAGTCAGAGAGTTCTGAACTGGAGCCAGCTGAGTCTCTGCTTCTGTTCTCAGAATCTGTTGGCTTGCAAACAGGGGCCCAGCCAAGCAGCATTCTGGAATGTGAAGAAGAGGCAGTATGCAGTGATGCGCAACAGCTGTGTCTCTCTGAATGTGAAAAGGCGGGTGAGCCAGTGCCGATGGTCAGCACACCGCAGAACGCATCTGATGATGATGAGACTCAGGTGCCATTTTCTGTTGAGCATGGTGCTGGCCAGACCACCCAACAGCAGCAGGTGTTGGAAGAGGGTAGTGGAGATGATGAGGTCCAAGACCCAACATGGCGTGAGGAACAGGAAGGTGGTGGTAGCAGCTCTGAGGAAGAGATTGCCCCAACGGTCCAAACAGTAGGGAGAGGTAGGCTGCAGACTCGGTTGCCTGTAGCCTCCAGTTTGGCACCCGTTTGTAGCAGTTCTCTTCCAACAGCCAAAACGGGCGCTCCCAGGACTTGCACTGCGTGGTCCTTTTTTGACACACTTGCAGATGATATTTGCTATGTCAAATGCAAGCTGTGTAATCAAAAAGTAAAAAGAGGTAAAAATGTCAGTAACCTTAATACCACAAATATGTGGAAACATGTGCGGTCAAAGCATGTGGTTGAGTTCCAAAGACACACTGGAGATGTAGGCCAACCTACAGCAGCACCTACATCTTCAGCTCGTGTTGGAGCCTCTTCCTCCAGCTCACACACAGCTGGTTCGGCTTCCTCACAGGATCGCCATGGAAGAACCTCTGTCACTGTTGTCCAGAGACCCAGTGTTATTCCACCCACAGCTGCAAGTTCACAGTCATCGTCACACTCCCAGGCCACAAAACAGCCATCGGTAGCACAGGCATGGGATAAAAAACGGCCATACTCGGCAAACCATCCACGAGCACAGGCTCTGAATGCTGGCATTGCAAAACTCCTGTCCCTTGAAATGCTGTCATTCAGGCTGGTGGAGACTGACAGTTTCCGTAACTTAATGGCATTGGCAGTCCCACAATACAATGTGCCCAGCCGATTTTATTTCAGCAGGCAAGCCGTCCCTGCTCTGCAAAAGCATGTTGAGGGAAAAATTAAACATGCGCTACTAAACGCCGTCAGTAGCAAGGTCCACCTGACCACCGATGCGTATGTGTAGCCCTGGTGGTAGGCACACGCAGTACCCTGGAGAGTGTGTGGCGAGACAGCAGTTTAATGCTAAATATTCATTCACTCAACATATACTAGACACACCCTTAGGGTAGTGGAGTTTACTCTTGAGGGAGTGGTCAAGGTAGTATGTGTTGGAGTGATTTAGTCAGTCAGTGTCCAGACTTCAGAGAGAGAGGTCGTGAAGTCTGTGTCTGGACTTCAGAGAGAGAGGACGTCTGGAGGGAGGAAGCAGTCCAGATTGCTCTATCACCAGCTTTGGAAAGTGGAGTCTAGTATAGGTGGTGTAATTCACCTTAGCCTAGTCAGAGCTGTGCTTCATCAGCATACACTGGAAGGAAAGAAGAAGTTTAGTGCAGAAAGTCTTCAGCATCCTGTCTAAAGGACGGTATCAGGTTCAGAGACGTGCTCCTGCCTATTGATAACTGAGCATCTGTAACTAACTTTGAAGTGAAGGAAAAGAAGGAAGTGACTGCTCGACCCTTGGCTAGTTTGAGTGCTTATGTTACCAGCGTGGACAAGGCGAAAGGCACAGTGGTTTTATTGGAATAGTGCTTACGGATTGAAGAAGTCCTGCACATTGCAACCGGTCACTGGGGACCGAAGGATCACTACTGTTTCAAGCATAGTGATAAGAAAACCAGGAATTTACCGGACCTTAGGTCGCGGCAAACAAGCCCCTTATAGTCAGTACGTAACTGGGGTCAGGGGAAGTGAAGACTTTGAGTCTCTGCAGGACAAAATAAGAATTCAGCTTCTTCGCAGGAAGGCTCCTAACACAAAGCTGACTGGGCGGTACAGCTAAGGATTAGCTGGAGATATTGAGGGAACTACGCTTCAGGCTGGTTGTACTCATTGTGTGGAAAGTAAAGGAGGCCCCTAACTTGTCCAGCTGCTGTCTCAAGATACACTCTCCTTGGATCAGCCTCCCTGGGACCTGCCTGAACATCTTACAAGTAAAGGTATGGAAAGACGCTGACCGTGTGAGACTGTGTTCTTTATCTGCACCCGACCTCACAAATCCCATAGACTTTGAGGGACCCGTCCCACCTGTAGGGGACCCGACATCTAGCTGCATCACCATCCCCTCAGAGATCTACAGCAGCGCTGGTACTAATTACCAGAAGACTACAGGTGGCGTCACGAACTGTATATAAACCTATCCCCTGTAAATATATCCCCAACATACGCCAGACCGCCCGGGCCACAGACCGAGCCACAGCTACCTGTGACAACAAACCCCATAGACTTCTACGGGCTCGGCTCTGAGTACCCCATTGCCCTGGTAATCCACAATTGTGGTGGCGGGTCGACACAACTTGGCGTCACGAACAGGATGCGAAACTCGCAGAATTGCGAGCCCTGTGTGCCTAAGGAATTGTTTTTGTGAAAAAGGACTGTTTGCACTTTTGGCGCCAAAATCGCCATTTTTGTCGCCATATTCGCGCCCTCAGGCGCTGGAGAAGAAGGTGGGCGTACCTTCGTGGGCGTCTACCCCCCCCAGTGGCGCGAAGAAAATGCCTGCCCTCTCAAAGTGCTATTACAACATGCGGTCCTGCCCTACAGCAAAGGAGGTCCGCCTCCTCTTCACCTTCCCTGCGAGGAGGAGGAGACGCAAACCCCACCTCCACGGAAGAGACCGGATGTCTCCGCAGGAAGAAGAGAGAATCTTCTGGAACATCATGGAGGCAGGACGTGTGCAGCCGAGCAGGGAAGCGGAGGAAGGCAGGCCCCGTGCCCCAGCCAAGCTGCCACCAGCATCGGAGTTATCCGTGATCCTGCACCTGCAACAGGCGTTGCTAGAGACAAGAGAAGAAAATGCACGCCTGAAGAAGATGGTCCAGTACCAACCTGGCTTTGAAGAGATCGAGAGACGCCGGCGTACCCTGGAACAGCGGAGGCTGTGGGACACGGTGATCTCTCCCCTCAACGACCCCCACGATTCCAGATACCGAAGAGTCTGCTGCCCAAGGCGAAGGAGCAACCGGAGGCTGCCCCCGAAAGTACCGATCCCGATCCCACCGGTGAAGCGGTGGAAGCGAAGGAGGTTGAGGAGGTACAGCCAATCCCGGAACGCCCGCCCGGCCAAGAGGCCGCAGCAGATGATCGGTCCCCGGCAGGGACACCGGAGGGGTCCTGTCCGTCACTACCAGATGTGGACTGGGACGAAATGGCGCGCCTGGATGACGTCGCCTATACCGCCCAGTGGGAACAGGAATGGCAGCGTCGTGAGGAGAAGAAGAAACGCCAGCAGGAGGAAGAGCGGGAAGCTCAGCGGAACCGTCAGCAACAATATGCAGAGCTGATCGCGGACAAAGAGAGTGTCCGGAGAGATAAAGGTACCCTGAGGGAACCGCGGCGGCAGGGGTGTGTGACTGAGTTCCAGCTCCGGAAGGGCTGGGGCTTTATCCGTGAACCGGGCCTCTACCCAGGGGTCTTTGTCAGCAGGCGTGACGTAGAATCCCACCTGCCGCAAGGCCATCCCGGGAGGGACTTAGCAAATGGAGATATCGTCACATATACGTGGCATTGGGGAATGAAGGGATGGTATGCCCTTAACGTCGCCATCGTCCGCGACCCCGTCCCAGACGCAGGTACCGTCACCATTACCGCAGCGTCCCCGTCTCCAGCTCAAGCAGAATCCGGCCGTGCCCCAGCATCGCCCCCTGCAAATTCATCGCAACAAGCGACCCAGATTTCATCGCAAATTAAAGCCACCTCTACATCGCAACATGCGACCCAGTCTCAATCGCAGTCCCTGACGCGGTCCATATCGCTAACTGTGATTGAAACGCAATCGGTGTCACATGAAGAAAATGTACCCGTTGCGCCCCTAGAGGTTCGCACCAGAACTGTGGCGACCCAGACCCTAATCGCAGCACATGATTTGCTAGTCCTGGGATCTAGGGCCCATTGCATTGTTCCAGCCCCCGGGGTGGAAAGTGTATTTGCAGAGAATGAATAGATAGTGAGGGAAAAGTGGTGAGATCCCTATCGGGTCTACCAAAAGTAAAAAAAAAAAGTTTGAAATGTTTTATAAAGTTTTGCACAAATTATATAGTGAATATATATATTTCTAACTGTAGAATGCCCGGCTGGGTAAATGATAAACAGTAACCAGAAAAGTTGCACTTTCGTATTATGTGATTTGATATAATATGTCTTTGGTTTTACATTGGACTTGGAGGTTGAGGACTGTGCCAACCCAGAACTTATTTGTACATAGTTGCGCTTCGGTGCCTTATTTTGGTTTTACATAAACCAGTACAACTACCTCTGAAAACAAAACCCGTGTGGTGTGGCACTGAGTGAGGTCTGCAATTGGATGTCCTGCAGCCCACCCAGGACCTACGTTGAAGGTTTGGTGCGGGTCCTTCACAAGTATATTGTATATTTATTGAATGCTATTTAATATTTGTATTTTCTATAATGTTTGCAACGTTCAAGATTTCCTCACCTCCCGGATGGGACGAACCAATGTTAATTGTTTAATGTTTTCTTGCATAAACAAAATGTCTCTTTTGTATTTTACAGCCCGGGAGTGCTGTCTTTTACCATGGGGGAATGTGTAGCCCTGGTGGTAGGCACACGCAGTACCCTGGAGAGTGTGTGGCGAGACAGCAGTTTAATGCTAAATATTCATTCACTCAACATATACTAGACACACCCTTAGGGTAGTGGAGTTTACTCTTGAGGGAGTGGTCAAGGTAGTATGTGTTGGAGTGATTTAGTCAGTCAGTGTCCAGACTTCAGAGAGAGAGGTCGTGAAGTCTGTGTCTGGACTTCAGAGAGAGAGGACGTCTGGAGGGAGGAAGCAGTCCAGATTGCTCTATCACCAGCTTTGGAAAGTGGAGTCTAGTATAGGTGGTGTAATTCACCTTAGCCTAGTCAGAGCTGTGCTTCATCAGCATACACTGGAAGGAAAGAAGAAGTTTAGTGCAGAAAGTCTTCAGCATCCTGTCTAAAGGACGGTATCAGGTTCAGAGACGTGCTCCTGCCTATTGATAACTGAGCATCTGTAACTAACTTTGAAGTGAAGGAAAAGAAGGAAGTGACTGCTCGACCCTTGGCTAGTTTGAGTGCTTATGTTACCAGCGTGGACAAGGCGAAAGGCACAGTGGTTTTATTGGAATAGTGCTTACGGATTGAAGAAGTCCTGCACATTGCAACCGGTCACTGGGGACCGAAGGATCACTACTGTTTCAAGCATAGTGATAAGAAAACCAGGAATTTACCGGACCTTAGGTCGCGGCAAACAAGCCCCTTATAGTCAGTACGTAACTGGGGTCAGGGGAAGTGAAGACTTTGAGTCTCTGCAGGACAAAATAAGAATTCAGCTTCTTCGCAGGAAGGCTCCTAACACAAAGCTGACTGGGCGGTACAGCTAAGGATTAGCTGGAGATATTGAGGGAACTACGCTTCAGGCTGGTTGTACTCATTGTGTGGAAAGTAAAGGGGCCCCTAACTTGTCCAGCTGCTGTCTCAAGATACACTCTCCTTGGATCAGCCTCCCTGGGACCTGCCTGAACATCTTACAAGTAAAGGTATGGAAAGACGCTGACCGTGTGAGACTGTGTTCTTTATCTGCACCCGACCTCACAAATCCCATAGACTTTGAGGGACCCGTCCCACCTGTAGGGGACCCGACATCTAGCTGCATCACCATCCCCTCAGAGATCTACAGCAGCGCTGGTACTAATTACCAGAAGACTACAGGTGGCGTCACGAACTGTATATAAACCTATCCCCTGTAAATATATACCCCAACATACGCCAGACCGCCCGGGCCACAGACCGAGCCACAGCTACCTGTGACAACAAACCCCATAGACTTCTACGGGCTCGGCTCTGAGTACCCCATTGCCCTGGTAATCCACAATTGTGGTGGCGGGTCGACACACGTGGACCAGTACCCATGGCCAGGGACGATACCTTTCCCTCACTGCCCATTGGGTCAATGTTGTGGAGCCGGGTACAGATCTTGCGAGTGGCGCTGTACGTGTTCTGCCAACTCCAAGGATTGCAGGAATCAAGTCTGTTCACATTGACTCCTCCTCCTACTCCAGTTCCTCAGAATCATCGCTGCAGGAGCCGTCACGGTCTACCTCCACATGGACCCGTGAACGCTTACCTGTTGCGACCGATATGAGCACAGCCGTGGCCAAACGTCAACAGGCCGTCCTGAAATTAATTTCCATGGGGAATCGAAGCCACACAGCGCAGGAGCTCTGGAATGCCATCAAGCAGGAGAGCGACGTGTGTTTTTTGCCAGCGAATCTCCAGCCAGGCTTGGTAGTGTGTGACAATGGCCGAAATCTGGTGGCAGCTCTGGGCCTTGGCAACCTCACTCACATACCATGTCTGGCACATGTGCTCAACTTGGTCGTGCAGAGTTTTTTGAGGGACTATCCGGATCTTGATGCACTGCTGCACAAGGTCCGCCTAGAGTGCGCTCACTTGCGACGTTCCAGCATGGCCAGATCGCGCATTGCAGCTCTGCAACGCAGATTTCGCCTTCCTGAACATCGCATCATATGTGACGTACCCACCAGGTGGAATTCCACGTTACATATGTTGGAGCGGTTGTGTGAGCAGCAGCCAGCAGTAATGGAGTATCAGCTGCATCAGGCGCAATCAACTCGCAATTTGCGCCGTTCACACTTCACCACTACTGAGTGGGCCTCTATGAAGGACATCTGCCACGTTTTGCGTGCGTTTGATGAGTCAACGCAGATGGCGAGTGCAGATGATGCACTGGTCAGCCTGACTGTCCCCCTTATCTGCCTGCTTCAAAAAACACTGCAAGCACTAAAGGAAGAGGTTTTGGAAGAGGTGGAGGATGAGGAGTCACAAATTCCATCACCTTCTGGACAGTCAGCGCAACGTGGTTCCTCACAAAGGGCTGGGCAGGGCTCACTTTGTGAGGAGGATGAGGAGGAGTCAATGGAGGAGGAAGACATCGCTCCAGAGGGAGGTACACAACGCTCTAGTCAGTATGTAGAGCGAGGGTGGGGTGATGCAGAGCAGGCAAAGATGACGCCTCTTGCAGGGGACAGCGTTTGTTGGCCAGTTGGGAGTCTGCAGCACATGGTTGATTTCATGCTGCAGTGCCTGAGAAACGACCGCCGCATCGCCCACATTCTCACCACGTCTGATTATTGGGTGTACACCCTCCTAGACCCTCGCTACCGGGACAACTTACAAAGCCTCATCACACCGTTGAACCGGGAGCGTAAAATGCGGGAGTACCAAGACACACTGGTGCAATCCATATTGTTCTCCATTCCAGCCGAGAGCACTGCTGCTGCTACTGCTTTACAAAGCAGCTCTGTGCGTCGAGGCAGTGGAGACAGCTCTGCAACAAGAGGGAGCACAAGCAGCGCCTCTGCACAGGGCAAGACCAGTATGTTCCAAATGTTGCGAAGTTTTGTGGCAGCGCCACAAATGTCTACACCATCCGAGACGGCTCCAGTCAGCAGGAGGCAACGTTTCCGTAAGATGGTGACAGACTACATGTCTTTCCCTCTCAGTGTACTCCCAGATGGCTCTTCTCCATTCAAGTTTTGGGTCTCTAAGCTGGATACATGGCCAGAGCTTAGCCAGTATGCATTGGAGGTGCTGGCTTGCCCTGCTGCCAGTGTATTATCGGAGCGCGTCTTTAGTGCTGCAGGTGGTGTACTAACAGACCGTCGCATGCGACTATCCTCCGATAATGTAGACCGGCTTACTTTTCTGAAAATGAACAAGGCATGGATCTCGCCAGAATTTGTCTGTCCGTTTTCAGATTAAATAACTGGTTCGCAACGTTATCCATGTCTCCTGTTATGTTCATCTTTCTACCACCTGAACTCTACTCCCTGGGCTACAACACTGGCAGTTGCTGCTCAGAAGTGTCGTGTCCACAGACCAATACACAAGCTATCGTGTTAGTGGGGTTCAGTAATGTCAGCTGTTCCCCTGCTGTGTGAACGGCAAAAAGTCATGCTGCCTCCACCCTGTTGTCTTCTCATCCCTGGGCTTCAACACCGCCAGTTGTTGCTTGGAAGTGTCATTGGCACGGGTACTCACTCCTGCCCAGACTGGTTACAGCACGCCATCTGTTTCCTGTCAGTGTAAACGTCACTTAGCCTCCAATAAGTTGTCCTGTCGTGTTGCGGTCGGGTTAGCCGACTCTATGGTGCTTGGAGTTTAGGTGCTTCCTATGTGTGCTGCGGGATATGCAAATAAAGGCTGTTTCCGTTGTGACAATAGGACAATCACCCACTGTAGTACTGTGGGATTCGGTAACTGCGGCCGGCTCGCGGCCTGTCAACTTAAATTTCCATGGGTACCTTCTGCTACCCGTCCGGGGTCCAGTACGGTCAGCTGGTTCTCGGCAGTGCCTTTGGCCTAGGTGCCTCCATCTCGGTATCCGAGTTCCAGCAACGTCTGCTGGTCCTTGGTAGTGCTTTGGAGCACAGGTACCTCCTGCTTAGTAACCGTGTCCCAGTAACGTCAGCTGGTCCTCGGTTGTGCCATTGTCTCTTTTCCTTCTGCTGCCCCTCCGGGTTCCAGCACAGTCAGCTGGTCCTCGTTACTTGCATTGGCTCTTGTACCTTCTGCTACCCGTCCGGGTTCCAGTACCATCAACTGGTTCTCCGCAGTGCCTTTGGCCTAGGTGCCTCCATCTCGGTATCCGAGTTCCTGCAACGTCTGCTGGTCCTTGGTAGTGCTTTGGAGCACAGGTACCTCCTGCTTAGTAACCGTGTCCCAGTAACATCAGCTGGTACAAGGTTGTGCTACAAATACAAGATACAGAACAAGAGACACAAGAACAATAAGCAGAAGATCTAAAAGCAGAAGAACATGAAGTATAAGACCAAAATGAAGAGCAAAATATATGCTCTAAATTATAAGCAGAAGAAGACTAAGCAGTGTATGGGGGTGAGTCCGTTCCTCCTCGTGGTGCCCCTGGAAAATGCCTGCTGCTGCTGCAGGCTAAACTGAACACTGACAAATACTGTTGTAATTTAAATCTTTTGTGACAGCAAGAACGGAAGAATGAAAAATTCATACTTTGACAGATTACAAGTACAGGATTCTCTGTCACAAATAAGAATATGATGAAGAAGATGAAGTACAATATGAATAAGAATAATAGTTTAATAAGAAGAATATGAGTAATGTTAACAAAAAGATGAATAGCAAGAAGTTTAAGAAGAAGATAAAGAAGGTGAAGATGAAGAATAATTTGATGAAAAAGATGATGCTGCTGAAGATTATGAAGGAGAAAGTGTGTGAAAAGTTAAAAAGGTGAAATGAAAGCATGGAAGTTGTGAAATATACATATTTGCCAAAATAGAAAAAACGTGAACAACATTGTCAATTTCTTCGTCAATCCGAACATCTTTAAAAAAAAAAATATTTATGCTATTCCATTTGATTGGGTTAAACATCTATGCCTTTAATGTGTCCTCAACCTTCCACAATACATTCTACATTACTCTTTGTTGTTTTCCTTCATGTACAATTAACCAACAAGGCAGGAATGGGGTTTTTTTAATTCCGATATTTTGCTCCCATAGACTTACATTGGATTTCCGGTATCGGTATCGGGTATCGCCGATATTTTTTGGGTATCGGCGATACCATTCCGATTCCGATACTTTTGGATATCGGAAAGTATCGCTCAACTCTAATGTTGATACATTGTCACTCACCCAGATATCGGTGCTGGCCAATGAGTTACATTACACAGAAACTGCATTTGGTTATGACAGCTCTGAGGTATAATACAGGATGTAACTCAGGATCAGTAATGTAATGTATGTACACAGTGACTGCACCAGCAGAATAGTGAGTGCAGCTCTGGAGTATAATACAGGATGTAACTCAGGATCAGTAATGTAATGTATGTACACAGTGACTGCAGCAGTAGAATGGTGAGTGCAGCTCTGGGTATAATACAGGATGTAACTCCAGATCAGTAATGTAATGTATGTACAGAGTGACTACACCAGCAGAATAGTGAGTGCAGCTCTGGAGTATAATACAGGATGTAACTCAGGATCAGTAATGTAATGTATGTACACAGTGACTGCACCAGCAGAGTAGTGAGTACAGCTCTGGAGTATAATACAGGATGTAACTCAGGATCAGTAATGTAATGTATGTACACAGTGACTGCACCAGCAGAATAGTGAGTACAGCTCTGGAGTATAATACAGGATGTAACTCAGGATCAGTATGTAATGTATGTACACAGTGACTGCACCAGCAGAATAGTGAGTGCAGCTCTGGAGTATAATACGGATGTAACTCAGGATCAGTAATGTAATGTATGTACACAGTGACTGCACCAGCAGATAGTGAGTAGCAGCTCTGGAGTATAATACGGATGTAACTCAGGATCAGTAATGTAATGTATGTACACAGTGACTGCACCAGCAGATAGTGAGTGCAGCTCTGGAGTATAATACAGGATGTAACTCAGGATTAGTAATGTAATGTATGTACACAGTGACTGCACCAGCAGAATAGTGAGTGCAGCTCTGGAGTATAATACAGGATGTAACTCAGGATCAGTAATGTAATGTATGTACACAGTGACTGCACAGTAGAATGGTGAGTGCAGCTCTGGGTATAATACAGGATGTAACTCAGATCAGTAATGTAATGTATGTACAAGTGACTGCACAGTAGAATGGTGATGCAGCTCTGGGTATAATACAGGATGTAACTCAGATCAGTAATGTAATGTATGTACAGAGTGACTGCACCAGCAGAATAGTGAGATGCAGCTCTGGAGTATAATACAGGATGTAACTCAGGATCAGTAATGTAATGTATGTACACAGTGACTGCACCAGCAGAATAGTGAGTGCAGCTCTGGAGTATAATACAGGATGTAACTCAGGATTAGTAATGTAATGTATGTACACAGTGACTGCACCAGCAGAATAGTGAGTGCAGCTCTGGAGTATAATACAGGATGTAACTCAGGATCTAGTAAGTAATGTATGTACACAGTGACTGCACCAGCAGAATAGTGAGTGCAGCTCTGGAGTATAATACAGGATGTAACTCAGGATCAGTAATGTAATGTATGTACACAGTGACTGCAGCAGTAGAATGGTGAGTGCAGCTCTGGGGTATAAGACTATTATTACTCATTCCGAATTCTATTTAGCACTTTGTGCCTGTAACCATTTAAAAAAAGATCAAAAGGAAAGTGAAGATAGAGAAATATTTATAAAATCAATGAACTGTTACAGTAGAAATCTACTTTGGACTCGGTCCAGTTTAAGGACAAGAACATTTTACTCTACAGCTGCACATTTCAGTAATTAGAGTTAATGTGTATTTTGGGAAGCATTTATGTCTGAGTATTTCCACCTTTAAATTTGTGTGATCTTCGTGGTTGGACACATGAGAATTTTCTGTGCCCTGAGGACTGAGGCCGTCACTGGGGCTCGGTTGTTGTCTGGAGTCAGTAAAATAAATATAAATGCTGTGATAAAATAATGGGTTATTGCTGAGGCTTCACGGTGCACAATGGATTTTTTCATTTTAAGCCAAAAATAGATAAAACAATAAAATGTTGATTTTATTATCAGTGGAATCCTGGATCCAGATGATGCTGCGCCGGAGCCAAAAGTCCTCAATATATCTGCCCTTCTGTCAGAAAGTAGGGCAACTCGCAGAGCAGCCTCTATAAATGTAGACATGGAGGAGACTAAGCGAGAATCTTGTCCTAGTATGTACTGTATATATAGATCATTGTATATAGGTAGATATATATATATAGCATATGAGTGTAAATATACAGTGGGGGAAATAAGTATTTGATCCCTTGCTGATTTTGTAAGTTCGCCCACTGACAGACATGAACAGTCTATAATTTTAAGGGTCGGTTAATTTTAACATTAAGAGATAAAATATCAAAAATAAAATCCAGAAAATCACAGTGTGTAAATTCTATAAATGTATTTGCATTTTGCAGTGGGAAATAAGTATTTGATTCCTCTGGCAAACAAGACTTAATACTTGGTGGCAGAACCCTTGTGGCAGCACAGCCGTCAGACGTTTCTTGTAGGTGATGATGAGGTTTGATGTCAGGAGGAATTTTGCTCCACTCCTCTTTGCAGATCATCTCTAAATCATTAAGATTTTGAGACTGTCGCTTGGCAGCTCGGACTTTATATGTGCAGCTTTTGCATATATATTTACACACGTTTATATTTATATACATATATTTGATATAACATTACATATACATATCTCTCTTTCCATATCTAATGTTTATGTAACTATACAGGATTTTGTATATACAAACTCTTTGCAGATGTTGTCATTGGTTGCTGTTTTGGTACTGTGCAAAAGTTTTACGCGGTTGTTGAAAAAGTACTGGAAAGTAGGTAAAAATGCAGTAACCAACAGAAGTTTTTTTGTCAATTAACAAAATGCAAAGTGAATGAAGAAAAAGAAAAACCTAAATCATTTATGTAGCTGATGACCGCCCTTCACCTCCATCATGAGTACCTGGTGACCACCTGTCACCTCCATCATCAATATCTAGTGATCGTCCGTCACCTCCATCAACTGTATTTGGTGATGACCCGTCGCCTCCATCAGTATCTGGTGACCGCCCTTCACCTCCATCATCAGTTTCTGGGGACCGCTCGTCACATCCATCATCAATACCTGGTGACCACCTGTCGCCTCCATCATCAATATCTAGTGATCGCCCGTCACCTCCATCAACTGTATCTGGTGATGACCGTCGCCTCCATCAGTATCTGGTGACCGCTCGTCACATCCATCATCAGTATCTGGTGACCGCCCTTCACCTCCATCATCAGTACCTGGTGACCGCCCTTAACCTCCATCATCAGTATCTGGTGACCGCCCTTCACCTCCATCATCAGTATCTGGTGACCGCCCTTCACCTCCATCATCAGTATCTGGTGACCGCCCTTCACCTCCATCATCAATACCTGGTGACCGCCCTTCACCTCCATCATCAGTATCTGGTGATCACCTGTCGCCTCCATCATCAGTATCTGGTGACCGCCTGTCGCCTCCATCATCAGTATCTGGTGACCACCTGTCGCCTCCATCATCAGTAGCTGGTGACCGCCCGTCACCTCCATCATCAGTACCTGGTGACCGCCCTTCACCTCCATCATCAGTACCAGGTGACCACCTGTCGCCTCCATCATCAATATCTAGTGATCGTCCGTCACCTCCATCAACTGTATCTGGAGACCGCCCGTCACCTCCATCATCAGTATCTGGTGACCGCCTGTCACCTCCATCATCAGTATCTGGTGACCGCCTTTCACCTCCATCATCAGTATCTGGTGACCGCCCTTCACCTCCATCATCAGTATCTAGTGATCGCCCGTCGCCTCCATCATCAGTATCTGGTGACCGCTCGTCACATCCATCATCAGTATCTGGTGACCGCCCTTCACCTCCATCATAAGTATCTGGTGACCGCTCGTCACATCCATCATCAGTATCTGGTGACCGCCCTTCACCTCCATCATCAGTATCTGGTGACCGCTCGTCACATCCATTATCAGTATCTGGTGACCGCCCTTCACCTCCATCATCAGTATCTGGTGACCGCTCGTCACATCCATCATCAGTATCTGGTGACCGCCCTTCACCTCCATCATCAGTATCTGGTGACCGCTCGTCACATCCATTATCAGTATCTGGTGACCGCCCTTCACCTCCATCATCAGTATCTGGTGACTGCTCGTCACATCCATCATCAGTATCTGGTGACCGCCCGTCACATCCATCATCAGTATCTGGTGACCGCCCTTCACCTCCATCATCAGTATCTGGTGACCGCTCGTCACATCCATTATCAGTATCTGGTGACTGCTCGTCACATCCATCATCAGTATCTCGTGACCGCCCTTCACCTCCCTCATCAGTATCTGGTGACCGCTCGTCACATCCATCATCAGTATCTGGTGACCGCCCTTCACCTCCCTCATTAGTATCTGGGTGCAGAATAAATGATGATGATGGTGTCACATGATGGAGAAGTATCTGCCGGGATTTCTCAGTACTGAGGACACCAAGAAATTGACAATGTTGAGGGCTGTACAGCTGTCGGCTGAGGAAACTTAGTGCAGCAGATGAGACACTTTGTGTTACTTCCTTTCTACACCAGCAGATGTCCAGCAGTGCCATCAGTTCAGAGTTGGCTGCGTCCTCTGGACAGCTACACCAATCTACTTTGCAGAGAAGTCCGTGCAGAAGTCGCTAAATATCAAACCTTCTACAAGAAAATAAGGACAAGTGACTCAACTATACACGAAAACAGGAACCGAGCGCAGAACAGCGTCATCAGGTCTCCGGACAGAGGAGCAGAATGTGAAATGTTCGGCTGTAACAGAAGCTGATTGTTCCTGAAGGGTCGGAGAGCGGCACAATAATGAGGGTCTGCAGGAGCCGTGACGCACGGTGGAGGGTCCGGCATGTCAGGGCTACATTTCAGCAAAAGGAGTGTGGATTTGGCCAGGAATATTGTGTCCTGAATGCCGAGAAACCCAGAAGATACTTCCCCATCATGTAACAAAGAACGACAGTCTAATATTGTAACTCATTTCTTTAATTTTGTTCTTTATATTACAACTTGTAGGAAAATCTGAAACATGGAGATAACAAAGGAGTCGGGTACGCGGTGGCGCCGATGGTTGGAAGCCCCGGCACTTATATATTTGCACTTTCTTCTGCACATTATATGAAGAGGCCAATAACATGAAACACGAGCGCCTGAAACTGAGAAACTGTGGCTGCCGCTTCATATCAAACATCATCTAAAGTTTCACACTTAGTGTAGAAAATATAAAGCGTTTCCAATCCTCCAGAGCTTTTAGTGCAATCACATTCATGTTCATATGTTTCTGTAATAAAGCAATTCCAAGCAACGCGGAGAAATGGGAATTCATGAGATTTGTTGGAAATATTTGCATCCAGCCCTGGGAATAGCAGCCAATGTAATAAGTGTTGCACTGTGTTTACTGCGCGCTGAACATTACCCTGCTGCTTAGCCGCGTGTCACTGATTCATCCTGACCCGAGCCCAGGACTCGAACAGCAAACAGCCCGTGACTTATAGAAAGATTATTTCTGCATTTGCATAATCCATTTATTTGTGAGGAAAAGACGGAGAAATAAACAAGAAACTTGTCAATTAATTCTGCAAAAGGGTTTCAACAATTATAAATAGAGCAATAGGTGTAAGCCTCGAAGCCGAGAGACGCCGGCGAAACGGATTCCTGAAAATCCACCATCTATAGATCCGTTACTGCAGCTAATTGTAGAGAATCCAGGGGACGCGGCTACTATGTATTCCTGTCCGATCATCCATCACTGATAGCGGGAAGTGGGAATCATCCGAGACTCAGACATTCGCATTACATGGAGAGAAACATCCGTCTAACATCAAGAAGTATGAGAGCAACATTCCATTAGATGGCAACAAAATTATTACACAGGATGAAGGCATCTCCTATATTACACAGGATGGAGGCCTCTCCTATATTACACAGGATGGAGGCCTCTCCTATATTACACAGGATGGAGACCTCTCCTATATTACACAGGATGGAGACCTCTCCTATATTACACAAGGATGGAGGCCTCTCCTATATTACACAGGATGGAGGCCTCTCCTATATTACACAGGATGAGGCCTCTCCTATATTACACAGGATGGAGACCTCTCCTACAATACACAGGATGGAGGCCTTTCCTATATTACACGGGATGGAGGCCTCTCCTATATTACACAGGATGGAGGCCTCTCCTATATTACACGGGATGGAGGCCTCTCCTATATTACACAGGATGGAGGACTCTCCTATATTACACAGGATGGAGGCCTCTCCTATATTACACGGGATGGAGGCCTCTCCTATATTACACAGGATGGAGGCCTCTCCTATATTACACAGGATGGAGACCTCTCCTACAATACACAGGATGGAGGCCTCTCCTACATTACACAGGATGGAGGCCTCTCCTATATTACACAGGATGGAGACCTCTCCTATATTACACAGGATGGAGGCCTCTCCTATATTACACGGGATGGAGGACTCTCCTATATTACACAGGATGGAGACCTCTCCTATATTACACAGGATGGAGACCTCTCCTATATTACACAGGATGGAGGCCTCTCCTATATTACACAGGATGGAGGCCTCTCCTATATTACACAGGATGGAGACCTCTCCTATATTACACAGGATGGAGGCCTCTCCTATATTACACAGGATGGAGACATCTCCTATATTACACAGGATGGAGGCCTCTCCTATATTACACAGGATGGAGGTTCTATATTACACGGATGGAGCCTCTCCTATATTACACAGGATGGAGGCCTCTCCTATATTACACAGGATGGAGACCTCTCCTATATTACACAGGGATGGAGCCTCTCCTATATTACACGGATGGAGACCTCTCCTATATTACACAGGGATGGAGGCCTCTCCTATATTACACGGGATGGAGGCCTCTCCTATATTACACAGGATGGAGACCTCTCCTATATTACACAGGATGGAGACCTCTCCTATATTACACAGGATGAGGACCTCTCCTATATTACACGGATGGAGGCTCTCCTATATTACACAGGATGGAGACCTCTCCTATATTACACAGGATGGAGGCCTCTCCTATATTACACAGGATGGAGACCTCTCCTATATTACACAGGATGGAGACCTCTCCTATATTACACAGGATGGAGGCCTCTCCTATATTACACAGGATGGAGGCCTCCTATATTACACGGGATGGAGGCCTCTCCTATATTACACAGGGATGGAGACCTCTCCTATATTACACAGGATGGAGGCCTCTCCTATATTACACAGGATGGAGACCTCTCCTATATTACACGGATGGAGGCCTCTCCTATATTACACGGGATGGAGGCCTCTCCTATATTACACAGGATGGAGACCTCTCCTATATTACACAGGATGGAGGCCTCTCCTATATTACACGGATGGAAGCCTCTCCTATATTACACAGGATGGAGGCCTCTCCTATATTACACAGGATGGAGGCCTTCCTATATTACACAGGATGGAGACCTCTCCTATATTACACAGGATGGAGCCTCTCCTATATTACACAGGATGGAGGACTCTCTATATTACACAGGATGGAGACCTCTCCTATATTACACAGGATGGAGGCCTCTCCTATATTACACAGGATGGAGGCCTCTCTCTATATTACACGGATGGAGGCCTCTCCTATATTACACAGGATGGAGACCTCTCCTATATTACACAGGATGGAGGCCTCTCCTATATTACACGGATGGAGGCCTCTCCTATATTACACGGATGGAGGCCTCTCCTATATTACACGGATGGAGACCTCTCCTATATTACACAGGATGGAGGACCTCTCCTATATTACACGGATGGAGGACCTCTCCTATATTACACAGGATGGAGGCCTCTCCTATATTACACAGGATGGAGGCCTCTCCTATATTACACAGGATGGAGACCTCTCCTATATTACACAGGATGGAGGCCTCTCCTATATTACACAGGATGAGGCCTCTCCTATATTACACAGGATGGAGGCCTCTCCTATATTACACAGGATGGAGGCTTCCTATATTACACAGGATGAGGCCTTCCTATATTACACAGGATGGAGGCCTCTCCTATATTACACAGGATGGAGGCCTCTCCTATATTACACAGGATGGAGGACCTCTCCTATATTACACAGGATGGAGACCTCTCCTATATTACACAGGATGGAGACCTCTCCTATATTACACGGATGGAGGCCTTCCTATATTACACAGGATGGAGACCTCTCCTATATTACACAGGATGGAGACCTCTCCTATATTACACAGGATGGAGGCCTCTCCTATATTACACGGGATGGAGGACCTCTCCTATATTACACAGGATGGAGACCTCTCCTATATTACACAGGATGGAGGCCTCTCCTATATTACACAGGATGGAGACCTCTCCTATATTACACAGGATGGAGACCTCTCCTATATTACACAGGATGGAGACTCTCCTATATTACACAGGATGGAGTCCTCTCCTATATTACACGAGGATGGAGGCCTCTCCTATATTACACGGATGGGGGTCTCCTATATTACACGGGATGGAGGCTCTCCTATATTACACAGGATGGAGGCCTCTCCTATATTACACAGGATGGAGACCTCTCCTATATTACACGGGGATGGAGGCCTCTCCTATATTACACAGGATGGAGACCTCTCCTATTAATTACACAGGATGGAGACCTCTCCTATATTACACAGGATGGAGGCCTCTCCTATATTACACAGGATGGAGACCTCTCCTATATTACACAGGATGGAGGCCTCTCCTATATTACACAGGATGGAGACCTCTCCTATATTACACAGGATGGAGGCCTCTCCTATATTACACAGGATGGAGGACTCTCCTATATTACACAGGATGGAGGCCTCTCCTATATTACACAGGATGGAGGCCTCTCCTATATTACACAGGATGGAGACTCTCCTATATTAACAGGATGGAGCTCTCCTATATTACACAGGATGGAGACCTCTCCTATATTACACAGGATGGAGCCTCTCCTATATTACACAGGATGGAGACCTCTCCTATATTACACAGGATGGAGCCTCTCCTATATTACACGGATGGAGGACCTCTCCTATATTACACAGGATGGAGGCCTCTCCTATATTACACAGGATGGAGACCTCTCCTATATTACACAGGATGGAGGCCTCTCCTATATTACACAGGATGGAGGACCTCTCCTATATTACACAGGATGGAGACTCTCCTATATTACACAGGATGGAGCCTCTCCTATATTACACGGATGGAGACCTCTCCTATATTACACAGGATGGAGGCCTCTCCTATATTACACAGGATGGAGGCCTCTCCTATATTACACAGGATGGAGGCTCTCCTATATTACACAGGATGGAGACCTCTCCTATATTACACAGGATGGAGACCTCTCCTATATTACACAGGATGGAGACCTCTCCTATATTACACAGGATGGAGGCTCTCCTATATTACACAGGATGGAGACCTCTCCTATATTACACAGGATGGAGGCCTCTCCTATATTACACAGGATGGAGGCCTCTCCTATATTACACAGGATGGAGCCTCTCCTATATTACACAGGATGGAGGCCTCTCCTATATTACACAGGATGGAGACCTCTCCTATATTACACAGGATGGAGACCTCTCCTATATTACACAGGATGGAGGCCTCTCCTATATTACACGGGATGGAGGCCTCTCCTATATTACACAGGATGGAGACCTCTCCTATATTACACAGGATGGAGGCCTCTCCTATATTACACGGATGGAGCTCTCCTATATTACACAGGATGGAGGCCTCTCCTATATTACACAGGATGGAGACCTCTCCTATATTACACAGGATGGAGGCCTCTCCTATATTACACAGGATGGAGACCTCTCCTATATTACACAGGATGGAGCCTCTCCTATATTACACAGGATGGAGGACCTCTCCTATATTACACGGATGGAGACCTCTCCTATATTACACAGGATGGAGCCTCTCCTATATTACACAGGATGGAGGCCTCTCCTATATTACACAGGATGGAGACCTCTCCTATATTACACAGGATGGAGACCTCTCCTATATTACACGGATGGAGACCTCTCCTATATTACACAGGATGGAGACCTCTCCTATATTACACGGATGGAGCCTCTCCTATATTACACAGGATGGAGGCCTCTCCTATATTACACGGATGGATGCCTCTCCTATATTACACAGGATGGAGACCTCTCCTATATTACACAGGATGGAGACCTCTCCTATATTACACGGATGGAGACCTCTCCTATATTACACAGGATGGAGACCTCTCCTATATTACACAGGATGGAGACCTCTCCTATATTACACAGGATGGAGACCTCTCCTATATTACACAGGATGGAGGTCTCTCCTATATTACACGGGATGGAGGACTCTCCTATATTACACGGGATGGAGGTCTCTCCTATATTACACGGGATGGAGACCTCTCCTATATTACACAGGATGGAGGCCTCTCCTATATTACACGGGATGGTGGCTCTCCTATATTACACGGGATGGAGTCTCTCCTATATTACACAGGATGTAGACCTCTCCTATATTACACAGGATGGAGGCCTCTCCTATATTACACAGGATGGAGGCCTCTCCTATATTACACAGGATGGAGACCTCTCCTATATTACACAGGATGGAGGCCTCTCCTATATTACACGGGATGGAGACCTCTCCTATATTACACAGGATGGAGGCCTCTCCTATATTACACAGGATGGAGGCCTCTCTTATATTACACAGGATGGAGGCCTCTCCTATATTACACAGGATGGAGGCCTCTCTTATATTACACAGGATGGAGGCCTCTCCTATATTACACAGGATGGAGGCCTCTCCTATATTACACAGGATGGAGACCTCTCCTATATTACACAGGATGGAGGCCTCTCCTATATTACACGGGATGGAGACCTCTCCTATATTACACAGGATGGAGGCCTCTCCTATATTACACAGGATGGAGGCCTCTCCTATATTACACAGGATGGGGGTCTCTCCTATATTACACAGGATGTAGACCTCTCCTATATTACACAGGATGGGGGCCTCTCCTATATTACACAGGATGGAGGCTCTCCTATATTACACAGGATGGAGACATCTCCTATATTACACAGGATGGAGGCCTCTCCTATATTACACGGGATGGAGACCTCTCCTATATTACACAGGATGGAGGCCTCTCCTATATTACACAGGATGGAGGCTTCTATATTACATGGATGGAGGCTTCTCCTATATTACACAGGATGGAGACCTCTCCTATATTACACAGGATGGAGGCCTCTCCTATATTACACAGGATGGAGACCTCTCCTATATTACACAGGATGGAGGCCTCTCCTATATTACACAGGATGGAGACCTCTCCTATATTACACAGGATGGAGGCCTCTCCTATATTACACAGGATGGAGGCCTCTCCTATATTACACAGGATGGAGACCTCTCCTATATTACACAGGATGGAGGCCTCTCCTATATTACACGGGATGGAGACCTCTCCTATATTACACAGGATGGAGGCCTCTCCTATATTACACAGGATGGAGGCCTCTCTTATATTACACGGGATGGAGGCCTCTCCTATATTACACAGGATGGAGACCTCTCCTATATTACACAGGATGGAGGCCTCTCCTATATTACACAGGATGGAGACCTCTCCTATATTACAGAGGATGGAGGCCTCTCCTATATTACACAGGATGGAGACCTCTCCTATATTACACAGGATGGAGGCCTCTCCTATATTACACAGGATGGAGACCTCTCCTATATTACACAGGATGGAGACCTCTCCTATATTACACAGGATGGAGACCTCTCCTATATTACACAGGATGGAGACCTCTCCTATATTACACAGGATGGAGACCTCTCCTATATTACACAGGATGGAGGCCTCTCCTATATTACACAGGATGGAGACCTCTCCTATATTACACAGGATGGAGACCTCTCCTATATTACACGGGATGGAGACCTCTCCTATATTACACAGGATGGAGGCTCTCCTATATTACACGGATGGAGACCTCTCCTATATTACACAGGATCGAGGCCTCTCCTACATTACACGGGATGGGTGACTCTCCTATATTACACTGGATGGAGACCTCTCCTATATTACACAGGATGGAGACCTCTCCTATATTACACAGGATGGAGACCTCTCCTATATTACACAGGATGGAGACCTCTCCTATATTACACAGGATGGAGACCTCTACTATATTACACAGGATGGAGGCCTCTCCTATATTACACAGGATGGAGACCTCTCCTATATTACACAGGATGGAGGCCTCTCTATATTACACAGGATGGAGACCTCTCCTATATTACACAGGATGGAGGCCTCTCCTATATTACACAGGATGGAGACCTCTCCTATATTACACAGGATGGAGACCTCTCCTATATTACACAGGATGGAGGCCTCTCCTATATTACACAGGATGGAGGCCTCTCCTATATTACACAGGATGGAGACCTCTCCTATATTACACAGGATGGAGACCTCTCCTATATTACACAGGATGGAGACCTCTCCTATATTACACAGGATGGAGGCCTCTCCTATATTACACAGGATGGAGACCTCTCCTATATTACACAGGATGGAGGCCTCTCCTATATTACACAGGATGGAGACCTCTCCTATATTACACAGGATGGAGACCTCTCCTATATTACACAGGATGGAGGCTCTCCTATATTACACAGGATGGAGACCTCTCCTATATTACACAGGATGGAGGCCTCTCCTATATTACACAGGATGGAGACCTCTCCTATATTACACAGGATGGAGGCCTCTCCTATATTACACAGGATGGAGACCTCTCCTATATTACACAGGATGGAGGCCTCTCCTATATTACACAGGATGGAGGCCTCTCCTATATTACACAGGATGGAGGCCTCTCCTATATTACACGGGATGGAGACCTCTCCTATATTACACAGGATGGAGGCCTCTCCTATATTACACAGGATGGAGACCTCTCCTATATTACACAGGATGGAGACCTCTCCTATATTACACAGGATGGAGACCTCTCCTATATTACACAGGATTGAGGCCTCTCCTATATTACACAGGAAAGACTTAAAAAAGGAGCATATTAAAAGAAGAGTTTGGCACAAATCAAAAAACAGACTAAAAACTCTAAAAAAGTAGAGAAATATAAAAGGCAGTAATAAATTGGTCTATAGTTTAATCCTAGTTTAAAATATATATATAATGCAGTTCTCATTTTCACCAATAGGTGGCACTACAATGGACACAGCTTTTTACAGCTGCTGTGAAAACATCATTCATTATCATGGGCAACTCCAATGAAAGAGGAAATCTGAAATATAGGATTTTTTTTGTTTTCTTTACTATTTAAGAAATAAGCATACAATGTAGGAAATACACAAAATTGCAAAATAATACCCTTTGTATTTCCTGCTTGATCTGCTCTTCAATTTCGTTACTAATAAATACTGTGATAAAACATTTTCAGCAATTATTTGTGTTCCATGAGATCGGCTCAACAAACCCCAAATCTTATTCAAAAGAAATATTTTTCTTTATCAGTTTGACTTTGAATGTAAGACAAGTGACTGATCCAGGATCCCTCCCCACTGCTAGCTATGGCTTATTAGGAAGAGCAGACACAAGCTCGTCCTCCGCTCTGCTAAGCCCCACTGCATTTATTATTAGTTTTTGCATGTTCAGATTTGTATAGTTTCCCTGCATTGTCCATGATTGTCTAGGTCATACAGGCAGGGATGCATTCACCCGGTGCATGCTGCGGAGCTGCGCTCGCACTATGCAGATTTCACAGTAGCCCATAAGGTCATGTTTTCCCAATTCTGTACGAGGTTCATGTATCAGAGTCTCTCTGCTGAGGACTCAATCCCCTTCAAGGGGGCAGATCTGTTCTCAAACTGTCTTGTTTGGATTTATTTTTAAGATATTTTTTTTTCCGTTGTAATAAAAGTCGTGAAGATTTAGAAAGAACTTTGTGCTGGAGAAACATTGTATTTGGGGAGAGAACATTGTATTCTTCTAAGGTTTAGAAAGATGATACAGAAGTGATAGTTGAGTCAGCAGACAAGGAACAAGTGATCTGAGAGATTTGGCAAAGAGGCTGGAAAAAAAGACAAGATGAATTATAAAGAAGTCTTCCGTGAAATCAAACCATGAGCAAGATAATAACAAGTGAGTAACAATGCTCAACCCTGTTCCAAAAAAGTCCTGCCGCTGTGTAAAATGTGAAGAAACTAAGAAGGCGACGATCTGGAAATCTCGCACTGCCGTATCTCATTCACATAGAACTGAACGTCGGACGTTTCTCTATTTCATCTGAGAAAAAAAAACTAATGTAGAAATTGTAAAGTTTGATCTTTCTGTCGCCTCCTCCAGAAAGGTCCTGGTATTCTGTTTTAGGACCCCCCAGTTATGAGATGTGGGGTTTCCTGCAGATTTTTCCGTCCGATCTCGCTCTGTTATATTTCTACCGGATGTAATACAATCTCATTTTCTGCAGGAAATTTTCTGCGCTTGGTGAGATCCGAAGTTGCAGTCACAATTCTTCCCAAACTATCCTGACCTATCCTCCCCTCGACGTTCATGTACGGAGGCGACTTGTTCTGTGTCTGATCTGCACGCTGGATATGATATCATGTATTATAAACTCCGGGGTCACCGCCAGGGAAATATAGACTTTATCTTCTCTAATTAAAAGCTATGGATAATGTATAATTGATGCTATTTACTGTTCTAAAAGAGAATTATTCAGCAAACGCTGAATCTCTTCATGGTCTATTTATGTATTTACTGCTGATTCCATGTATTATTTCTAGTATCGTTCAGAGATGAGAGAATCTTTTGAAATTCGAATTCGCCAGATTTGACAACGCTATGAACAAAATCAATTTGCAGCAAATTGATTGTCTACGAAGTGCAAATACTGCAAAGCCTCCAACTGCTGTGAACAGACGTGTGTAATACTCTGGGGTCTCCTAGGACTGTATCCAAACCCTTTCAAGTTCTCTTTAGTGCAAAGTTAGCCTTAATAACATGTCTGTTGAGGGGAAATTGGATGATAACTGGCAATAGCCCACATGCTGTTTAATAATATACTGCCGTATCAGACTTTTATTTAAATGTACAAATAATGTAAAAAGCATACCTTTTTGGGGGCAGACACCTGCTGTGCGGGTGTTTATACACACAAATGAAGCCATGGCTTTTCATAAACATTGGTCCAAAAATTATCCCTGTTTGGGGAGTAGCAACAGATTTAATGTTTGCTAGATGGAGAATCAATAGCTTTTTCATAGCCATCCAAAAATTATCTCTTTTCATGGGATAAGTAACAGGTTTGTTTGGAAAATAAAGAAACAATGGCTGTTTTTTTATTACCAAGCCATCCAAAAATTATCCCTTTATATGGGAGCAGCAAAAAGTTAGTTGTTTTACAAAAGTTAAAGCAGAAAACAGGTTCTTAAATATCTAAATAAACATTTTCAGGAGCTTGAGGGGGCATATAGCAGAGGGGAACACAAGAGCTTCAATCAAGCTTAGGTGGGTGCAGATCAGCAGAATAGGGAGAGGACACTAAGGAGCTGTCAATCTGGCTGGTGGGCAGAGATTCAGTGTAGCAGGGAGGAGGTACATTGATGAGCTGTCAATCGGCTAGGGTGGCAGAATTCATGTAGCAGGGAGGAGGTACATTGATGAGCTGTCAATCTGGCTAGGGGGTGGAGCATTCAGTAGTAGCAGGGATGAGGACATTGATGAGCTGTCAATCAGGCTTCGTGGGTGGAGATTCAGCAGCAGGGATGAAGTACACTAATGAGCTGTCAATCAGGCTTGTGGGTGGAGATTCAGCAGCAGGGATGAAGTACACTAATGAGCTGTCAATCAGGCTTCGTGGGTGGAGATTCAGCAGCAGGGATGAAGTACACTAATGAGCTGTCAATCAGGCTTCGTGGGTGGAGATTCAGCAGCAGGGATGAAGTACACTAATGAGCTGTCAATCAGGCTTTGTGGGTGGAGATTCAGCAGCAGGGATGAAGTACACTAATGAGCTGTCAATCAGGCTAAGTGGGTGGAGATTTACCTGTATCAAGGATAATTAAGAGCTGTCAATTAGGATAGACAGGTGAAACATTCAGCAGCAGCAGAGAGAAGGGACACTGAGGATCTGCCAATCAGGCTAGGAGAGCGGAAATCGTTCCACATTCTCACGTGGGTTTTCACAGTAAGCACATCAGCATCATCAGCTCTGACAGATCTATTAATGTGAATGCAGCTTGCGTTGTGGCTGTGAACTCCGCTTTTAATTTTTAACTTTTGCATGACGCATATGTGCTGATATCATTTTGTGTCATCTCACGTCTTCTGTGTATCAGACCTAATTATTTGTAACAGCCGGAAAAACAAATCAAACGTCCATGAAAGTCTCCAGTAGAAATTAGAAACCACAAACCATTCATGGTGGCGCTTAATGTGGAGTTTACAAATCATTTCTTTACTGTGGAGATCATTTATGAGGGGAGAAACACATTTATGACAATTTTTCCCGTTTCACAGAAGGAAACCCCCGGGGATGAACGTCCAGGTTACGCAATGTTCATTAATGGTTAATCTCACACAATGTGACAGATACAGTAACAGAAATTGGATTGTTACATTTCAGGGGAGCGGCTTCCAAAGGGATCAGCAGAAACCGAGCGGACAGTCAGCAGCGTCCACTGCCTGGCGACGGCCATTGCTTGGACTTTAGATTGGCCACTGCTTATAGTCAAAAGTTTGGCTAATGGAAGTTATAAAAAACTTTCTGCAATGAGTTTTTCTGTTACATTCAGATAAGATTTCAAATTCTTTGTATTATAAATGTTAATAATAAGAAAGAAAGATTTGTGCGATAAACGCGAGGAGCACCGAGAGGGAAAACTACTTTATTGTTGATTTAATTAAAAAATAGATAAAACTGAAGGTACAAAGATAAGAGGAATTAATATTCTCATCATAAATGATCAGAATAAATAGTTAACCCTTTCATCACTGGCAATTATTTCTTTATTCTTGTTTTGGCGCATTTGTTTATTCCAACGCTTTTTCCGAGAGATGTAATTTTCTTTTCCATCCACAATGTCGTGCCAGAGCTTGTTTTTTGCTGAATGAAGTGTACAGTCGTTTTTATATCATTATACTATATAATATATTAAACAGCAAGAAAATTCCAAGTGATGTGAAGTTGTGAACAAAATATAAAAAAGGGAATTTCAGGCATCAATTTTTTGATTTAGCGGCTGCAGCTTCGCTCTGACGGCAATTATGATGGGAGTTATAGTAAAAGTGAAAGCGGAGCGCGGTGCTGGGGAGGAGGGAGCGGGACACAAATCGCAGGAAGAATCTGACACTCAGATAATGTAGGATATTGCACATCGATCATTATAAGGCCACATGAGCTGACGGATCTTCTGCTCCCCTGATGGAGCGTTTCCCACCATGACTCACGATGAAGTTCCCCTGATTGCTACATCTGTGCACGACACAGGAAACCTGAGGGGACGACTGGTTTTAAGACAATTTAGATAAATCTCCAACAAACTTATAAAAAAAATAATTTATGGAACGTAATAGTTTTTAGAAACTTTACCGTGATATATTTCTCTGAGGCTTTGCCTTAAACAGCCCCAAAGTTTTCTTTGCCAGCTGGTCTGCAAATACAGTATTAACCTACCTTCCTAAAGCTCTCATCAAAAAATAGGATTACCCTATATATTTGTACATAGCTGCAGCCTGAGGATCCCCTCAAACAAGAAAGGAATCCCCAAACATCCGGAGAGTTTGCAGAACAACCTCTGCTGCTACAAAGTTTCCTTCCCATAAACCTGCTACGGCGGCTGCGAGGGCGTCGCGGGAAAATGCAAAAAACAATATGGCAAATGAATAAAGAAGCCTTCGTCATCAGCAATCCTATTACAGTGAAGAATGCTCTTACAAGACTCGTTATCTCCCTCTTGTTTGGTAAGGATAAAAACCCCAGCAGGACGTTCTCTGAAATCAGTCGCTGACCGCGGCGCGGAATCAGCAAAATTAATCCTGCAATGTTTAACTAGTATTAAAAGGCAACAAGATGCGAAGGAATCGCCTTCACGCCCTACAGTGGGTGCGGAAAGTATTCAGACCCCTTTACATTTTTCACTCTGTTTCATTGCAGCCATTTGGTAAATTCAGTAAAGTTCATTTTTCCTCATTAATGTGCACTCTGCACCCCATCTTTACTGAAAAAAAACAGAAATGTAGAAATTTTTGCAAATTTATTAAAAAAGAAAAACTGAAATATCACATGGCCATAAGTATTCAGCCCTTTGCTCAGTGTTGAGGAGAAGCACCTTTTGAGCTAGTACAGCCATGAGTCTTGGGAATGATGCAACAAGTTTTTCACCCCTGGATTTAGGGATTCTCTGCCATTCTTCCTGGCAGATCCTCTCCAGTTCCGTCAGGTTGGATGGTGAACGTTGGTGGACAGCCATTTTCAGGTCTCTCCAGAGATGCTCAGTTGGGTTTAGGTCAGGGTTCTGGCTGGGTCAGTCAAGAATGGTCACAGAGTTGTTCTGAAGCCACTCCTTAGTTATTTTAGCTGTGTGCTTAGGGTCCTTGTCGTGTTGGAAGGTGAACCTTCAGCCAAGTCTGAGGTCCAGAGCCTCTGGAAGAGGTTTTCATCCAGGATATCTCTGTACTTGGCCACTTCATCTTTCCTTCAATTACAACCAGTCGTCTTGTCCCTGCAGCTGATAAACACCCCCATAGCATGATGCTGCCTCCACCATGTTTCACTGTTGGGATTGTATTGGGCAGGTGATGAGCAGTGCCTGGTTTTCTCCACACATACCGCTTAGAATTATCACCAAAAAGTTCTATCTTCATCTCATCAGACCAGAGAATCTTATTTCTCATAGTCTGGGAGTCCTTCATGTGTTTAAGTAAACTCTATGCGGCTTTCATATGTCTGGCACTGAGGAGAGGCTTCCGTCGGCCACTCTGCCATAAAGGCCTGACTGGTGGGGCTGCAGTGATAGGTGACTTTGTGGAACTTTCTCCCATCTCTCTACTGCATCTGTGGAGCTCAGCCACAGTGATCTTGGGGTTCTTCTTTACCTCTCTCACCAAGGCTCTTCTCCCACGATTGCTCAGTTTGGCTGGACGGCCGGATCTAGGAAGACTTCTGGTGGCCCCACACTTCTTCCATGGCGTCCCAATGTTACAAGTTACCATGTGAATTCCTGGAGACATTATACTACATGGCGTCACAATGTTACCTTGTACTTTCCTGGAGACTTAAGCCAGGGAATAGCTGGAAGGGGACATTTGTCACCACACTTGAAGTAAAGAAGACATGAGAACCACAGGAAGAAATTGGGTGACCAGACGGGAAGCTGCAGCAGTGGGACAGGTGAGCGGCGAGGTAATGATACTTCTCTTTTTTAGAAGCAGACGTTTATTAACGCTGCGGTCAGGACAGTACAATAAGTTACAATTTAAAATGTTCCTCTCAAATTTAACGCGTGTGCAAACATTTCTGGGGCACAAATATATCACTCCGGACGGGGCCTGGAAGACATTGGCCTCAAATATTAGAATTACACCATGGCGAATGAAGGAAAAAACGAGTAGAAAAACAACTTAAAAATAGGCTGAACTTAAAAAAAACAAAAAAAATAAGTCTGAAAATGGAAAAATCTAGATAAAAAAAATAGGCACAATTGTAATAATAAATCGGGCCCGATGTCTTTAATATTATGTAGAACAGGGGTAGAAATGGTCCAAGGACAAAAAAAGGAAATTGTAGAAAAAAGAGGAAGAAAAGCAAATACAGTGACAGAAAGAGATGACGGCTTCTTATTATTCCAAACAATGAATCATCTCCCCTCTGATCAGATGTAACGGGATTTACATCATCTTGCAGATGTAATCCGCTTACACTCGCACACACTTGTCATTTTCCAAACTATTAATCATTTTGTAGCATCACAAGAGGAAACATTGTATCTCTCTGCTTCTTAGTGTCACTTTTAAGATTAATCTACAATTATTATATTTTTATATAGAAACAATGTCATTATTCTAAAGAGCGGAGAATCCGGGTCTGGTTATTTAGTCTTAGCTGCAATATTTGGGGTTTATTAGTTTCTTGTCTCAGCAACAATCAGGATCGTAAATTTACAGTTGACACTTAAAGACAACATTTCACTAACTGGTTGTGAGGTCCTCGTGTGTCCAGGTTTCTGCTGCCTTCATGAGCTTATACATCAGCACAGCTTTTATCTGGCACTTATTCCTCTTCAGGTCTTTTTATCTACAGTGTAATTTCTCTGCCCTCCCTGACCCTGTACATGCTTTCCCCCCTTTCTACACTGCAGAGGTCTTTTTTGGCCTCTCCTTTTCCTTACAGTCACCTGGTTGTGATGTTGTGTGTAATTACTCTCAGAGATCTAGGACTGTGTTTGGACACTGGTGAAAATCTTGCTAAAGATCCCAACGTCTGATGTAAACCACATAAATAACGAAGCACATTTAATGCTGAATGCTATTATTCTTTTGTGTAATGGCGTTCTATAATATGATTTTTGATCATGTATCAGCTCTATTTTTTGCTGTTTTCTTACATATTTATCACATCAGTATTGTCCCTGTCTATAGAAAGTTACTCTTATATCATGTCTGAGATCATTATGTGCGCATGCGCCTGCCCCCCCCCCCCCCCCGCCCGGCGTCCTCCTTCTCCATGGTGTCAATTTTGTGCTGCACGTATGTCCAGGAGCATGCATGCAGTGCCTGACCTCTGTGCAGATAAGTACTGATGCAGCCAGCCAGGCACGCATGTGCCGCCTTTACAAGTCTCATTGGTCAATTATCCGGTCACATGAACAAACGCCATGGCAGTTTAATGTCCTGTCAGGGTGGATGCTAACCACTCCCGAGGATGAAGCTGCAACCCTAAAGAAGCTAAACGCGCGTAGTGGATCCAGGGGGACTTTGTTTTCTGGGCTGACCTGCCTTTGGTGTTATATACTTTTGGGTATGTTCTGCTGTGTATTAGTTTGGTCACTATTGCACTTTACTGTTGTTTTTATTGTTCATCTGTCATGTTATATATATATATATATATATATATATGTATCAATAAAACTTGTTACATTTGAAGCACGTTAGGCTCCAATTGTTCTCCTATGTGTACTGTATGCTCATGCATGGAGTTACTTCTACGATCAATTTGGATGCATTCTCTTTCCGATATGATCCGGTCATTATGTATTTGTTGCACTTTGTGGTTTTTGGTATAAGAAGAGATCTGCATACAATATCCTTCCCCTACCAGCTGCTATCACTAACACTGAGAGAAGGGAAGAAGAGCAGACAGAGCTGTCAGCACGAGGATCCGGAGCGCTAATCGACACAATGTAACCATTTTTGTAAAGCATTTTCCTAGTAGACAGCCTGCAAGACAGAGGTCGCTTCCCACTACAGCCGTGAAAAGAAGCTTCTTAAAAGTGATAATGGAGAACATGGAGCATAAACCGAAGGAAGACTACGATACGTGAAACTCATCCCTGATATCTTATTGATAAAGTGATTGACGTAAAGCCGCTGTCCTGGAATTTATGGCTATTCCTTTCTAGGGGTGTAATGTTAACATACTGTCAGCTCCGTCTTCTTCTGGATCCTGTGACTGCTCTTCAGCTTTGCCCACTCACAGGTCGACCTTGTGCCTTGTGAAGTGGAGGCTGCTTTCTAGCATTGAGTACAAGTTACAGGACCCCAATCAGGTGCCTACGTGGGCACTTGATGGTAGCCGGACCATAGCCCTGCAATCTTCCTAGGACCCCCTCTAGGATTAGTGGCTACCCGTGACACTATGACCACGTCATGACGTGAATGGTGATGTGACATTATGTAGAAGGGGCATCTAGGATGCCGGCAGATGGGAAGGATGCGATGCTCTGGTCTGGCTGCTGAGGAGTAACACTGTCACCTGTGGACCACGGTTCTTCAATCTTTCTAGGACCTTCCTCTAGGATTAGTGGCTACCCGTGACACTATGACCACGTCATGACGTGAATGGTGATGTGACATTATTTAGAATGGGCATCTAGGATGCCGGCAGGTGGGAAGGTTGCGATGCTCTGGTCCGGCTGCTGCGGAGTAACACTGTCACCAGCGGACCAGGGTCCTTCAATCTTCCTAGGACCCTCCTCTAGGATTAGTGGCTACCCGTGACACTATGACCACGTCATGACGTTAATGGTGATGTGACATTATGTAGAAGGGGCATCTAGGATGCTGGCAGGTGGGAAGGTTGCGATGCTCTTGTCCGGTTGCTGCGGAGTAACACTGTCACCAGTGGACCAAGGTCCTTCAATCTTCCTAGGACCCTCCTCTAGGATTAGTGACTACCCGTGACACTATGACCATGTCATGACGTGAATGGTGATGTGACATTATGTAGAAGGGGCATCTAGGATGCTGGCAGGTGGGAAGGTTGCGATGCTCTGGTCCGGCTGCTGCGGAGTAACACTGTCACCAGTGGACCAGGGTCCTTCAATCTTCCTAGGACCCCCCTCTAGGATTAGTGGCTACCCGTGACACTATGACCACGTCATGACGTGAATGGTGATGTGACATTATTTAGAAGGGGCATCTAGGATGCTGGCGGTGGGAAGGTTGCGATGCTCTGGTCCGGCTGCTGCGGAGTAACACTGTCACCAGTGGACCAGGGTCCTGAAAATCACTTTACTAAACCTCCTACTACTTCAATGTGAGTCTTTGAAGCTCATAGATTTACACTTAGAAAGCGACTTCCATTCCTGATCTGACTGACATCGGGGTCCAGAAGAAGTGGGAGCGTGCGAGGGGCCAGACGAGACTTTGGGAAGTATTATCTCGCTGACGTTCCGCTACAGACACATGCAGAAAGGATTAGGAAAATGTTGCTTCTTTGTAAAACTGCTATCACAATGATATAGGTAGTAATGAATGCGTTGGATTATGGTGGGGTGACGTTGCATGAGAAGTTCACCTCGGATCTGTGCTCACATTATCCGCCAACTTTGGACTCCGCAAAGGAAATTACTCTGAGACTAAAGCATCAATTCATAAAGAAAACCAGAAAAAAACTTCCTCGAGGGGAGATTTCCTGCATGGATTCTGCCCAGGAGCGGCTGCCCCCACAATGGCGGGCGGGACGGTGGTGAATAATGGATGGATGCCGTTCTGCACCGACTAATTGCAGCCGTTCTTGACAAGCAGAATACAGCTGCTCCACTTCATGTTCACATCTGTGGGATCAAGGCATCGGAGATGAGAGGGATCTGCTATTTCTGTACATGATGTTTTGTACCTGGAGCCTTTCATGTTTCGTGATATCACATGACGACAAGTTGTCGTAATTAGGGGCCGCTGTGAATATTTAGCGATAAAGATGAAGAATACTAAAGGCAATGATCTTATACAGAAGAGAGAACGAAACATGAGAAGTCACATCCAACATCCCCCGCAGGGCCACGTGGAGAGACCCCGTAGGTTGGAGATCTCTGCCCTAGAAAAGCCAGCGGCTCCTCCAGATATCAGAGGTGCAACCACCTAAAGATTCAGGATCCTTCTAGCACCGAGAGATCTTGGCTCTTCTTAAGAAATGAGAAGATGCGTTCACCTCACTGGTGAATCCTGATCAGTTCTTGGGTTGTCTCAACTTCTGAATGAGGAGACTTGCAAAGTGCTTGTAAAATAGGCGACCTTGTTAATTATCTGCTTTTAGAAATAATTTCTACTTTAAAGGACAGAGGGATTTTTTTTATTCTATAGTGTACTGCTCATTGCCACTTCTGCATTGGTGTCCTAGGGAAGGAGCACAGCACATGCAAGCTCCTTGCTGTGGAGCTTGTAATTGCTGCTTTGAAGATGGCTGAATCCCTGGATGTGACCAGATTCACTGTCCCTTCCCTCCTCCGATGCTACTAAGGAAAAATTGCCTTTCTTTCTGGCATTGGAGCGTGCACAGTGTGAGCTAGCTGTGCGGCAAACTGTCAATCAACAGCAGCGCTCCGCCCCCTGACAAGGAGGAAGCAAGCAGGAGGCAGAGGAGCAGGGACAATTAGGAAGCAAGCAGGAGGCAGAGGAGCAGCAGTGCGATCCTGAAGAATGAACGTGAGAACAGTCTTTTATGTGTTGAAATGTTTTTCATTCTGTAATATAATTGAACAAAAATGTTTTATTTTGGAATATAAAATAGAGAAAGTACAAAGAAGCTAAGAGGCGTTCGGCTCTAGGCGCTCATGTCGGGGGGATTGTGCACCTACATATCGTCAGAAGTAACGAGCGCTGCCGATGTGAGTCTGGCCGGGTACCATCACCACTTATTGGCTACAGGAATTGTAGCTCTGTAGGAAAAACAGGCTGCTCTTCTAGGCACAACTCACACCGAGAGAGAAGATTTCAAAGCCATAGATGGTTTTATTCTTATATTTTCGGAGTTCAGTGGATCCGTTCTTCAACTCAGAGAGAATTTTAGCCTGAAACGAGTTATCTATTCTGAGACAATAAAGAATAAAAATAATCTACAGCTTCAAAACCTCCTGCTTCCTATGCGAGTTGTGCCAGAAAGTGTTTTTTTCCTTTTTTTCTTCCCATCCTCTATAGTGTCATAAGTCAGATGAAAACTTCACATAATATGAATCACTAAAACAAGCTCCGCGCAGTCACTGAACAAGCAGGGAATGCTATAAGCTGGCAGATAGAACCCTGCTGAATTCTGAACGCAGCTCTGAAGTATGTTTGTATATACTGTAGAATATTAAACAATCTAAGCAGTAAGACGACCTTCAAGCATTGACCTACACTTTAAGAAGTCGAAATTCTTGCTTAACCCCTTCACAGCTTTGTGATTTCTTATTTTCTACCCTTTCATTTTTTCCTCCCGTTTTTCTAAAGGTACTGCCACACTAAACAATCCCGCTAGCGATAGCGATAAAGACGCATACTAATGAGATCGCTAGCGGGATTGTTTCTATATCGCTAAGTGCGGCCACATTTAGCGATATAGTTAACGACGCTATCGCGGTTAGCGATCTTCTTAACGACTTTAGCGGTACAAAAGTACCGCTAAATCGCTAAGAAAAGGTGCCACACAGCGATATATACTTACCTGCGGGGCGCCGACGATCTAAATAGGGTCCGGAACGATGTCAGCGACGAGCGAGATCACAGCAGGAAGCTCGTCGCTGGTAGATGCCGCACTGAACAACATCGCTAACGGGATCGCTAAATAGTGACGTTTTTTAGCGATCCCGTTAGCGATATTGTTCAGTGTGGCATACCCTTTAGACCATAACTTTGTCACTTTTCCATTGAAGGATGGATGATGACAATTTTTGTGGGACAGCTTGTAATCTTGAATGACACCATTCACAAAAAATGCAAAGTCCAACATTGTTCTTTGTTTACTTTGCAGCATTGATTGTGGGGTAAAAATGACCTTGAGCTCAGTGCGATCGTGGTGACAGTAAACTCGCTGAACTTTTTGTTATCAAAAATTTGCAAAAAAAGAAATGTTATTTGTGTCATCATATTCTGACACCCGTAATTTTTAATGTTTTCCTTTGGAGCTGCATGAGAGCTTGTTTTTTTTTGTGCTCTGAGCAGATGTTTTTATGGATAGCATTTTGGGTTACATATCACTTTTTATTGCATTTTTTGGAAGCATAGAGACAGAAAAACGGCAATTCTGGAGTTTTGACTTCTTTTTTATTTTTGATTCTTAGTCTATGGTTTAATAATTTTATACTTTGATAGATACGACTATTTTGGGCGTGACAATAGCAAATAAGCTTATTTCATTTTTAGAATTAGTACATTTTGAAAGTGTAAATGGGAGTGATCTCATCGTTTATGGGCTTTTTAAATAGTTTAAAACCTATTTTTTCGCTTGTATCTTATTTTCTATCCCCTTAGTGAACTTGAACCTATGACTGTTACATTCAGATGCCGGCTGCGTAACACAGCCTGGAAGGAACCAGGATCAGCTCTTGAGAAATCTTCATACTTTCCTTAGCAACCTATGATGAAAATTTGCAGCTCGAGTTATCGAGTCAATACAGTTTTATTGTATTTTTCTTTAACAAAATTCTGTGAGCAACAAACAGTAATTTTGTTTTTTCAACTTTTCTTTTCCATTGATCTTGTGGATTGACATTTTTTATATATTATTAGGTTGCATGCAGTGAAATCAAATATGTTATTTTTATTCCTTTCATATTAAAGAAAACAACATTGATTATTAATTTTTACTTTCTTCATTACTCCTCCTCGTAGGTAACATGAACCATTAAAATTAATACTGTAGACATTATATCTTGTAGTGCAAATATTATGGTTACAGGGGTCTTCAGTGGGTGCCAGGTTGCCATGGTAACCCCCTTCCTTCAAGATCAGGGCAATGGTTGTGTTACGTATTCGCACCACTTAATTTCAGCAACTTCGATCAAACATCAGTGGCCGCTGCCATCCGTGTGACGTCACAGGTCGGGAAAAGGTTAATATTTCCTGAATCAATAATAAAAATTTCTACTTGAAATTTTAAAGAAAAAGAAAAACTGATAATGAAGAAACCTACAAGAAAATGAAATCCGACATAATTCATCCTGAGTTGGTAACATGTCAGAATGTTGACCTTTATCCTTCCGGGATAGCAGAGATACAATGTATCATACAGGAGGACATGAAGTTCTATGGTGCCGTTCCCGGTGGCTTCTCCCACCTGCCACGTTTGCTGGCAGATCATGTGCCATATCTCTGCCGCTGACATTTTACCTTCCTGTCCAGCATGGAGGCAGATAACTATCGCTCTCGGTGTTACTCGTCATCCGATCGAGAATGTTTTGTTTCATTGCTCCAAAGTGCGATGATTTGTTGTAGTATAGCGAGTTGTATGAAAGTTCATAATACATGGCGGCAAAAAAACACGGAGCAAATGAGAGGCTCATTCTTCACACTGATCACAACAAACAGAGAAGTGATTGTCATTAATAAAATATGGCAGCGGTGACACATTGTATCACCAATTCCAGCTCCTTTCTGCAGTGCGGATAGACGCACCATCACAATCAACTCAGGGTGGAAGGATTAAACGATGGATCTGACGTCTAATTAAAGATCTACAGTCAGAATATGGAATGAGGCGCGAGCAATCACAGAGGAGCATAACAAGTCCAGAAACGTGCAGAAATAAAACCTATGTACAGATAATAATAATCTTTATTTATATAGCGCCATCATATTCCGCAGCGCTTTACAGTTTACAAGTCATAAGTAACAACGTTAATAATACAATAATTAAAGCACAATCAGCCGCCCCTGCTCGTGAGAGCTTACAATCTACAATGAGGTGGGGGAGATACAAAGTACAGGTGTATATATACAATGGTGCATTTACAATGATGGTCCAGCCATCATTTACAGATATAGATGATGTCACTTTCCTCCCCGCATGCCTGATGTACAGCGAGGAAACAAGATCCCTATATAAGTTTTCATTCTTGGCGTGATCTTTTTGTGAGTAATATGGATTCCTCATCTGCTTGAATGTTGAATAGAGAATTGTAACCTACAAGTCCCAGCCACTCAATATCAATAGAAAAATCATATATTCAATGGAGAGGATTGAATACAGTCACCACTAGGAGGAACTCACTACATAGATTTATACAGCCTCCACTAGGAGGAGCTCACTACATACAGATTTATACAGCCACCACTAGAGGGAGCTCACTACATACAGATTTATACAGTCACCACTAGGGGGAGCTCACTGTATACAGATTTATACAGTCACCACTAGGAGATCACCACATAGAGGTTTATACAGCTATCACTAGAGGGAGCTCACTACATACAATTTATAAAGCCACCACTAGAGGGAGCTCACTACATACAGATTTATATTGCCACTACTAGGAGGAGCTCACTACAAACAGATTTATATTGCCAACACTAGAAGGAGCTCACTACACACAGATTATACAGCCTCCACTAGGAGGAGCTCACTACATACAGATTTATACAGTAATCACTAGAAGGAGCTCACTACATACAGATTTATACAGCCACCACTAGAGGGAGCTCACTGCATACAGATTTATACTGCCACTATAGGGAGCTCAGTATATGCAGATTATGCAGCCAATAGAGGAGCTCACTAATACAGATTATACTGCCACTACTAGGGAGTCAGTATATGCAGATTTATGCAGCCACCACTAGAGGGAGCTCACTACATACAGATTTATACTGCCACTACTAGGGGGAGCTCAGTATATGCAGATTTATGCAGCCACCACTAGAGGGAGCTCATTACATACAGATTTATGCAGCCACCATTAGGAGGAGCTCACTACATACAGATTTATACAGTCACCACTAGAGGGAGCTCACTACATACAGATTTATACTGCCACTACTAGGGGGAGCTCAGTATATGCAGATTTATGCAGCCACCACTAGAGGGAGCTCACTACATACAGATTTATGCAGCCACCATTAGGAGGAGCTCACTACATACAGATTTATACAGCTATCACTAGGAGGAGCTCACTACACACAGGTTTATACAGCCACCTCTAGAGGGATCTCAGTATATACAAATGTATGTTGCCACCACTAGGTTAAGTTCAGTGCAAATGGATTTATACTAGTGTTGACCTCAATTGGAAATCTATATGCAGTGAGCTTCCTGTTGTGGTGGCCTCAGATACCGGCTATGACAATGGCATGATAGGCAATTCAGTGCTCTGGTCCATCTATCATGGCCCCTGTAATAATAGTGTGAATGTGTAGTATGCATACCTTTGTGTCTTAGCATTGGGAATGGAGCAGATCATCATTGGTGTCATCTTGGTTAGGGTCTGCTGATCATTGTAAGTAAAGGACTAGGACTAATGCCGTCCTTTATCTTATCACCATGCAGGAGCCACAGCTTTGCTTTCAGTTAGACTCATATTGAGCTTTGGAGACTTAGTCCTAAATTCAGAAGATCCTGACAATGAAGACACATTCAGCCGCTCAATTCTTCCGCAATTTCAAAGTTAATAATACGAAAGTGCAGAGGATTGTAATCACAGAAACCTCAGAAAGTTATTAAACGTGTCCTTCTTCTGTGGATACAATGTGATCTATATAAAGAGGTGTAAACAATACACAATGCATGTTTAGGTGTTTACCTGATGGTACGCCGTCACACAGTAGCGCTTATTATTCCTGTATCACTCTTTTTATACTCAGCCTATTATTTCTCCTAATATTCCCCCGATTCTTCCATTCTGCAGTGCTGAGGACAATCCGCCTATTGTGTCAGTGCAGACGGTGTATTCAGGGGATGAGAAGACTCATTTTGGGATTTTAGTGAAAACATGGCACAGGATGTAAAATGAGAAATATGCTGAGTCTATCCAGACGTTATGCAGAGTAGTATACAAAGACATTACATATACAGATGGATACATGCAGATCGTATATAGCTGCAGACTCTCCTGCACCCAGGTAGGGACTAGAGAACATTTCTGGGGTAAGTTATGTCACTAATGTGATGTATATTTTGAAGAATTGGCCAAATAATTCTTCATCGCTCCCCGTCCTGCGCCATTTCTGGCTATTCTGGAAGAGGTGTCCAGGATTGGCATAAAAACACCAAAAGTGACAATTTTTTAACTCTTGAAGATGTTTTACTTTAATTTGGCAAAAACACCTTCCTGAATCGTCCCCTAAGTCCCGTGTCGTGCTCGTCTCACCATGTTAATCCACATTTCTCAGCGTCTTTGGATGGAACTGAATATAAAATCCTTCCAGCCAGATGAAGTCTCACAGGCTGATTCTCCCTCGCTCGGTCACCGATCGCCTCCCTGTGTCTGGCGCCTATTGTCATCTATCAGAATCACGTTACACGGCAGCGCTGCAGGAAACGAGGAGCCTTGGAGCTTAAGGTCATTTCTATTAGCACCAACGCGTTTCGGAGCCGGACCGCCATCTTTCTCAAGGTCAAAGAACCAAAGAGATTCATTGTCATCGAATCATTCTGAGAGTTATTTTGTGCACTGCGGACTGACAACCACTGGTGGCGCCATTGCAATACCCGTCGGGATGGCCAGTCAGCTGTCTGTGCTGTGAACTGAAGCATCTTCTCTTCCCCCAACCTACTGCCCAGTATAAGGACCCTAAATCCCATACCGCAGTGGGCACTGCAGTGAGACTGCCCCGGAGAGACGATCACACAGAATCACTCACCATATGTACAATGTGCGAGTCTGACTGATGGCAGCGGTCTCTGTAGTGGAAGAAATGAGCGCTAACACTGTGCGATCAGCGGACTCATACCAGTGTGGAGTGGTGAGAACATCCGGCATTGTGATGCTGTGCGTGCACTTGGGGAGCTCTGTGACACTTCAGCTTTATAACAGTGTCCATACACCATGTTCCAAATCATTATGCAAATCGGTTCTAAATGAAACCCATTGATGGTCTTGTGTCTCAGGGTTCTTTGGATCACTGAAATCAATCTCAGATACCTGTGATAATTAGTTTTCCATGTGAGCCCAATAAATGGAAAACTGGATGTTCCACACTATTAAGCAGCCAGAGTTTTCAAGTAACATGGGAAAGAAAAAGGATCTCTGCTGCTGAAAAGCATCAAATAGTGCAATGCCTTGGTCAAGGGATGAAAACATTAGATATTTCCCGAAAACTTCAGCGTGATTATCGTACTGTTAAGAGATTTGTGGCTGATTCTGAGCAGAGACGTGTTCGTGCTGATAAAGGCAGAATGAGGAAGGTTTCTGCCAGGCAAGTTCATCGGATTAAGAGAGCAGCTGCTAAAAAGCCATTACAATCCAGCAAACAGATATTCGAAGCTACTGGTGCCTCTGGAGTCCCTCGAACCTCAAGGTGTAGGATCCTTCACAGGCTTACTGTGGTGCATAAACCTACTATTCAGCCACCCCTAAACAGTGCTCACAAGCAGAAACGGTTGCAGTGGACCCAGACATACATGAAGACTAATTTTCAAACAGACTTGTCTACTGATGAGTGTTGAGCAACCCTGGATGGTCCAGATGGATGGAGTAGTGGATGGTTGGTGGATGGCCACCATGTCCCAACAAGGCTGCGATGTCAGCAAGGAGGTGGAGGAGTCATGATTTGGGCTGGAATCATGGGAAAACAGCTGGTAGGGCCCTTTAAGGTTCATGAAGGTGTGAAAATGACCTCTGCAAAGTATATAGAGTTTCTGACTGACAACTTTCTTCCATAGTATAAAAAGCAGAAACTCAGGAGCAAAATCATCTTCATGACAATGCACCATCTCATGCTGCAGAGAAGACCTCTGAGTCATTGGCTGGTATGGGCATAAAAGGAGATAAACTCATGGTGTGACCACCATCTTCCCCTGACCTCAACCCTATAGAGAACCTTTGTATCATCAAGAAAAGATCTATGAGGGTGGGAGGCCGATCACATCAAAACCGCAGCTCTGGGAGGCAAAGAAATACAAGAAGAAACTCTCCAAAACCTCACAAGTTCAATGGATGCAAGAATTGTGAAGGTGACATCACAGAAGGGTCCTGTGTTACCTGTAACTTGTCCTGTTAGGATGTTCTGGAGTTAAATAGCTTTTTTGTTCCGTGAATGTGACCTCCTAATGCTGCAAATTCCACAAATGAGAATTGTCAGTTCTTTACAACAGATCAAATGTTCAGAAATTCTCCTGGGCCTAATAATCTGGAGCATTCTGAGGATTATTCATTGTGGAGATTATACTGTTATCATTGGGAGATTTCTTCAATAAAATTCGATGTATACTCTAACGGGTGATGACTTTTATTACACTGACTGTCACCTGCACCGACCACTTAGGAAAATCAGAGAAAAATATCATTTGCATAATAATTTGGAACATAGTGTAATAAGTCCTAACTGCATATCGCTCTATATCAAGTATTAATGGGAGCGTCAGTGTATATAAGGAATAAACGGCCATGAGGACGGCGGAAAGAGTGAAATCAAGAAGCAACAATTATTGTATTATTGTATCATTTTCTACCATTTTGTATCTATGATACATTTATTTTGGCCCCGTCCTGCCTCTTCCTCTGTCTTCACCGCAGTTTTTCGAGCTCATTAATGTAACATTTACAGTCACGGCGGCACATGCTTGGCGCTCGGCACATACACGGCGCTCCGCCGCCACAACCCACCAGCTGCCGGCTTTCATTACAAGACCTTCATGAGACAAGACATCGCTATTCCTTCCAATTAATTTTCATTACCCTCAGGATAGTCGGAGCATTAGCATCTGAAAATCAATAATTTGTGTGATGTTGTGTCCTTTATTACCCAGAATAAACATCTCTTCCATCAGGGAGCTGAGCGCCACCATCCGGCTCATTCCCCGGAGAGGCCTTCTTGTCACAAAGTATTTCTGGCCGGACTATAAGTAACTACAAAGGGAGTAATTAGCGCTGATTAAGGCTGTAACTAAAAGAAACCTTCCATTGTATCCTCCCTTATCAATCTCATTCATCACGTGGCTTTGACATCAGAAATAAAGCAATTTTCATCGCCGCTTCCTGATACTAAACTTGTATTAGTAATTTTCAGCAGTTTTGCACAATCCATGCGGTTCACTTAGTCTCCGGCTCAGTTTTAACATTTCAGAAAAGTCTTCCATATTTTCCTTGCAGCATTATGTTTTACACTCCGATCACCTTCAGAGCTGCATTCACAATTCTGCAATATCGCTAATATCATTGTGCAGATTTTATGTAACATCAGTAGCCAGTTACATTGTAGTTACAGTTTATCTCTAGAGATGAATGATTTCAGAATTGAATTCAATATCAGCGTTAATGTCTGATGTGCACTAAATTACAAATCGCACGCACGGGAATATTAGTGATCAAGGCCTGGAATAGTGGAGCGTCAGTCAGGCTGTGTGCACATGGAGGGGATTTTAGGAAATGCTCCTTCCTGGTTTTGCTGGAGTTTTTCATTTCCTGAGGAGTTTTTGTTGTAAGATTTTATTTTTGAAGATTTTTTTCCCTGAAGAGTTTTGCAGCCTTTTGCTTGGACGGTATCTAGCTAGATGCATTTTTTATCAAGATAAGCATCAAAGAAGTGAAATGCACTGTCTGACTGTCAGACGTGATCCAGGGATGCTGCTGGTGCGGACATTATGGGATAATTATCTGCTTTCCTGGTGACACAATGCAGCCATCATCGGCATCATGTAGGATACAAGAAAGAACTGAATGACACTGACAGAACTGAGAGGTGACACAGTACAGAGCGATCCAGCTGGAACAGTTCACACAGTGCGTCTGCTTTCCACTCCAGGTGACTCCACAGCATAAGCCTGAAGCTGTTCTACACTCCAACAACGGCAGCCGTTCTAACACTCATGTAGAAAGTAAAAAGCAGTTACTGCTGGCCTCACCGCTGACTCGCCATGTCATAATAATATCGTGATGTCACGACATGCACCTCGATGGCTGAAGCCTAATAGAGCCTGAAACCCCATATCGGAGAAACGGGCATAATGGGGCATAGAAGAAAGTGCATGATGGGGGAAGGGGAGAAAAAGAAGCGCAGAGGACCAGATGTCAGGCTGCATGGACGTCAGCGGGACAGGTGAGAAGTGAAAAGAGCGTTTTTCTTTAACCATTCGCCTGACCACCATTTTGCTGAATTTGTGTGGAGCGAATTACAAAAAAATCCATATTATATTATAGAGAATGCAATTTTTTGTAAAATTCAAGAATTCAATTTAACCCAAATAAATTTGCTCATCTCTAATCACTAATTTCTTACATTAATGTTACACAATTATGAGAATGATCTATGATTCTTCAAACCATGCGCTTTGTGAGAATGACCTGGGATAAATGGAGGACTATGCCATACTATTCTCACATGGTGAAAGTAAAAGATTTTACTGTGATGAGTGTATGAAATACTTGGAGTAACCAAAGTTTGTCTTCTGTGTGACAATGACAGAGGTTCACTGAGATTAGTCTGAGAGCGACTTTACTGTCATTAGAAGTAGAAGAAAACTGACTGGCACATCCAAACCAGTGTGAATTAGGTGCAAACCAGGAGCAGCTACCTCCATAGACAATATACAAAAAAAGGTAGCACTCTATCGTGCCATAGCAGGTTCCTGCTCACCCAGAAAAGGCAAGCTTTACTGACAGAGGTGTCCACATTCACCCAGGAATTCAGATATCAGCCTAATAGAGGTATGTTCACATAGGCAGGGACCCATACGTTCTGAGACCACCTTGACGTTGGTGTATGGGCAGGCATTATTTGGCCAAACTTTGTGCAAAGCGTCTCATTCATTTTTTTCTAATATTCAAAAGCCATATTGCTATTCATGTTTCATATTTCACATTGACTTGCTTTGGCACGATAGAGTGCAACCTTTTTTTGTTTACTGTCATTAGTCCCGAATGTTACAATGATTCGGAGAAACCTAAAAGCTGCAACTTACTGGTTCTACTTTGTCACAATAACTCAGGTTTATTTAGATTAGTATGAGAATGACCTGATGTCCAATAGTGTGAGACAGACTAATTTAGTTGGAGCAAGGTGAGAATGGTCTAGGGTAGCCAACACCTGGGCCTTACTGGTCCTGCTTTGTGACAGTGGCTCAGGCTTTCTGCCATTAGGATGAAGTTCGTAAGATTGCTTGACGCTTGGATGATAATGACCTGCGGTAACTGGAAGCTCAGGCCGCACTGTTCCCACATTGTAAAAGAAATGATTTCACTAGAAATAGTGTAAGAATGACCCAGAGTTTGGGTCTTATTGATCCACCTATGTGACAAGCTCCAGAGATACATAAGAAGTATGAGAATGACCTTGTCTTTACTGATCCAACATTGTGAGAATGACCTGGAGTAACCTAAAAGCTCTACTTTCTCCAAATAACTCAGGTTTATGTAGATTAGTCTGAGAATGACTATTTTTACTTGTCCTATAGTGGGAGAAGTGAACGGGAACCGTGAGAGGATGACGAGAAGCAACTTTTTGATACATTGTTTCCACTATGTGAAGATTCCTTCACCTTACTGGAAACTGAAAATGAAAGGCGATTGTAGACAATCCCCATCATCCTTCTTTATCTTTTGTGACCTATTTACAAGGTACATATCAAAAACTGACCGGCACATCCAAACATAGATCTAGTCTGGACAGGTGCTAAAACCTAGAGTCACCAACTCATATACATTCAAAAATAAAAGGTAGCACACTGTAGCGCTATAGCTTGCGGACACAAAAATATGAAAAATATGAAAAATTAATTGCATCACTGCCTTAGAAATATGAAAAATTGAGAAGTCTTAGCGCATAAGATGGCCAAATTATGTGTACCTGGTAGCCACGTTAAGGTTCTTCTCGTATACCAGGTACTAACTAATGCCTATCCTCGCTTAGAAAAGTCTGTCTGCATGGGAACATATGAAGTTCATTACCCCTCCACAGAGATGTCGATTTTAGTCTGGAGAGAGGATTCATATGTTCCCATGCAGACAGACTTTTCTAAGTGAGGATTGGCATAGTTAGGACCTGGTATACGAGAAGAGCCTTAACGTGGCTACCAGGTACACATAAATTGGCCTTTTTATGCGCTAAGACTTCTCAATTTTTTATATTTCTAAGGCAGTGATGCAATTAATTTTTCATATTTTTGTGTCCGCAAGCTATAGCGCTACAGTGTGCTAGCTTTTATTCTTGAACTTATTACAAGGTAAACATGGTGGAGGCTGCCCCTTATCTATCCTGCAACTTTTGCTTTGCTCGCAATGGATCTGCTGTGAGAAGTCCAATATTTTAGTGAATCGTCTCAGATCAGATCAATGCCGAATTATTAAGAATGATTAGAAATGTGTCCCTCATTGCAGGATTAAAGTTATTAATATACAGAAGGTCTCAGAAACATTTCTTCACATCTTGATTTGACTTTTGCAACTTTTGCCACATTGATTTACATCTTAGCACAAGGCAGAAGTTAAAAAGCTGCAAAATAGATAATTCTGTCATATAGAGAGGAGTAATGTTATGTGACCAAAGAATTCAATTTAATCTCTGACTGTAGACATGAAAGGAGAAACCTGAGAAGGTAAAGAGGAAAGATATCAGCCCCGAATGTCTTATCAGGAGGTGATGAGAGATGGACGGAGTCTCCACGGATTCCCACATATCGAGTGGTCGCCACAGGGAAGGAGCGATGGCTCCAGCTTCCATGGTGGCTTCACAGGACATCAAAAGCAAACTTTAGAGAAAGAAGTAAGGAAGTAAAGAAGAAAGTAAAGAAGGAACGAATGATAAAAAGGAAGAGGAAAATGAAAGAGGAGGAGAAAGAAAGAATGAAATGTAGAAAAAGGGAATGATAGAAAGAAGAGGAGGCATAAAGGAGTTACAGTATCTACCTAAGGCCACGTTCACACCTTCAGTATTTGGTCAGTATTTTACATCATTATTTGTAGCCAAAACCAGGAGAAGAACAATCAGAGGAAAAGTCTAATAGAAACTTGTCAGCACTTCTGTATTTATCACTCCTGGTTTTGGCTACAAATGCTGGTGTAAAATACTGACCGAATACTGAATGTGTGACAGTAGCCGAACTCATATCTTTCTTCCTCTCCTCCCTTAATCTTTTTTATTTTTGTTCTTCCTCTTCCTCTTCTTATTCTCCTTCTCCTCTTTCCTCTACTTGTTTTTCTTCTCCTTTTACTTGTTCATATTCTTCTCCTTCTTCTTCTCCTTCTTTTTCTCCTCATTCTCCTTTTTCTTCTACTTCTTTTTCTTCTACTCCTTTTTTCTTCTTTTACTTTTTCTTCTCCTTTTTCTTCTTCTTCTTCTCCTTCTTTTCTTCTCCTTTTTCTTCTTCTTCTCCTTCTCCTTTCCTTCCCTCTCTCTCCCTATCTCTGTTTTCTTCCAATAACATACATTAAATCCCTACTATCATACATTATGGAGAACATTTTGAGGCGCAGTGCATGGATATTGTTTTGAGAAATGATAAAAGCTGCTTGGAAAAGCTTTTACCCACATTCCTCCTATTAGGTAGTAAATGTTTAAGGAACAAGCACCAGACACAACGTCTTGTAACGTGAATGTACCGCTAAACTCTTGTTATCTCTAAATATATTATTTATGCTACAATAACATGTACTCAGTGATCCATGGAAGATCTGATGGAAATATTCGGCTCTTGACCGGAGTAGTGCGGAAACACTCAACTTCATTTACCTTAATGCTCCTCTTGGGATCTTTGCATGGAAATTCTTTACCTCTGGCACATAATGTATCCCACAGATCACACTTCAGCCATACAGAGTATGAGGTCATTGTGAAAGGGGGTCGCGTCCACCATTATATCACAGGCACGATGCAGTCGATGGAGCAGTCGGCAAAATAACAAATCAGCAGCGAAAATACTGGAAGATCAAACATCTAAAAGAACGAGAACGCAACATACAATCTACACAGAGTAAATAGAAGGAAGGTAATAAGAGAATTCGCAGGGAGCAACATACAGCCGGATAGATTTGTGCAATGGCGAATAGGACAAGGATGGTACATACTGTATAATTTATAGACGGCTTGTAACAAAGTATCAGCTCAGGTGTAGACTATGGTAAGTATACAAGCTGAGCAGTGGCCTAGAATGTTCTGCAGCAGCTGAACTGCTGAAGTGTGTTGTATGATATTCTGCAGCAGCTAAGATGTGTATTATGAGGTTCTGTAGCAGCTGAGGTGTGCACTATGAGGTTCTGCAGCAGCTGAGGTGTATATTGTAAGGTTCTGCAGCAGCTGAGGTTTATAATGTAAGGTTCTGCAGCAGCTGAGGTTTGTACTATGAGGTCCTGCAGCAGCTGAGGTGTGCATGATGAACTTCTGCAGCAGCTGAAGTGTGATGTCTGATGTTCTGCAGCAGCTATGATGTGTATTATGAGGTTCTGCAGCAGCTGAGGTCTGTAAGATGAGGTTCTGCAGCACCTAAGTTTTGTATTATGAAGTTCTGTAGCAGCTGAGGCAACAAAAAAGAGAAAAGATAATAGATAAGCAGTGACCATGTAGTTTCAGTGTCCTCGATCTATTGAGGTTGTGTCGTCAGGATGTGGTGATCATACGAGTGTCACTTACAGACGTTTCATATTATTAGTGTCAGTGATGCACATTCTACAATAATTATATTTATATAGCATTAGATGGGTTCTTTACCCACTGAGCCAGCGCAGAGAACTGCAGATCAGCGGATCGCTCTAATTCTCCATCTCAGTCACTTCCGAATCCTCTGACGCTTTCCCAGTAAACTGATACGAAATAACCTTTTTACACCCATCAGTGTTACTTCTGTCTCATCGCGCCATCAGCGCTGCATATAATTTGTGCACTGAGAGGATATTTCATACTCTGGGTATATATACATCCATTTATCATGTTGGGGCTGAATACTTGTTATTTAGAAAACTTGGTAAATGTGACATTTCTGGAAGAAAGAAAGACTGAATGTGGAGAAGCTCCGTATCGTAAAGAGATACCGAGTGTTTTATTGTGGGGACCCACAAAGCAGCCGAAAAAAAAGGTCACATCCTCAGCGGCTGAGAAGACATTTCATAAAGTCAGAGATAATGTGCAGGAAATGTCTCCGAGTCCCATAAATGGCTGTGAAACCCTCTGATAATCCAGACGTCACATGTTTTATTGCAATTACTTTTCCATTGCCTGAAATTGAACTTACAGATTGTGAAAGTGCGAGAGAGACAGAGAAGAGGAACATCTGCTCGAAGCATTTATCATTATCGAGGCCAAAAGTGCATAAAAGTCACATTAATCAGCAAAAGTTCATTATGAGAGAAGTTTATCTCCAAGCAGAAGTCTACATAGCGCAAAAACTGAAAGCCAAGAGGAGAACAGCGAACATCGGTAAAAGAATGGATATGGGACAAAATAGATAAAACACCTCTATTGTAACAATGGGTGGCAAGAGCTGGTACTGTATGCAAGAGTGTCCGCACGAGTAACAGCAATAGATTAATATGGAAAAGACAACAAAAGCGGAATAAAAAGATGAAAAAATGATAATCTAAGGGGACCACAAAATAGATAGGATGGTAGGACATATCAGAAAACTGTCACTTTGCCGTGGTTGATGGGCAAACATGAATTGGCCAATATATGCGCTAAGAACCTTCATTTTTGTAAGCACTTCATTTTGTTAGCGCACTTTATTCATCAACAGTGTAGTCTAGATCAGTGACTGCATATATCTTGGTCCTTAGAGAGTGCTGCTTTGCCCCTTTTCTCTGTAGTCAACACTGGGTGAGCTCCCTATATACAAAGATACACAAGATTCTATCTGCAGCCTCCACTAGGGGGAGCTCCCTGTATATAGAGATACATGATAAGATCCTGTCTGCAGTCACCACTAGGGGGAGCTCCCTGTATACAGAGATACATGATAAGATCCTGTCTGCAGCCACCACTAGGGGAGCTCCCTGTATACAAAGATGCATGATAAGATTCTATCTGCAGCCTCCACTAGGGGGAGCTCCCTGTATACAAAGATACATGATAAGATTCTATCTGCAGCCTCCACTAGGGGGAGCTCCCTGTATACAGAGATACATACGTTCCAGTCTGCAGCCACCGCTAGGGGGAGCTCCCTGTATACAAAGATGCATGATAAGATTCTATCTGCAGCCTCCAATAGGGGGAGCTCCCTGTATACAGAGAAACACAAGATTCTATCTGCAGCCCCCACTAGGGAGAGCTCCCTGTATACAGAGATACATGATAAGATCCTGTCTGCAGTCACCACTAGGGGGGGCTCCCTGTATACAAAGATACATGGGAAGATTCTATCTGCAGCCTCCACTAGGGGGAGCTCCCTGTATACAAAGATACATGATAAGATCCTGTCTGCAGACACCACTAGGGGGAGCTCCCTGTATACAAAGATACATGATAAGATCCTGTCTGCAGTCACCACTAGGGAGCTCCCTGTATACAAAGATACACAAGATTCTATCTGCAGCCTCCACTAGGGGGAGCTCCTGTATACAGAGATACATGATAAGATCCTGTCTGCAGTCACCACTAGGGGGAGCTCCTGTATACAGATATACATGATAAGATCCTGTCTGCAGACACCACTAGGGGGAGCTCCCTGTATACAAAGATACATGATAAGATCCTGTCTGCAGTCACCACTAGGGGAGCTCCCTGTATACAAAGATACACAAGATTCTATCTGCAGCCTCCACTAGGGGGAGCTCCCTGTATACAGAGATACATGATAAGATCCTGTCTGCAGACACCACTAGGGGGAGCTCCCTGTATACAAAGATACATGATAAGATCCTGTCTGCAGCCACCACTAGGGGGAGCTCCCTGTATACAAAGATACATGATAAGATCCTGTCTGCAGACACCACTAGGGGGAGCTCCCTGTATACAGAGATACATGATAAGATCCTTTCTGCAGTCACCACTAGGGGGAGCTCCCTGTATACAAAGATACATGATAAGATTCTATCTGCAGCCTCCACTAGGGGGAGCTCCCTGTATACAAAGATACATGATAAGATTCTATCTGCAGCCTCCACTAGGGGGAGCTCCCTGTATACAAAGATACATGATAAGATCCTGTCTGCAGCCACCACTAGGGGGAGCTCCTGTATACAAAGATACATGATAAGATCCTGTCTGCAGCCACCACTAGGGGGAGCTCCCTGTATACAGAGATACATGATAAGATCCTGTCTGCAGTCACCACTAGTGGGAGCTCCCTGTATACAGAGATACATGATAAGATCCTGTCTGCAGTCACCACTAGGGAGAGCTCCCTGTATACAAAGATACATGATAAGATCCTGTCTGCAGCCACCACTAGGAGGAGCTCCCTGTATACAGAGATACATGATAAGATCCTGTCTGCAGCCTCCACTAGGGGGAGCTCCCTGTATACAGAGATACATGATAAGATCCTGTCTGCAGCCACCACTAGGAGGAGCTCCCTGTATACAGAGATACATGATAAGATCCTGTCTGCAGCCACCACTAGGGGGAGCTCCCTGTATATAGAGATACATGATAAGATCCTGTCTGCAGCCACCACTAGGGGGAGCTCCCTGTATACAGAGATACATGATAAGATCCTGTCTGCAGTCACCACTAGGGGAGCTCCCTGTATACAGAGATATATGATCAGATCCTGTCTGCAGTCACCACTAGGGGGAGGTCCCTGTATACAGATATACATGATAAGATCCTGTCTGCAGCCTCCACTAGAGGGAGCTCCCTGTATACAGAGATACATAATAAGAATCTGTCTGCAGTCACCACTAGGGGGAGCTCCCTGTATACAGAGATACAGGATAAGATCCTGTCTGCAGCCACCACTAGGGGGAGCTCCCTGTATATAGAGATACATGATAAGATCCTGTCTGCAGCCTCCACTAGAGGGAGCTCCCTGTATACAGAGATACATGATAAGATCCTGTCTGCAGTCACCACTAGGGGGAGCTCCCTGTATACAGAGATACAGGATAAGATCCTGTCTGCAGCCACCACTAGGGGAGCTCCCTGTATATAGAGATACATGATAAGATCCTGTCTGCAGCCACCACTAGGGGGAGCTCCCTGTATACAGAGATACATGATAAGATCCTGTCATGTGTGCATCGCCACGAAGATCGTCGCGGTTGCACATTCTGACTTCTCACAGCTGAGTTGCTGTTTCTTTGTGTTTGGCAGTTAGGGAGTTAATTCTGTCTGTGCTCAGTTCTGGGACTGGGTGCAGTTTCTCCCGGCTGCAATTAATTATTTGTTGATTGGTTTCCTTTAAATCTCTGGTTGTCTGTGTTGGGAGTTGCCAGTGAAATTCTTCATGCAGACCACAGATAGGATTGTATCTGTATAGACTTAAGTTAAAGAGCTCCTTAGTTGTTTTAAGCTCACCTTGCTTAGAGTTTAATATCCCAGATCATTTATGTTCCTTCTGTGTTTGAGTGTGTATGCAAGTCTGTGTTTTCTCCAGTCTGTCTTATATGTCTAATCTGTGTATTTAGCAGAGATCAGCCCATATCCCTTTGGTGGTAGTCAGGATCCTTCTTAGGACTGATTACAGGGTTCAGGGACTGATAGGAGACAGGGTTAGGCTGGAGACTTGGACCTCTGAACCATTATCAGTACCTCCAAGGTGAGGGATTAGTTAGGACCCCAGTTTAGGGTCAGGTTAGACCCCCGGTCCTCCTCTTTCCTGTGACAGTGTATCAAGTCCTCAAGATTAACCCTGAGTTCAACGGATATCGTGTCAGGTAAATCTATTCTATACTTTACATGCTGATGTTGCTAATCTATATGTTGTATAGAGTGTTGTTCTTTTAAGAATAGTTTACTGACATCGTACACATGTCATAAGACCGCGTGACATTTTCACTGGCCTATAAAATTATTCCCAGTTGCCGTGGATCCAGTAGCCCAGCTGGCTCTGCAGTTGCAGGAATTATCCATGGAGCTGACGGACATTAAGTCCAAAGTTTTGTCTCCCTCGGAGGACACCAGATTTGAACCTAAAGTAGCTCTCCCGGACAGGTTCACTGGTGGGCGAGACAAATTTTTTACCTTCAGGGAAGCATGTAAATTGTATTTTCGGCTTCGGCCTCGATCATCAGGGAGTGAAGAGCAGAGAGTGGGAATTGTTATCACGCTCCTACAAGGGGACCCTCAATCCTGGCCATTTTCCCTTCCTCCGGGATCCCCGGCTCTACAGTCAGTAGATCGATTTTTTACTGCCCTGGGTTTGGTATATGATGACCCAGATCGGGTCTCTCTTGCTGAGACAAAATTACGTAAGATACAGCAGGGAGATCGTCCGGCGGAGGAATTTGCTTCTGAGTTCCGTAGATGGGCCACAGATACTCAGTGGAATGACCCAGCTCTTAGGAGCCAGTTTTGTCATGGGCTTTCTGATAAATTAAAAGACGTTTTGGCTCAGTATGATTCTCCTCCATCACTGGAGGCTGCTATGGCCCTAGCTATCCGTACTGATAGACGGCTCCGGGAGAGGTGCGAGGTAACCCCACTCCCTGTTGTTTCTCCACCTACCACTAAAGTCCCTTATGTTGAGGTTCCCCTTGTCTGTTCGGAGGAGCCTATGCAGTTGGGAGGGACATCATTTCGTAGGAGGGGATTGGCGGTACGCCGCAGGACTAGAAGGTGTTTCTTCTGCGGGAAAGAGGGACATTTTGTTGGGGGATGTCCATCCCGTGCCTTGTTGAGCAAAAAGTCGCCGGAAAACTGTTAATCCCAGGTTGTGTGGTGGACGACAACCTGGGAGTATGTATTTCGTCCGCTAGTTCTTCTCAGTTCCTTGTACCAGTGGAGGTGGTGGTTGGTACGAGAGTGGAGAGATTTTCTGTTCTTCTTGATAGTGGTTCCGGGGCTAATCTGGTTGACGCTCAGTTTGCTCAGGCTCAAGGTATGCATCTGAGTGTATTGGTCAAACCGATCCCTATATTCTCCATTGACGCCAGGCCTCTCGGCCAAGGTAGCTTTGTTCATGAGGTTCATAACATTGACCTTCGGGTAGGGGCAATACATAGGGAACTATTATCTTGTTATGTGTTGGAGGGTCTACCTACTCCTATTGTGTTGGGACTTCCTTGGTTGGTTAAACATAACCCTGTGATTAATTGGCAGTCCAGAGATATAAGCCAATGGGGTGAGTTTTGCAAAAGCAACTGCATGAACACAGTCATCAGTGCGGTCGTGCCTAGTACATTGCCTCCTTTTTTGGAGGACTTTGGGGATGTGTTCTCTGAGGAGGGGTGTCAGGAGTTGCCTCCTCATCGTGTGTATGACTGCTCTATTAATTTACTTCCTGATGCTAAGTTACCTAAAGCTAGGTTATATAACCTTTCTGGTCCTGAGAGGCAGGCTATGAAAGATTATATTTCTGAAAGTCTGGCCAAAGGGCATATTAGACCTTCATCTTCCCCAGTAGGCCGCGGGGTTCTTCTTTGTGAAGAAAAAAGATGGAGGCCTACGCCCTTGCTTGGATTTCCGCGAACTTAATCGGATTACTGTTCGAGATCCGTATCCACTCCCTCTGATTCCTGATCTCTTCAATCAAATTGTTGGCGCCAAATGGTTCTCTAAATTGGATCTCAGGGGGGCGTATAATCTGATTAGGATAAAAGAGGGGGATGAGTGGAAAACGGCGTTTAACACGCCGGAGGGACATTATGAGAACCTTGTCATGCCTTTTGGTCTGACTACTGCACCAGCAGTATTCCAACATTTTGTTAATGACATTTTTCGTCACTTGGTGGGGCTGTTTGTGGTCGTATATTTGGATGACATTTTAATTTACTCGCCAGATCTTGTGTCTCATCAGGAGCATGTGAGACAGGTGTTGCAGATCTTGCGAGACAATAAACTATACGCCAAACTGGAAAAGTGTGTATTCGCCGTACAGGAACTTCAGTTTTTGGGTTTCTTGGTGTCAGCCTCCGGTTTCCGTATGGACCCTGAAAAGGTGAGAGCAGTGCTTGAATGGGATCAGCCAGAGGATCTTAAGGCTCTGCAACGTTTTCTGGGGTTTGCTAACTACTACCGGAAATTTATTTGTAATTTCTCATCTGTTGTCAAACCTCTCACTGACATGACAAGAAAAGGGACGGATTTTTCTAAATGGTCGGACAAAGCTTGCCAAGCTTTTTCCTCTTTGAAAAAATGTTTTGCTTCGGCACCCGTTCTCATCCAACCAGATGCATCACAGCCGTTCGTTGTGGAGGTGGACGCGTCTGACGTAGGGGTGGGTGCAATATTGTCCCAGGGTCCGTCCCCTGGTAAATGGCATCCGTGCGCTTTCTTTTCTAAAAAATTGTCGTCCGCAGAAAGGAATTATGATATCGGCAATAGGGAACTTTTGGCCATTAAGTTGGCTTTTGAAGAATGGCGTCACTTTTTGGAGGGGGCAGTCCACCCGGTCACCGTCATTACTGATCACAAGAACCTGCTGTATTTGGAATCTGCTAAGCGTCTGAATTCCAGACAAGCTCGATGGTCGTTGTTTTTTACCAGGTTTAATTTTGTCGTCACTTATCGCCCTGGATCTAAGAATGTAAAGGCTGATGCCTTGTCTCGCAGTTTCCCCGGGGCCGGGAAAATGGATGACCCGATTCCTATCCTTCAGGAGGGGGTGGTAGTGTCGGCTGTATGTTCTGAGCTTGAGGAGGAGGTGTTAGAGGCTCAGGGGGACGCCCCTGCAGGACCTCCAGGGAGACTGTTTGTCCCAAATCAGTTGAGACAAAAGGTTATTGAGGCACATCATAATTCTGCTTTAGCAGGACATCCAGGGAGTAAGGCTACTTTAGATCTCCTTTCTCGCCGGTTTTGGTGGCCTAACGCTAATAAAGATGTTATAACTTTTGTCGCGTCCTGTGGGGTTTGTGCTCGCTCTAAGACCCCTCATACCCGTCCGTCTGGGACCCTCTTACCCTTGAAACTTCCGGAGCGTCCATGGACTCATTTGTCTATGGACTTCATCACGGACCTTCCTCAGTCGTCAGGGAAGACTGTCATACTGGTGGTTGTTGACAGGTTCAGTAAGATGGCACATTTCATTGCTCTTCCTGCCCTCCCTAATGCTAAAACTCTGGCGCAGGTGTTCATTGGGGAGATTGTGAGACTTCATGGGTTGCCTTCTGATGTGGTGTCAGATAGGGGGTCTCAGTTTGTGTCCAAGTTTTGGAGGGCATTTTGTTTACGTCGGGGGATGCAATTGTCATTTTCCTCGGCTTTTCATCCGCAGACCAATGGTCAGACAGAGCGTCTGAATCAAAGCCTAGAGACTTATCTTCGGTGTTTTGTCTCAGAGAACCAGGAGGACGGTCTACTTTCTTGCCTCTGGCAGAGTTCGCTCTTAACAACAGGCGGAGCGAGTCCACTGATAAGTCCCCGTTTTTTGGGGCATATGGTTTTCATCCCCAGTTTTGTACATTCAATGGGGGGGGCCCTTCTGGGGTTCCTGAGGAGGAGCGTTTCTCGTCGTCACTTGCTTCTGTGTGGAGAGGTGTATTGAATAATCTGAGTGCGATGGGGAACCGTTACAAACGTATGGCTGATAGGAGGAGAGTTTCTGGTCCAGATCTGAATGTGAACGATCTGGTATGGTTGTCTACCAGGAATATAAAACTTAAAGTTCCCTCCTGGAAACTGGGTCCCAGATTCATCGGTCCATACAGGATCAGTTCCATAATTAATCCTGTGGAATTTCGTCTGGACCTCCCTCTACGTTTAAAATTCATAATGTGTTCCACAAGTCATTACTTAAGAGGTACGTGGCACCAGTCATACCATCACCTCTACCTCCTCCTCCAGTGGTGGTCAATGGTAACTTGGAGTTTCAAGTGTCAAAGATCATTGACTCACGTCTGAATCGCCGGTCCCTTCAGTACTTGGTGCATTGGAAGGGGTATGGTCCAGGGGAGAGGACGTGGGTTCCTGCGTCTGACATTAACGCAGATCGTTTGGTGCGGACCTTCCACAGAACTCACCCGGCAAACCTGGCCCTGAGGGTCCGGAGGCCCCTCGTAGAAGGGGGGGTACTGTCATGTGTGCATCGCCACGAAGATCGTCGCGGTTGCACATTCTGACTTCTCACAGCTGAGTTGCTGTTTCTTTGTGTTTGGCAGTTAGGGAGTTAATTCTGTCTGTGCTCAGTTCTGGGACTGGGTGCAGTTTTCTCCCGGCTGCAATTAATTATTTGTTGATTGGTTTCCTTTAAATCTCTGATTGTCTGTGTTGGGAGTTGCCAGTGAAATTCTTCATGCAGACCACAGATAGGATTGTATCTGTATAGACTTAAGTTAAAGAGCTCCTTAGTTGTTTTAAGCTCACCTTGCTTAGAGTTTAATATCCCAGATCATTTATGTTCCTTCTGTGTTTGAGTGTGTATGCAAGTCTGTGTTTTCTCCAGTCTGTCTTATATGTCTAATCTGTGTATTTAGCAGAGATCAGCCCATATCCCTTTGGTGGTATCAGAATCCTTCTTAGGACTGATTACAGGGTTCAGGGACTGATAGGAGACAGGGTTAGGCTGGAGACTTGGACCTCTGAACCATTATCAGTACCTCCAAGGTGAGGGATTAGTTAGGACCCCAGTTTAGGGTCAGGTTAGACCCCCAGTCCTCCTCTTCCTGTGACAGTGTATCAAGTCCTCAAGATTAACCCTGAGTTCAACGGATATCGTGTCAGGTAAATCTATTCTATATTTACATGCTGATGTTGCAAATCTATATGTTGTATAGAGTGTTGTTCTTTAATGAATAGTTTACTGACATCGTACACATATCATAAGACCGCGTGACAGATCCTGTCTGCAGTCACCACTAGGGGGAGCTCCCTGTATATAGAGATGCATGATAAGATCCTGTCTGCAGTCACCACTAGGGGGAGCTCCTGTATACAGAGATACATGATAAGATCATGTCTGCATTCACCACTAGGGGGAGCTCCCTGTATACAGAGATACATCATAAGATCCTGTCCGCAGCCACCACTAGGGGGAGCTCCCTGTATACAGAGATACATCATAAGATCCTGTCCGCAGCCACCACTAGGGGGAGCTCCCTGTATACAGAGATACATCATAAGATCCTGTCCGCAGCCACCACTAGGGGGAGCTCCCTGTATACAGAGATACATGATAAGATCCCGTCTGCAGTCACCACTAGTGGGAGCTCCCTGTATACAGAGATACATGATAAGATCCTGTCTGCAGCCACCACTAGTGGGAGCTCCCTGTATACAGAGATACATGATAAGATCCTGTCTGCAGCCACCACTAGGGGGAGCTCCCTGTATACAGAGATACATGATAAGAATCTGTCTGCAGTCACCACTAGGGGGAGCTCCCTGTATACAGAGATACATGATAAGATCCTGTCTGCAAGTCACCACTAGGGGGAGCTCCCTTATACAGAGATACATGATAAGATACTGTCTGCAGCCACCACTAGGAGGAGCTCCCTGTATACAGAGATACATGATAAGATCCTGTCTGCAGCCACCACTAGGGGGAGCTCCTGTATACAGAGATACATGATAAGATCCTGTCTGCAGCCACCACTAGGGGGAGCTCCCTGTATACAGAGATACATGATAAGATCCTGTCTGCAGCCACCACTAGGGGGAGCTCCCTGTATATAGAGATACATGATAAGATCCTACGAAAAAATAGGAACAGCATCCAATCCAGGTGAAGTATAACAAGTCTTTATTCAGCCACCATAAAATACGACGTTTCGGCCATTTTCAGGCCTTTATCAAGTATACAAAAAACAGGCCAAATGGTGTGGAGGAGCCAATCACCATCCAGGAACCGCCCATAATACAAATAGACATATATACAGAATATACAACGATAATCAATTTAAAACAGTGATCAAAGCTCAGAATAGTGACATCATAGAAAAATACAGCAGTGTTATAATTGTGCATATAATATGCCGTAGATTACTCCATATAAACAATATCACCATTTAGTCTGCCAATCGATGATCTGTTACTGCACACTCCCATTCTGGTGCTGCACCAATCATGTACTCACTAGCAGCAGCGTCCTCCATATCCAATCAGTGTCAGTTCAGCAGCGCTTAGTCAGAGCACTTGTCCAATAGCCCACAGGATAATAAATCGGGAGGCACACCTAACTCACTCCCCACTGTGTGATAAACAAAGGCACATGTTCAGAAGTCATCATAGCAAACGCCCAGTGGATCATGTGAACACCAGCGTCATCAGACACCGTCACATGACCGCAAGCATCATCCGAGGTCTAATCACATGATAGTCCCATCATAGCCTTATTCAGGCTGAAAACCTAAAATAGGCGCGATCACCGGCATCATCCGACACCTGAAAAAGAACACGCATGCACAATAAACTCTATCATTATTTATACTATCCAGATATGTCACGGAAACCTGCAGTCACATGACCGCAAGCATATCGAGTCTAATCACATGATAGTCCCATCAAAGTTCTATTCCAGGCTGAAAACACTAAAATAGCGCGCGATCACCGGCATCATCCGACACCTGAAAAAAGAACACGCATGCACAATAAACTCTATCATTATTTATACTACTCCAGATATGTCATCAGGAAACCTGCAGGTCACATATCGTCAGTATTGGCATAATGTAAACAAGAGACCGCACATGCGGATCTATATAGAATGAAGATTAACAATATAGCAAATGCCTAAAGAAATATATATAATATCTACAAAATAAATGATGTCATCAGGAACTATTAAGTCACCACTTGCTCCGATCACTCCAGATAATAATACTACGAAAACAACAAACATAAGTAAAATATATATCTAAAAACAAACACAGAATATAGATGCAAAAATTACCTAGCACAAATATGCAAATTATATTCGATATTCAACCCCTTTGGTTGCAATGTCTCCAAGACGGAGATCCACCGGAGTTCTTTCTGTTTAAGCAACTTAATCCTGTCGCCACCTCTCCTGAGGGGTGGAACCCCGTCAATAACTCTAAATCTCAGCTGACTGACCAAGTGTCCACATTCTACAAAGTGCTTAGATACCGGCAGTTCCATCATCTTCGTCCTGATAGTACTTTTGTGTTTACTTATTCTAGCCTTAACTTCCATCGTTGTCTCGCCTATATACATGAGTCCACACGGACACACGAGCATATAGATTACAAAGCTAGATGTACAAGAGTACCGTTCCTGGATCCGAAAGCGTTGACCCGTGCGTGAGTGGCCAAAAACTGTCACCCTTGATCATATTGCCACAGCATGCACAATTCAAACATGGAAAATTTCCATTTTTTGGAGGGCCCAAAGTTAACTGTCTGGATATTTTGGAGGATCCAATGTCAGATTTGACCAACTTATCTTTCAAATTACGCCCTCGCCTATAAGAAAGCAATGGCTTGTGCGCAAATTCAACTACATCCGGTAAACCTCTATGTAATAGACCCCAATGCTTATTCAAGATATTCCCTATTTTACGCTAACAGGGCAATAGGTAGAAACAAAAGGGACTCTTTTAGGGGAAATCTTAATACGTTTGTTTCTCACATCTTCCAATGTTGTCTTCAAGGCTTTCTCCTTGAATTTTCTAAGATCCTTCTCAGGATACCCCCTTCTGATGAACTTCTCACACATCTGATCAAGCCTCCTGTCCAATACAGTCTCGTCCTTTACTATCCTACGTACTCTCAGCATCTGACTCCAAGGCAGAGACTCTATCATTTTCCTTGGATGATTACTATCAAAAACCAGGAGACTATTCCTGTCTGTGTCCTTTATAAACAAATCAGTGCATAACAATCCACTGTGCTTGTACACTAAAGTATCCAGAAATTGAATCTGGTCAAAGGAGTGTGTCATTGTAAACTTCAGCTCGGGAAATATCATGTTAAGATGACTATGGAAAGATACCAGATCATTCATGTTCCCCTCCCAAACACAAAAGATATCATCAATGTAGCGCCACCAGGCTCTGACATGGCGCCAGTGGATGGAATTGTACACATGCTGGTCCTCGAGTACCGCCATGTAGATGTTTGCATAAGTGGGCACCACATTGGACCCCATGGCGGTACCACGCAACTGCAGGAAAAACTCATCCCAAAAAGAAAAAAATTCTTCTTGAGGACAAACTCCAACAGTGCCAGGACCAGCTGTGTACCACCTGGGGCCATGTCAGAGCCCGCCAGCGCCACACCAACAGCCTCCAAACCACGTTCATGTTTAATAGAGGTGTACAATGATACAACATCAAACGAAACGAGAATAGCATCCTCTGTGATGTCCAGACCCTCAATCTTACTCAGAAAATGGTTAGTATCCAAGATATAAGATTTGGCCTCAATAGCAAAATGACGTAACACTTTATCTAGAAAAATGGATACCTTACCACATAGAGAGCCCCGCCCAGACACAATTGGGCGTCCAGGGGGATCCATCAGATTTTTATGGATTTTAGGCAGGGTGTACAGAATAGGTGTCACTGGAAACTCCACCAAAAGAAAATCAGAGAGTTTTTGGTCTATCAAACATTAGATAATGCCTCATTGATCAGTATTCTCAATTCACTTTGAAAACAAGGTATGGGATCTTTAGACAACTTAGCATAAACTGCCGTGTCCAACAATTGACCACAAATCTCAGCCCTATATTTATGGGTATCCATCACCACCAGGGCCCCGCCTTTGTCGGCTGCCCTGATGGTGATAGCTTTGTTACCTGAGAGCCTATCCAACACCTGTCTCTCACTGTGTGTTAAATTCCCTCTTTTGAATGGACCTACACCCTCACGTTTCAATCTAGCCATGTCCCTTTCAACCAATTGGATATATGATTCCACAAAATTATTTTTAACAGAAGGTTGAAAGTTACTTTTGTTATAAAGACCAAAATCATGTAAAGCAAAACCCCTAGGGCATCACTAATTGCAGCAATAGGTGTGTCATCACTCTCATTGAAATATACTGCTAATCTTAGCCTTCTAAAAAAGGCAAAAAGGTCACATTCAATGTTAAACCAATCTGGATAATTGGTAGGGCAAAACGACAGTCCTTTGGATAATACATTATAGTCCACATCAGTAAGTGTGCAAGATGAAATATTTACCACTAAGTTCTTTTGTTCTATGTGGCTCTCTTCTTCCCCTCGTTCCGGGTTCTCATGGACAGATTGCGGGAGGTGCACGGCATCTGATTGTCCACTTCTCTGTCGCCGGTGTTTCTTACCACCTCTCCTTGGCCTCCTTTTGCCACATTGTCCATTTTTCCTTTCCCTTGTTTGCTGTCTCCTTCTTCTGCGGGGTTGTGCTAAAGGAATCTGGTTTCCTATAGATAGTTCTGCGTGCTCCACCCTGCCAAGAAAAAACATGTCCAGTCCTGTAATCTTCAGCATCACGAAACCATTTCGTTTTTTTCGTTTTCTCAATGTCACCACGAAATTTCAGTAGTTTCTCATCCAAGTGTTTCTTGAACGTGTCCCATTCTTGTGCTGTCAACTGCATAGTCAATTGTTTCTCCAAATCATCGATTTTGTTCTTCACCGATATCATTTCTGTGTGGAGAAACTCGATGTTCAAGAGCATTAGATCAAATGAATACTTATTAGTGATCGATTCAAATTTATTACAAAATTGCATATTGTCTGCCAGTAGTGTAGGCCGCAGATGTGGCCTTAGTCCACGAGGTATCCTGTGAACCTGTGATACTCGCACAGAGTCATGGCATGCAACTCGTGTGAGATATATTTTCTCCTCTCATTTTCATATCTCTTATTCAAAAAAGACATATCTATCTGTGTTCTGGCTAGGATTCTTTTAGCATCTTCATCTGTGTATGAAAATATAGCGGCATTGTCCAGTTCACCCACCTCTGGTTCAAGTATCAAAGTCTCCATGACCGGTGCACGTCTGCCAGGATCCACAATCCACAAGTATTCAAGCAGCTGACAGCACTCGGGAGTTAGCACGGATGCACGTTCAGGCGTTCAAGGATCCAAATGAACAACAGTCCAACGAAAAAATAGGAACAGCATCCAATCCAGGTGAAGAATAACAAGTCTTTATTCAGCCACCATAAAATACGACGTTTCGGCCATTTTCAGGCCTTTATCAAGTATACAAAAACAGGCAAAATGGTGTCCTTAAATGGTGTGGAGGAGCCAATCACCATCCAGGAACCGCCCATATACAAATAGACATATATACAGAATATACAACGATAATCAATTTAAAACAGTGATCAAAGCTCAGGATAGTGACATCATAGAAAAATACACAATGTTATAATTGTGCATGTAATATGCTGTAGATTACCCCATATAAACAATATCACCATTTAGTCTGCCAATCGATGATCTGTTACTGCACACTCCCATTCTGGTGCTGCACCAATCATGTACTCACTAGCAGCATCGTCCTCCATATCCAATCAGTGTCAGTTCAGCAGCGCTTAGTCAGAGCACTTATCCAATAGCCCACAGGATAACAAATCGGGAGGCACACCTAACTCACACCCCACTGTGTGGTAAACAAAGGCACATGTTCAGAAGTCATCATAGCAAACGCCCAGTGGATCATGTGAACACCAGCGTCATCATACACCCAGTCACATGACCGCAAGCATCATCCGAGGTCTAATCACATGATAGTCCCATCATAAGCCTCTATTCCAGGCTGGAAAACCCTACTTAACAATAGCGCGCGATCACAGCGCAATCATCCGACTACCTGAAAAAAGAAACACGCATGCACAATAAAACTCTATCATTATCTTATATTACTCCAGATATGTCATCAGGAAACCTGCAGGTCACATGACCGTCAGTATTGGCATAATGTAAGCAAGAGACCGCACATGCGGATCTATATAGAATGGAAGATTAACAATATAGCAGACCCTAAAGAAATATATATAATATCTACAAAATAAATGATGTCATCAGGAACCATTAAGTCACCACCCGATCACTCCAGATAATAATCCTACGAAAACAACAAACATAAGTAAAATATATATCTAAAAAAAACACAGAATATAGATGCAAAAATTACCTAGCACAAATATGCAAATTATATTCGATATTCAACCCCTTTGGTTGCAATGTCTCCAAAACGGAGATCCACCAGACTATCAGGACGAAGATGATGGAACTGCCGGTATCTAAGCACTTTGTAGAATGTGGACACTTGGTCAGTCAGCTGAGATTTAGAGTTATTGACGGGGTTCCACCCCTCAGGAGAGTGGTGACAGGATTAAGTTGCTTAAACAGAAAGAACTCCGGTGAATCTCCGTTTTGGAGACATTGCAACCAAAGGGGTTGAATATCGAATATAATTTGCATATTTGTGCTAGGTGATTTTTGCATCTATATTCTGTGTTTGTTTTTAGATATATATTTTACTTATGTTTGTTGTTTTCGTAGGATTATTATCTGGAGTGATCGGAGCAATGGTGACTTAATGGTTCCTGATGACATCATTTATTTTGTAGATATTATATATATTTCTTTAGGCTCTGCTATATTGTAATCTTCCATTCTATATAGATCCGCATGTGCGGTCTCTTGTTTACATTTGCCAATACTGACGATTATGTGACCTGCAGGTTTCCTGATGACATATCTGGAGTAGTATAAATAATGATAGAGTTTATTGTGCAGGCGTGTTCTTTTTTCAGGTGTCGGATGATGCCGGTGATCGCGCGCTATTTTAGTGTTTTCAGCCTGGAATAGAGGCTTATGATGGGACTATCATGTGATTAGACCTCGGATGATGCTTGCGGTCATGTGACTGGGTGTATGATGACGCTGGTGTTCACATGATCCACTGGGCGTTTGCTATGATGACTTCTGAACATGTGCCTTTGTTTACCACACAGTGGGGAGTGAGTTAGGTGTGCCTCCCGATTTATTATCCTGTGGGCTATTGGATAAGTGCTCTGACTAAGCGCTGCTGAACTGACACTGATTGGATATGGAGGACGCTGCTGCTAGTGAGTACATGATTGGTGCAGCACCAGAATGGGAGTGTGCAGTAACAGATCATCGATTGGCAGACTAAATGGTGATATTGTTTATATGGAGTAATCTATGGCATATTATATGCACAATTATAACATTGTTGTATTTTTCTATGATGTCACTATTCTGAGCTCTGATCACTGTTTTAAATTGATTATCGTTGTATATTCTGTATATATGTCTATTTGTATTATGGGCGGTTCCTGGATGGTGATTGGCTCCTCCACACCATTTAAGGACACCATTTTGCCTGTTTTTATATACTTGATAAAGGCCTGAAAATGACCGAAACGTCGTATTTTATGGTGGCTGAATAAAGACTTGTTATATCTTCACCTGGATTGGATGCTGTTCCTATTTTTCGTTGGACTGTTGTTCATTTGGATCCTTGAACGCCTGAACATGCATCCGTGCTAACTCCCGAGTGCTGTCAGCTGCTTGAATACATGATAAGATCCTGTCTGCAGCCACCACTAGGGGGAGCTCCCTGTATATAGAGAGACATGATAAGATCCTGTCTGCAGTCACCACTAGGAGGAGCTCCCTGTATACAAAGATACATGATAAGATCCTGTCTGCAGTCACCACTAGGGGAGCTCCCTGTATACAAAGATACATGATAAGATCCTGTCTGCAGTCACCACTAGGGGGAGCTCCCTGTATATAGAGATGCATGATAAGATCCTGTCTGCAGTCACCACTAGGGGGAGCTTCCTGTATACAGAGATACATGATAAGATCTTGTCTGCAGTCACCACTAGGGGGAGCTCCCTGTATACAGAGATACATGATAAGATCCTGTCCGCAGCCACCACTAGGGGGAGCTCCCTGTATACAGAGATACATCATAAGATCCTGTCTGCAGCCACCACTAGGGGGAGCTCCCTGTATACAGAGATACATGATAAGATCCTGTCTGCAGTCACCACTAGGGGGAGCTCCCTGTATACAGAGATACATGATAAGATCCTGTCTGCAGTCACCACTAGGGGGAGCTCCCTGTATACAAAGATACATGATAAGATCCTGTCTGCAGTCACCACTAGGGGAGCTCCCTGTATATAGAGATGCATGATAAGATCCTGTCTGCAGTCACCACTAGGGGGAGCTTCCTGTATACAGAGATACATGATAAGATCTTGTCTGCAGTCACCACTAGGGGAGCTCCCTGTATACAGAGATACATGATAAGATCCTGTCCGCAGCCACCACTAGGGGGAGCTCCCTGTATACAGAGATACATCATAAGATCCTGTCTGCAGCCACCACTAGGGGGAGCTCCCTGTATACAGAGATACATCATAAGATCCTGTCCGCAGCCACCACATCATATCATGTATCTCTGCTAAGAATTAGAAGAATCAGAGCTTAGATCACTAGAATATTTTGAATTTAAGATTTAATAACTTTGAAATCAATAACATGATGTAGAGCATGTTACTCCTTTTCTACCTGACACATTTTTCTAAGTAGTCCATCTGATTCATGTCTTCTTGCAAACATCTGGATAGATTTAATGAGTCACACTGATAGGCCGGTGTCACATTAAATAGAGCAGAGCACCAGACGAGCCGTAGAGCAGAGCACCAGACGAGCCGTAGAGCAGAGCACCAGACAATCCATAGAGCAGAGCATCAGACAATCCATAGAGCAGAGCATCAGACAAGCCATAGAGCAGAGCACCAGACAAGACATAGAGCAGAGCATCAGACAAGCCATAGAGCAGAGCACCAGACAATCCATAGAGCAGAGCATCAGACAATCCATAGAGCAGAGCATCAGACAAGCCATAGAGCAGAGCACCAGCAAGCCATAGAGCAGAGCATCAGACAAGCCATAGAGCAGAGCACAAGACAAGCCATAGAGCAGAGCACAAGACAATCCATAGAGCAGAGCACCAGACGAGCCATAGAGCAGAGCACCAGACGAGACATAGAGCAGAGCACCAGACGAGCCTAAGAGCAGTGCAGCAGACGAGCCATAGAGCAGAGCACCAGATGAGCCATAGAGCAGAGCACCAGACGAGCCATAGAGCAGAGCACCAGACGAGCCATAGAGCAGAGCACGAGACGAGCCGTAGAGCAGAGCACCAGACGAGCCGTAGAGCAGAGCACCAGACGAGCCGTAGAGCAGAGCACCAGACGAGCCATAGAGCAGAGCACCAGACGAGCCATAGAGCAGAGCACCAGACGAGCCGAAGAGCAGAGCACCAGACGAGCCATAGAGCAGAGCACCAGACGAGCCATAGAGCAGAGCACCAGACAAGCCATAGAGCAGAGCACCAGACGAGCCTAGAGCAGAGCACCAGACGAGCCGTAGAGCAGAGCACCAACGAGCCTAGAGCAGAGCACCAGACGAGCCATAGAGCAGAGCACAGACAAGCCATAGAGCAGGCACCAGACGAGCCATAGAGCAGAGCACAGACAGCCATAGAGCAGAGCAACAGACAAGCCATAGAGCAGAGCACCAGACAAGCCATAGAGCAGGCACCAGACGAGCCATAGAGCAGAGCATCAGACAATCCATAGAGCAGAGCATCAGACAACCATAGAGCAGAGCATCAGACAAGCCATAGAGCAGTGCACCAGACGAGCCATAGAGCAGAGCATCAGACAATCCATAGAGCAGAGCATCAGACAATCCATAGAGCAGAGCATCAGACAAGCCATAGAGCAGAGCACCAGAAGCCATAGAGCAGAGCACCAAGACAATCCATAGAGCAGAGCATCAGACAAGCCATAGAGCAGAGCACAGACAAGCCATAGAGCAGAGCACCAGACGAGCCTAGAGCAGAGCACCAGACAAGCCTAGAGCAGAGCACCAGACGAGCCTAGAGCAGAGCACCAGACAGCCTAGAGCAAGAGCACCAGACGAGCCAGAGCAGGCACCAGACAACCATAGAGCAGAGCACAGACAAGCCATAGAGCAGAGCACCAGACAAGCCATAGAGCAGAGCACCAGACAAGCCATAGAGCAGAGCACAGACAAGCCATAGAGCAGAGCACCAGACAATCCATAGAGCAGAGCATCAGACAAGCCATAGAGCAGAGCACCAGCAAGCCATAGAGCAGAGCACCAGACAATCCATAGAGCAGAGCATCAGACAAGCCATAGAGCAGAGCACAGCAAGCCATAGGCAAGCACAGACAACCATAGAGCGAGCACAACAGCCTAGAGCAGAGCACCAGACAGCCATAGAGCAGAGCACCAGACAATCCATAGAGCAGAGCACCAGACAAGCCATAGAGCAGAGCACCAGACAAGCCAGAGCAGAGCACAAGACAACCATAGAGCAGAGCATCAGACAAGCCATAGAGCAGAGCATCAGACAACCTAGAGCAGAGCATCAGACAAGCCTAGAGCAGAGCACCAGACAAAGCCATAGAGCAGAGCATCAGACAATCCATAGAGCAGAGCACCAGACAAGCCATAGAGCAGAGCACCAGACAAGCCATAGAGCAGGCACCAGACAGCCTAGAGCAGAGCACCAGACAATCTATAGAGCAGAGCATCAGACAGCCATAGAGCAGTGCAGCAGATAGCCATAGAGCAGAGCACCAGACGAGCCATAGAGTAGAGCACCAGACATCCATAGAGCAGAGCACCAGACGAGCCATAGAGCAGAGCACAGACAAGCCATAGAGCAGTGCAGCAGAAAGCCATAGAGCAAGTGCACCAGACAAGCCATAGAGTAGAGCACCAGACGAGCCGTAGAGCAGAGCACCAGACGAGCCGTAGAGCAGTGCACCAGACAGCCATAGAGCAGAGCACCAGACAGCCATAGAGCAGAGCACCAGACGAGCCATAGAGCAGAGCACAGACAGCCATAGAGCAGAGCACTCAGACAATCCATAGAGCAGAGCATCAGACAAGCCATAGAGCAGAGCACCAGCAAGCCTATAGAGCAGAGCACCAGACAATCCATAGAGCAAGCACCAGACAAGCCATAGAGCAGAGCACAAGACAATCCATAGAGCAGAGCATCAGAAAGCCATAGAGCAGAGCATCAGATAAGCCTGGTACCTTCATCAATTACTCACAGTCAGACTCTGACTCCTGGATAAAACCAGAAAATCCTTCTTTTCTTATTGCAATAATTGTTAATGATTTCAAAAGAAACCTCTGCACCAGGTTAATTATTAAGTAACTCTCATTAATCATGTGAGGATGCGGTCACTGAGCTTCGGAGCTGCAGAACACGCTCATCATCTAATATGTATTTACTATGTGATGTTACGGAGAAGAATCGTGTTGGGCAGAGATTACACAGTGAGGAGTCTGTAGATGGCAGCTTGAGCAGCCGGACCTCGCTCCTCCTGGTATCTGATAAATTATGGGTTATTATAAGTAGCATCTGAAATGTAAAGTGCTGCGAACATGGTGGCGCTATAGAAATAACTGTTATTATTATTATATTAATTGTGGAGATACAATGTGAGAGATAAACAGACCTTTTACAACACGAATAAAGACCGGGCGTAGGGAATTAGACACCATATTTCTTGTAAGGGTGTCATTTACAGTTCAGAATGCTCGTGTGGGAAAACTTAAAATTAAGGGTATAGACGCGGTGTCTCTAGGTTCCAGGGGAGGTAACTTGGGCAAAAGTCTTTCTCAGGTGGAAAGTAAATGGATATTTAGGCTTGGTTGCATTGCCCCTTATGGACTAAATTAAATTTTTGGTTTTTCAGCCTTCCCTTGAAATATGTTGGGATGTATCAGTAGCATCATTTTGGGCATATATGGGGGTGATTTTATATCTGTTTATTATTATTTTTTTATTTTAGTTGTTTATTCTCAGAGCCCATATATGAGATAACCTGTTGCTCCATCATCTTTACTTACCACAAGATCAACTGGGTCCAAGTCTCGGCTATGAATCATTTATTCTCCATTTTTATTGGACATACATATCTATGGACGTTTCCATCTTTACTAATTGATGTTGAATTTAGGTAGATAATTGTTTCATTTTTACATCTTGATTCATCACCGTCTCATTAGACGTGATTCAGTGTTGACACGTGATGCTGCTATGACACGTAGGGACCACCACTTACCATAAATAGATTTTCATTTTCGTGGTCCTCAAAGCTCAGCAGGAGTACATGCTTTTTGTCGATTGTATATTTGCATATACCGTAACACTTTCATTTATGGTGTGTGATACACTATACTCTTGTTTTATATATTTATATATTTTCATGCTTCAATGATGTTTAGCTCTTTACCCCACACCCCATTTATCAATGTCTGTAAAGCGCTGCAGAATAAGATAGCGCTATATAAGTAAAGCATAATAAATAAAATAACTAAATCACCATTCACTTTGCATATTTATTACACACACACACTGTGTTTTTTCACTAGTCACCTCACCCGGTATATACTGTACAAACTGTTTCTCCATTTTTCCAATCTTTTTCTCTGTCACCTCCTTTTTCGCTCATTCACTCTAGTCACATTCATCTCACTACTTTTCCATTACGGTTTCTATGCGATACACACAACGACTGTACTTACAGAATTCCTGAACAATTCGAGTCAGCAGTGCGCTCCCGTCACTGGATGCAGACCCCTGACTCTGATCACTTCCGGCACTGCAGACCCGGCTGGCACACATTGCCGTCAACTCCTTGACTGCACTGCCAGCTTGCGAGTCACCGACCGGAATTGGTGAGTCATGTGATAGGGGTTTACACATGACGCTGTGCGCCACTATAGACTGGCTACATGTTCGTTCTAATTAATGACCCGGCAAGACACATGATGATTGGACTGACATACGTGTATAATGTCCAGCAACCCCCCACCCAGTATGCCCCTGAAGAAGGATATTCAAAGCATACGTCGGGGTGGAGGGACGTCTGACAGCAGCTGCCAGAGCCCAGCATTCATTGATATTACAGGTACCTTCCGCTTCCATAACAGCTGATCTCGGCCTCTTATTTGTCATATGGCATTGACGTTCTATTGGAGATACCTTTTGGACATATGCACTTGCACTTTTGCTATATTCTCTTGTCGGTATGCTGACACTCTAGTTTAAATGATGTACCATGTACTACTTACATTTTTCATGAGATTTTGACAGGTAGAGAATATGGGTAAGGGCAGTTTTTGGCACATTTAATATGCTCTTTGTTCCCTTAAAGTGACACACACCTTTTTGTCTATGATCTATATGTCACTCCCTTATGTTGACTCTGTCACCCATTATTTCTATTTGCTCAACATATTCCACTTGACAACTTTGTGACGTCCACTCAATACTAGGTGAGCTTTAGACTGGGTGTACTTTTGTCTTTATTTAGATCTACAGTATATTTATATGGGAACACCCATGGTTGGGTTGCACTTGCACTTTACTTAATTTGCTACTAATGGCTGCCTCCCCATCCACTTGGATGTAGGTGGACCCGGTGTTTTACACCTGTGATATTCACTATCTAGCTCTGTCTCCAATTGATTATTACTACCATTTTTTGTATTGTATATGTTTCTGATTAAATATTGACACTTTTATATTGGGACTTTTTGTGCTCTTCTTTCCTCTCTTGCGTGGTATTGTTTGAGCTTTGTTTATGCTCACTTTGTATGGCTGTCTCCGTCAGATGTTACCCACATTCTGGGGCACTCTGTAGTTGTATTTAAATTTATTTTAAGAACTTTTCTAAATAAAATATTGAGATTTTAATCTATTTAATTGTCACGTGTATCCCTACCTTCACTGATGTGAACTGCTGGTGGTGGCACAGTTGATTAAATGCAGTGACATTTGTTATTGTCCCTGTGGATCTATCTTTCATGAGTTCACATAGTATTAAAGACGTCAGTGTATATATATATATAGTGAAGTGCGTGTGTAGCTTATTGTACATGTATTAAGCTAATGAATAAATAAGTGGCGTAGGGTCCCCCTTATTTTTAATACCCAGGGAAAGCAGACAGCTGGGGCCATTATTCTGGGAAGGGGTTATAAACATTGAGCTTCCCAAGCTATTAATATCAGCTCGTAGCTGGCTGCGTTGCCTTTACTGGTTACTAAAAATAGGGGATCCTCTCCAAAAAATATGTGGGGTCCCACCTATTTTTAATTACCTGGAAACACTAAATCGACAGTTGCAGGCTGATGTTAATAGGCTGAGAATGGGTCAGAGATATTGGCCCCCTCCCAGACTAATAACATCAGCCCTCAGCCACCCCAGAAATGGCGCATCCAATTCTGGTGCTTACACTCGGCTCTTCCCACTTGCCCTAGTGTATTGGAAAGTGGGGTAATGGTTTTGAGGTTGATGTCAGCAGTTTTATGTCCACTGACATCAAGCCCAGTGGTTAGTAATGGAGAGGCATTTTTCAGACACCCCCATTACTAACCCCATAGACAAAAGTAAGAGACACAGACAGAAAAAGTCCTTTAATTGAACAAAACACTAACCCCACAATAACCCTCGTTTTCCCATTTAAAAGCATAAAAATATAAGTAATCCTCACCTCATCCATAATGTTGATGTCCCACAACAACCTCCAACTCTGCTAAATCTACATAGTGAGTGCAGCTCTGGAGCATAATACAGGATGTAACTCAGGATCAGTAATGTAATGTATGTACACAGTGACTGCACCAGCAGAATAGTGAGTGCAGCTCTGGAGTATAATACAGGATGTAACTCAAGATCAGTAATGTAATGTATGTACACAGTGACTGCACCAGCAGAATATGAGTGCAGCTCTGGAGTATAATACAGGATGTAATCAGGATCAGTAATGTAATGTATGTACACAGTGACCTGCACAGCAGAATGTGAGTGCAGCTCTGGAGTAAATCAGGATGTAACTCAGGTCAGTAATGTAATGTATGTACACAGTGACTGCACCAGCAGAATAATGAGTGCAGCTCTGGAGTATAATACAGGATGTAACTCAGGATCAGTAATGTAATGTATGTACACAGTGACTGCACCATCAGAATAGTGAGTGCAGCTCTGGAGAAACAACTGGTGGGGTCAGCTCCCCTGGCGGGGTCTGCGGTGAAGTCTGGGCTGTGGGGGCCCCGCCGCCGGTGCACACTGAGGGGGAGTGGCCTAGCCTGGGACCGGCCGCCAGAGTCGCTGTGCCCAAGCTGTTTGTGGCCCAGGGTGTGGTGGTTGGGGGTGCTGTGCCCCGGGGGACTGGTACCGCCGGGGGGGCCCCTGGGGGTGGACCCGGCTCCGGGTCGGCTCCGGGGGTCCCGCTGCGGCCGGTCTGCCTCCTCGGCACCCGCCGCTCATGTGGGTGCAGCTCTGGACGGCAGTGTTGTGAAGCTGGAGGCTGGGGGCGTGGCTTCCCAGCAAAGGAGAAAAAAAATGGTGATCAGCAATGGAACAGAAACTGCAGCAAACAGCAGCAAGGGCACATGCCTGGCCGGGTCCCCTGAGTCTGGGGGCTTACCTGCAGTGGGGGCGCCGGCAATGAGCCAGAATGGAGCTGGAGGCAGGACTGCTCCTGGCTTAATCTCTGCCATGGCAGAGAAGGCTCTGTGAATGCTGTGGAGGAAGTGCTACCGAAAACAAATGGCAGCCCAGGTCTTAAAGGGCCAGCAGCACTGTGTGTGCCGAACACCCCGGCAGGGAAGATGCCACCAATAGATGGCAGTAGCAGTGTGGTAATAGCTATAAATACCCAAAAAGTGAGGCAAAATAATATTGACCCCAGTGTGCATGTGAGTGAGAGTGGGATGACTGATGGAGTGGATGAGGAGGGTGTGGGTATGTAAGTATCTGCGGTTGAGGATGCGGGTGGCAGTGTGTCTAAAGTGGCAAGTGTGAATGGGGTGGTAAGTGTGAATGGGGTGTCTGATGGTTCTGAAAGGAGGGGGGAGGGGGCCGGTCCATCTGCCCCCACAGCCACCGGTCCTCTGAGTTATTCGGGGGTGGTGGCTGGAGCCTCAGGGTCTGGTCAGGGGGTTTCCTCGCCTCTGGACCTCAGGGATGGCGTCTTGCGGCGCCGTTTCCTGGAGGCCCTCAAAAAGGGAGAACGGACGATCAATGTAGAGGGCAGAGAGGTGGACTTGGCCTTTTGGCTGGATAGATACGGCCTGGCTGCCTTCCAAGATAAAAGGGAGGGGGAAACGGTTTGGTCCCTCCCGACAGCCGGGCAGGGGGTGGCCAGGCGGAATGTGGTCCGTCTTCGGTGGAGGGGCAGTGAAGCGTGCCCGCCAAGAGCGAGGGTTGTGGAGCTCCTTCTGAAGATGGACTTCAGGGCGACGGACATCTTTGCCCTGATTCATCCATTTGGCACCTCCTTCTTCGATGTCAGTTTTGTTCGGCCAGAGGGCCTAGAGCTTTTCTGGTCGAATTTCGAACTGGCAAAGGGGGAGCTCGGCTGGCGAGACTTTGCCGTACAGGCGGTGTCTCGCCAAAATAGTGTAAAGAGGGTGACCGTTCTGACGAGTAACGAGTCACTCTCTGGGGTCGACATCATGACGTGGCTTTCCCGTTATGGGGAAGTCACGGACGTCCCATGGTAAAGTTGAAGGTTTCAGGAGGTATGGTCACCCACATCCCCTCCTCAGCATTTCTGGGGAGGGACAGAATCCAGATCTTCTGCCAGGGGCAACCGAAGGTCTGCCACAGGTGCGGTGATCCCCGCCACTTCAGCGCAGGCTGCAAGGTGCAGAAGTATGCCTTGTGTGGTGGGGTAGGTCATCTTGCCGCGGCCTGTGGTGACATTAGGTGTCACCTGTGTGGTGACCTAGGTCACCCGTATAGCCGCTGCCCCCGCTCCTTTTCCGGCACCATCTCTGGCCCAGCGGGGGGAGCCATGGGGGGGTCCCCGGTGGTGAAACTTCTGCTGGGGCTGGGGGTGGAGGCGTGAGGGTAGCTGAGGGGTCAGTGAGGAAAGGCGAGGCTGGTACATCTGCCCACCAGTGGCAACAGGTGAGGCACCGTAAGGGCAGGGGGCAGGATAAGCCTCAGGCAACTGGGGTGATGACTGCCCCCACCCTGGAGGCGGCAGCCGAAGCCTCTGAGGCCCTGGAGGAGAAGGCGGTGAGCGAGGAGATCCGGAGGTTGGAGAGGGAGGTGGCTGCTTCTGATAACTCTTCCCAGTATGAAAGTGTGGATGAAGAGGTGGTGGAGCAGCCTAAAAAAACGGGTGACAATCGTACCGGTAAGAGGCGGAAGAAGAAGAACAAGGCTAAAAAATCTAATGCCCCCCCCCTGACCGCTAGGGTGCCTACGGAAGGGCTCACCGGCTCACCTCTGATCCCCCCTCTCCAACCGGTACCAAGCCCTCGATGACTCTGCTGTGTCGGAGGTCGGGGGTGAGGGGCCGGATGCAACATCTGGGGTGCCTTCAGGGAGTGGCGAGGTCCGTCCTCTGGGGGATTCACACTCCTCTGGCGGGGGGACTACCTCGGGGTCCAGGGGCGAGGAATCTAGTGCTGGGAAGGAGGTGTCCGCTGCTGCTAAGGAGGATATGGACACCTCGGTGTCTTTAAAGAGGAGGGGTGAGTCGGGCTCCTCCTCAGAGGGGGAGAGGAAATCTGGGGGTACGGTTAAAAAACAGGCCGTCTAACTCAATCACCCATGATGGCGGAACCTACCCCGTTGACTCTGGCGTCGATTAATGTCGCCAGCATAAAGTCGGATACGGCTAGATTTACGGCCTTTGATTTTTTCACCCGGGTTGAGGCTGATATTTTATTTTTACAGGAGACCAGACTAACGGACCTGGGGTCCATCCACAAAGCAAAGAGGGAATGGAGGAGTGGGCCCTCATACTGGTCTCTTGCGGCCGAGCCGTATAGCGGGGTAGCGGTCCTTTTTAAGACCGCGGAGGTGGAATGCAGACGGGTGATCGAGGTAGAAATGGGGAGATGTTTGGTCCTTGACGTCTTCATGAGGGGACAGGAGCTTCAGCTCATCAATATCTATGGCCCGCAATCTAAGTGGGACCGTAAATGTCTCTTCCTGAGGATCAAGCCCTATCTTTTTACGAGCCGGCAGGTGGTCTTCGGTGGGGATTTTAATACTATAACCAGACTCCGTGATAGGGGAGGCCCCGGAGACCGGTTGACTTATGATAGCGTAGCCTTGAATAGCATAGTAAGCGAAGCTCGCCTGGTGGATGTCCACATCCGGCACAACCCAGGTCACGAGGGTTTCACCTTTTATAGGGGAAGCAGTAGGTCTAGGATAGATAGGTTTTTTTAAAGGAGGAAGCCGTCTCTTCTGCAGTGTTCGCTGTTGAGGTGGAGTTCTCCGATCACTGTTTAATTTTCTTTACTTTGATGGTTACAGAGACTCCCCGGATGGGGAGAGGCCTATGGAAGCTGAATTCGTCCCTTCTGGAAGAAGCGGAAGTAAGACAATCCTTTCAGGAATTTCTTCAGAGCCAGGTACCTCTCTTGGGTCTTTGTAGCAGTAAGTCTGAGTGGTGGGAGATCTTCAAAAGAAGGGTCGCAAGGTTCTTCCGTCAGCTCTCGAGCCTCAGGGGCCTGAACAGGTACCGCCTGTATCGGCAGCTGGGGAGGAAACTCGAGCAGCTCTTCTCGACTGGAGGGGACCGAGAGGAAATCTCCAGGGTGAAGACCTTGCTCAAGGGGTGCCAGTACGATAGGCACACATCCTTGGTTTTTGAGAGGGATTTCGGGAGGTACCGCTCGCCCGACCCTTACAGAAACTGCAGGTTGTCAGTGAATTGTAAGATGGTGACAGGACTGATCGACAGTACGGGGTCCCTGAACAGATCCAAATCAGGGATCCTGGAGGTGGTCAGATCCTTCTACTCGCACCTCTTGGGGAGGAGGGATCCTGATCGGGATGAGATGTCGGCTTTTCTGGCTGAAACCATCCCTGAGCCGGGGGATGACCCCTCTCTTCATGTTTTGGCAGAAGCAATCAGGGAAGAGGAAGTGAGACGGGCGATTGATGGGCTCCGGCCCAAAAAGTCGCCCGGTCCGGATGGCTTAACATCCGAGTTCTATAAGACTTTTAGGGACTCTTTGGTCCCCCTCTTGACTGAGGTGTTTAATGAGTGCCTCTCCTCGGACACTCTGCCCAGTTCAATGAGGAAGTCAGCCCTGATTATCCTGTCAAAGGGTAAAGACTCGTCCCGTATTGAGAATTGGCGTCCCATAGCGCTTCTCAATACGGACCGAAAGGTTCTGGCAAAGGTGCTTTTTAATCGGTTGGTGAAGTTTGCACCCCGGCTCCTTTCGGGGGCCCAGCACTGCTCTGTTCCAGACCGCAGTACATTTAGTGCTGTGCTCGGTGTCCGAGAGGCAGTGGAGCAGGGCAGGGCAGGTCACTGGAAGGGGTACTTGCGGTCCTTAGACCAGGCAAAGGCCTTTGACCGGGTTAACCATGAGTACCTCTGGTCCGTCCTTCTGAGGTATGGTCTGCCTGGGAGGTTTGTTGATTGGTTGAGAGTTTTATACAATGGGGCAGAGACTTTTCCGCTCGTGAACAGTTGGGTCGGACACGCTTTTGAGGTGAGGTCTGGTGTCCGCCAGGGCTGTCCTCTGAACCCACTGTTATACGTGTTCGCGATCGACCCCCTTTTAAGGAGGGTGGAGCGCGGACCGTTGGTGGGAGTCGGGATGGACCAGGTGGAGCCAGAGGCCGCCTTGAGGGTAGTGGCGTACGCTGACGACGTTTCCCTTTTTGTATCCTCGAGAGAGGAGGCAGATTGGGTGATGTCTGAGGTTGAACGCTACTCTGTGGCATCCGGGTCCATGATCAACCGGGACAAGTGTGAGAGTCTCTGGCTGGGAGGGAGAGATCCAAGCTTTGATCTCCCGGACACCCTTCCAGGGCCTCAGGCCACAGCAAAAATATTAGGCATCAGTTTCGGCCCGGGGGACTATCCCCAGCAAAACTGGGAGGGCAGACTTAAGATTGCCGCCCAGAAGGTGGATCAGTGGAAGGGTTGGTCCTTGACCCTAAGGGAAAGGGTTAGTCTTGCCAAGGGCTATTTGCTTCCTTTGCTAATATATCTGGGCAGCGTCTGCATCTTGCCAGAGCCTCTTTGGACACGGGTCTACAGCCTGTTTTTCCAATTATTATGGGGAAACAGGCTGAACCTAATCAAGAGGGAGGTCACGTACCGCACGAGGAGACTAGGAGGGTTGGGTATGGTCAACCCAGTGGTGTTTCTAGTAAACACCTTTCTTAAGGCAAACATCGCCAACCTCTGGTCAGAGAGGGTTCCTCCGTGGGTATTCTCCTGTAGGGGGTGGTTTCGGCCTTTCTTCCAGGAATGGGAGACAGGAGGGCAGGTGAAGGACCTTCGTACACCTCATGGGCATCTTCCGGCTTACGTTACCCCGGTTCTGAAGGTGATCCGTCGGTGGGGTCTGGGAGTGTGGGAGATCAGGACATGTCGAGAAGGTTTCTTGACAATAGGGTCCTGTTGACCCACTTTCAGAAGCCCCTGGCGCTCAGGGATTGCCCAAGCCGGGATCTGGAGGTGGGGCTCGGGTTATTGAACTCTAAGCGGATCCCCTTGAAGTTTTGGGACTTGAATTGGCGCTGCTTCCATGGGAAGCTGTATGTGAGGGACAACCTGAAGTGCAGGAGCTCTGATGACCGGGATTGTCCCCGCGAGGAGTGTGGTGGCATGCTTGAAAGCATGGAGCACTTCCTGCTTCGGTGTCCCTTTAATACAGAGGTCTACAGCAGGGTGGGTGCTTCCATTGGCTGGCCCAGGCTGGCAGGCCTCTCCTATGCGGAGTGGGCCTATGGGGCATTCAGGCCCTTGGTGGCCGAGATCGGGGCACTGTTTTCTTAGTTAGTTTGTAACTAGGTTCTGCACGTGGAATGCACGGTGTCTAGTGTCTACTCAGCGGAAAGTCCTCCCCAGGGAAGAGGTGATTAGGAACATCCTGGGTGACCTGGCAAAAGTGCGCTCCCTGGAGTTTGAGAGGCTGGGTGCAGGGAGGGCCTCTGTCCTATGGAGGGTTTCTCCTTTAATGTGCCCTAGGGATAGTTAGGTTCTGTGTGCCTGTGATAGCGCTGAGTTAGTATTTTTTATCCTTTTATCTTTATTTTATAGGGTCAGATAGATGTGTAGGGACAGGGAGGGACAGATAGGGACAGTCTTTAGGGACAGGTAGTTAGTATTAGGTTGGTAGTGATGGTCAGTGAGGGACAGGTAGGGGCAGGTAGGGAGAGGTTGGTAGGGCTATAGGGACAGGATTTTCTCTTTTGTGCTGTTAGGGAGGGTCAGGGTGATGTGCGGTAGATTAGGGTGAGAGCCTCTATGGTCTCCAGTTCCTGGTGGTGGGCTGTAACCCTCACTCATAGATTTTTGTTTTGGAATTGGTAACCCGGGTATAGGGCTTGCAAGCATTGAACTTGGGCCTGTTCTTTGGTCATGGTTAAGGTGTGTAGTGGTTATTATTGATAGGTGTTATTATTGATATATGTTATTATAAGGTTGTGTATATATACTGTATATATATGTTGTATGTGTATATAATGCTTGTAGGGGGATTTAGTTTAGGTGGGGTGGGGGGTTTCTTGGTTGGGGGGGGATGGGTTTTGGAGAATGGACGTCCGGCGGGATGCCAAGAAGATTTGCTGTGTAAGAAAGGCCACAAACTTTCGTGGGACCTGGTGTGATAGGCCACAAACTTTCGTGGGACCTTTGGGGAATGGTGGTGGTTTAGTTTAGGAAAAATAATAAAAAAAAATAATAAAAAAAATTAAAAAATTTAAAAAAATATATATATATGTATATAACGAGGTATAGTTTGTGTGTATATATATGTATAGTACATGTGTATATATATGTATATGAAGATTGTATCATTAATTTTGGCCAGGTGGCCTATTTACTTTCTTTAGGGCAGTTGGCTGAATTTTGCTTTTTTTTTTTTGTGGTGAATGCATGGGTATGAGTGTATGAGGGAAAAAAAAAGGATATAGGTTGAGGTCTCTTCCCTTGCCGGGGTGTTAATGAAATGGAGAAACATTTTGTTTCTATATATCTGTTGGACATTGGACTTTTGGGATTTATGGATAATGTTTTTTTTTTATTGAGTTTGTTTTTAAGTTTTGTCTATGTTTTGCCTGTAAGTTTAGTTTTGTATTTTTATAATAAAAGAGATACAGGGTGTAACTCAGGATCAGTAATGTAATGTATGTACACAGTGACTGCACCAGCAGAATAGTGAGTGCAGCTCTGGAGTATAATACAGAGGTAACTCAGGATCAGTAATGTAATGTATGTACACAGTGACTGCACCAGCACAATAGTGAGTGCAGCTCTGGAGTATAATACAGGATGTAACTCAGGATCAGTAATGAATGTATGTACACAGTGACTGCACCAGCAGAATAGTGAGTGCAGCTCTGGAGTATAATACAGGATGTAACTCAGGATCAGTAATGTAATGTATGTACACAGTGACTGCACCAGCAGAATAGTGAGTGCAGCTCTGGAGTATAATACAGGATGTAACTCAGGATCAGTAATTAATGTATGTACACAGTGACTGCACCAGCAGAATAGTGAGTGCAGCTCTGGAGTAAATACAGGATGTAACTCAGGATCAGTAATGTAATGTATGTACACAGTGACTGCACCAGCAGAAAGTGAGTGCAGCCTGGAGTATAATACAGGAAGTAACTCAGGATCATAACTGTATGTAGTCACAGTGACTGCACCAGCAGAATAGTGAGTGCAGCCTCGGGGAGTTGAATACAGGAGGTAACTCAGGATCAGTAATGTATGTACACAGTGACTGCACCAGCAGAATAGTGAGTGCAGCTCTGGAGTATAATACAGGATGTAACTCAGGATCAGTAATGTATGTACACAGTGACTGCACCAGCAGAATAGTGAGTGCAGCTCTGGAGTATAATACAGGAGTAACTCAGGATCAGTAATGTAATGTATGTACACAGTGACTGCACAGCAGAATAGTGAGTGCAGCTCTGGAGTATAATACAGGATGTAACTCAGGATCAGTAATGTAATGTATGTACACAGTGACTGCACCAGCAAATAGTGAGTGCAGCTCTGGAGTATAATACAGGATGTAACTCAGGATCAGTAATGTAATGTATGTACACAGTGACTGCACCAGCAGAATAGTGAGTGCATTGGTATAATACAGATGTATCAGGATCAGTAATGTATTACACAGTGACTGCACCACAGATATGATGCAGCTCTGAGTATAATACAGGATGTAACTCAGGATCGTAATGTATGTACACAGTGACTGCACCAGCAGAATAGTGAGTGCAGCTCTGGACCATCCACAGGAAGGGGCGGAGCTTGCCGTGCGGTCTGACTGTGGTGCCTGTGTGTGCTGCTCAGGAAGGGAGGTTTTTCCATCCAGGACTTTTTGTCTGCCCCTTCCCAGGAAAGAAGGCTCATCTTGGGACTGGCCTCCGGGGCAGGGCCCCCGGCTCCCACCTCCCGGTCCAAGCCGGCGGGGGGTGGGAGGACTCCCAATCCGGCTAGGATAACAAAATCTGGCAAAGGATCCAGCATGAGGACCCGCAGTACCCCAGAGGCCATGGCCGCGGCGGCTCCTTCCCCCGGAGGTAGGCCGAGTACGAGCAGGGGTGCTGCAGCGGGGCCCCTAAAGTGGGGCACCAAGATGGCGAAAGAGAACCACCGTGGTCTATGGTTCCCAGCGTCCATGCGCACCTCTGTGAGTATGAGGACGCCTCAAGAAAGCTAAGATCCCTCTGGGGGGAGTTGAGGGTAGCTAAGGAGAGGTCCAACAGGGCCTCCGGCAATAAGAAGGCCGAGCTATCCGCCGCGGTCAGAAAAATCCAGAGAGCCATAGAAGACCTGGCAACCCGGAGGTGCGAGATCCTGGCCGGCAGCGGGCCCTTCCGTGAAAAGCTGGAAAATGACGACCGGTTCAGAGCCATGGCCGGAGGGGCTCCTGAGGGGCCACGGAGCCTCAGCCAGGCGGTGGAGGAGGAGGAAGAGGAATGCGAGGAGGAGGTCGTGCCCTACCACCGCCTGGTGGCCTGGTAAGAGATCTCCAGGCGTCGCACAGCGGGATAGCCCCCGAGCAAGTGGCTCTCCCGCCAGATTCTGGCTCTTCAGAGGGCAGCGAGTGCGAGGGGGAGGATGAGGATGGTGGTAGTAGCAGCAGTGAGGGGGGCTGCCTCGTCATGCAGCAGATCCGGCAGATCGAGTCCCGGTCCGGTTTAACCAGCTGCGGTTCGGGGATGAGATCTGCGATGACGAGGCAACCAGGAGGGGGATGAAGAGAAAAGCTAAGAAGAAAGGTAAAAAAAACACTGTTGTCCAGAAGTTTGTGTATGTCCCCCTCTCTGGGGCCCCCCGGTCCCGCTGTGCGGCACCCGCTACCCACCCCGGCTCGGGCTCTGTTGTGGGTCCGCAGCAAGGGAGCGGGGAGATTGCAGGCCATGACACGCAGGGCGCCGCCTCTGTTTGTGGTAATGGAGGGGGTAGTGACGTGTCTGATATGGAGCATGGTGTGGAGGGCGGCCCAGTGGTGGGCAAGAGAGTGGCAGCCGGGACCGCATCTCCGGCGGTGAGCGCTGTGGTGTCTGGGTCCCCCACTTACGGATCCGTTACTGGATCGCTTCTGGGGACCCAGGCACCCAGTAAAGTGAAGGGGGCGGGGCCTGCGGCTCCGGCAGAGCCGGCTCATAAAAACAACTGGTGCGGTCAGCTCCCCTGGCGGGGTCTGCGGTAAAGTCTGGGCTGGGGCCCCGCCGCCGGTTAATGCTAAGGGGGAGTGGCCTAGCCTGGGGCCGGCCGCCGGAGTCGCTGTGCCCAAGCTGTTTGTGGCCCAGGGTGTGGTGGTTGGGGGCGCTGTGCCCCGGGGGACTGGTACCGCCGGGGGGGCCCCTGGGGGTGGTCCGGCTCCGGGTCGGCTCCGGGGGGTCCCGCTGCGGCCGGTCTCGGGGGGTGTGGCCTCCTCGCACCCACCGCCCATGTGGGTGCAGCTTCTGACCTCTGTGCTGTGAAGCTGGAGGCTGGGGGCGTGGCTTCCCAGCAAAAGGAAAAAAAAATGGTAAAGATCAGCAGTGAAGCAGAGACTGCAGCAGACAGCAGCAAGGGCGCATGCCTGGCCGGTCCCCTGAGTCTGGGGGCTTACCTGCAGTGGGGGCGCCGGCGAGGAGCCAGGATGGAGCTGGAGGCAGGACTGCTCCTGGCTTGGTCTCTGCCAGTGGGAGAGAAGGCAGCTCTGTGCAGCTGTGGAGGCAGTGCTGCTGAAGCCCAATGGCAGCACAGGTCTTAAAGGGCCAGCAGCACGGTGTGGACAGAACCCCCCGGCAGGGAAGATGCCACCAGTAGGTGGCGGTAGCAGTGTGGAAAGGTAAAATCTGTAAGTTCCCAAAAAGTGAGGCAAAATATTGACCCCAGTGTGCATGTGAGTGAGAGTGGGGTGACTGATGGCGTGGATGAGGAGGGTGTGGGTATGGAAGTGTCTGCGGTTGAGGATGCGGGTGGCAGTGTGTCTAAAGTGGCAAGTGTGAATGGGGTGTTGAGGGTACTGGAAGGAGGGGGGAGGGGGCCAGTCCATCTGCCCCCCCAGCCGCCGGTCCTCTGAGTTATTCGGGGGTGGTGGCTGGAGCCTCAGGGTCTGGTCAAGGGGTTTCCTCGCCTCTGGACCTCAGGGATGGCGTCTTGCGGCGCCGTTTCCTGGAGGCCCTCAAAAAGGGAGAACGGACGATCAATGTAGAGGGCAGAGAGGTGGACTTGGCCTTTTGGCTGGATAGATACGGCCTGGCTGCCTTCCAAGATAAAAGGGAGGGGGAAACGGTTTGGTCCCTCCCGACAGCCGGGCAGGGGGTGGCCAGGCGGAATGTGGTCCGTCTTCGGTGGAGGGGCAGTGAAGCGTGCCCGCCAAGAGCGAGGGTTGTGGAGCTCCTTCTGAAGATGGACTTCAGGGCGACGGACATCTTTGCCCTGATTCATCCTTTTTGGCACCTCCTTCTTCGATGTCAGTTTTGTTCGGCCAGAGGGCCTAGAGCTTTTCTGGTCGAATTTCGAACTGGCAAAGGGGGAGCCCGGCTGGCGAGACTTTGCCGTACAGGCGGTGTCTCGCCAAAATAGTGTAAAGAGGGTGACCGTTCTGACAAGTAACGAGTCACTCTCTGGGGTCGACATCATGACGTGGCTTTCCCGTTATGGGGAAGTCACGGACGTCCCTAAGAAAAATAGGGACGAGTTTGGCATTTGGTCAGGGGGCTGGACCTTCATGGTAAAGTTGAAGGTTTCAGGAGGTACGGTCACCCACATCCCCTCCTCAGCATTTCTGGGGAGGGACAGAATCCAGATCTTCTACCAGGGGCAACCGAAGGTCTGCCACAGGTGCGGTGATCCCCGCCACTTCAGCGCAGGCTGCAAGGTGCAGAAGTGTGCCTTGTGTGGCGGGGTAGGTCATCTTGCCGCGGCCTGTGGTGACATTAGGTGTCACCTGTGTGGTGACCTAGGTCACCCGTATAGCCGCTGCCCCCGCTCCTTTTCCGGCACCATCTCTGGCCCAGCGGGGGAAGCCATGGGGGGGTCCCCGGTGGTGCAACCTCTGCTGGGGGTGGAGGCGTGAGGGGAGCTGAGGGGTCAGTGAGGAAAGGCGAGGCTGGTACATCTGCCCACCAGTGGCAACAGGTGAGGCACCGTAAGGGCAGGGGGCAGGATAAGCCTCAGGCAACTGGGGTGATGACTGCCCCCACCCTGGAGGCGGCAGCCGAAGCCTCTGAGGCCCTGGGGGAGAAGGCGGTGAGCGAGGAGATCCGGAGGATGGAGAGGGAGGGTTTGGCTGCTTCTGATAACTCTTCCCAGTATGAAAGTGTGGATGAAGAGGTGGTGGAGCAGCCTAAAAAAACGGGTGACAATCGTACCGGTAAGAGGCGGAAGAAGAAGAACAAGGCTAAAAAATCTAATGCCCCCCCCCTGACCGCTAGGGTGCCCACGGAAGGGCTCACCGGCTCCCCTCTGATCCCCCTCTCCAATCGGTTCCAAGCCCTCGATGACTCTGCTGTGTCGGAGGTCGGGGGTGAGGGGCCGGATGCAACATCTGGGGTGCCTTCAGGGAGTGGCGAGGTCCGTCCTCCGGGGGATTCACACTCCTCTGGCGGGGGGACTACCTCGGGGTCCAGGGGCGAGGAATCTAGTGCTGGGAAGGAGGTGTCCACTGCTGCTAAAGGAGGATATGGACACCTCGGTGTCTTTAAAGAGGAGGGGTGAGTCGGGTTCCTCCTCAGAGGGGGAGGGAAATCTGGGGGTACGGTTAAAAAACAGGCCGTCTAACTCAATCACCCATGATGGCGGAACCTACCCCGTTGACTCTGGCGTCGATTAATGTCGCCAGCATAAAGTCGGATACGGCTAGATTTACGGCCTTTGATTTTTTCACCCGGGTTGAGGCTGATGTTTTATTTTTGCAGGAACCAGACTAACGGACCTGGGGTCCATCCACAAAGCAAAGAGGGAATGGAGGAGTGGGCCCTCATACTGGTCTCTTGCGGCCGAGCCGTATAGCGGGGTAGCGGTCCTTTTTAAGACCGCGGAGGTGGAATGCAGACGGGTGATCGAGGTAGAAATGGGGAGATGTTTGGTCCTTGACGTCTTCATGAGGGGACAGGAGCTTCGGCTCATCAATATCTATGGCCCGCAATCTAAGTGGGACCGTAAATGTCTCTTCCTGAGGATCAAGCCCTATCTTTTTACGAGCCGGCAGGTGGTCTTCGGTGGGGATTTAATGCTATAACCAGACTCCGTGATAGGGGAGGCCCGGAGACCGGCTGACTTATGATAGCGTAGCCTTGAATAGCATAGTAAGCGAAGCTCGCCTGGTGGATGTCCACATCCGGCACACCCAGGTCACGAGGGTTTCACCTTTTATAGGGGAAGCAGTAGGTCTAGGATAGATAGGTTTTTTTTAAAGGAGGAAGCCGTCTCTTCTGCAGTGTCCGCTGTTGAGGTGGAGTTCTCCGATCACTGTTTAATTTTCTTTACTTTGAATGTTACAGAGACTCCCCGGATGGGGAGAGGCCTATGGAAGCTGAATTCGTCCCTTCTGGAAGAAGCGGAAGTAAGACAGTCCTTTGAGGAATTTCTTCAGAGCCAGGTACCTCTCTTGGGTCTTTGTAGCAGTAAGTCTGAGTGGTGGGAGATCTTCAAAAGAAGGGTCGCAAGGTTCTTCCGTCAGCTCTCGAGCCTCAGGGCCTGAACAGGTACCGCCTGTATCGGCAGCTGGGGAGGAAACTCGAGCAGCTCGTCTCGACTGGAGGGGACCGAGAGGAAATCTCCAGGGTGAAGACCTTGCTCAAGGGGTGCCAGTACGATAGGCACACATCCTTGGTTTTTGAGAGGGATTTCGGGAGGTACCGCTCGCCCGACCCTTACAGAAACTGCAGGTTGTCAGTGAATTGTAAGATGGTGACAGGACTGATCGACAGTACGGGGTCCCTGAACAGATCCAAATCAGGGATCCTGGAGGTGGTCAGATCCTTCTACTCGCATCTCTTGGGGAGGAGGGATCCTGATCGGGATGAGATGTCGGCTTTCCTGGCTGAAACCATCCCTGAGCCGGGGGATGACCCCTCTCTTCATGTTTTGGCAGAAGCAATCAGGGAAGAGGAAGTGAGACGGGCGATTGATGGGCTACGGCCCAAAAAGTCGCCCGGTCCGGATGGCTTAACATCCGAGTTCTACAAGACTTTTCGGGACTCTTTGGTCCCCCTCTTGACTGAGGTGTTTAATGAGTGCCTCTCCTCGGACACTCTGCCCAGTTCAATGAGGAAGTCAGCCCTGATTATCCTGTCAAAGGGTAAAGACTCGTCCCGTATTGAGAATTGGCGTCCCATAGCGCTTCTCAATACGGACCGAAAGGTTCTGGCAAAGGTGCTTTTTAATCGGTTGGTGAAGTTTGCACCCCGGCTCCTTTCGGGGGCCCAGCACTGCTCTGTTCCAGGCCGCAGTACATTTAGTGCTGTGCTCGGTGTCCGAGAGGCAGTGGAGCAGGGCAGGGCAGGTCACTGGAAGGGGTACTTGCTGTCCTTAGACCAGGCAAAGGCCTTTGACCGGGTTAACCATGAGTACCTCTGGTCCGTTCTTCTGAGGTACGGTCTGCCTGGGAGGTTTGTTGATTGGTTGAGAGTTTTATACAATGGGGCAGAGACTTTTCCGCTAGTGAACGGTTGGGTCGGACACCCTTTTGAGGTGAGGTCTGGTGTCCGCCAGGGCTGTCCTCTGAGCCCACTGTTATACGTGTTCGCGATCGACCCCCTTTTAAGGAGGGTGGAGCGCGGACCGTTGGTGGGAGTCGGGATGGACCGGGCGGTGCCGGAGGCCGCCTTGAGGGTAGTGGCGTACGCTGACGACGTTTCCCTTTTTGTATCCTCGAGAGAGGAGGCGGATTGGGTGATGTCTGAGGTTGAACGCTACTCGGTGGCATCCGGGTCCATGATCAACCGGGACAAGTGTGAGAGTCTCTGGCTGGGAGGGGGAGATCCAAGTTTTGATCTCCCGGACACCCTTCCAGGGCCTCAGGCCACAGCAAAAATATTAGGCATCAGTTTCGGCCCGGGGGACTATCCCCAGCAAAACTGGGAGGGCAGACTTAAGATTGCCGCCCAGAAGGTGGATCAGTGGAAGGGTTGGTCCTTGACCCTAAGGGAAAGGGTTAGTCTTGCCAAGGGCTATTTGCTTCCTTTGCTAATATATCTGGGCAGCGTCTGCATCTTGCCAGAGCCTCTTTGGACACGGGTCTACAGCCTGTTTTTCCAATTATTATGGGGAAATAGGCTGAACCTAATCAAGAGAGAGGTCACGTACCGCACGAGGAGACTAGGAGGGTTGGGTATGGTCAACCCAGTGGTGTTTCTAGTAAACACCTTTCTTAAGGCAAACATCGCCAACCTCTGGTCAGAGAGGGCTCCTCCGTGGGTATTCTCCTGTAGGGGGTGGTTTCGGCCTTTCTTCCAGGAATGGGAGACAGGTGGGCAGGTGAAGGACCTTCGTACACCTCATGGGCATCTTCCGGCTTACGTTACCCCGGTTCTGAAGGTGATCCGTCGGTGGGTCTGGGAGTGTGGGAGATCAGGATCATGTCGAGAAGGTTTCTTGACAATAGGGTCCTGTTGACCCACTTTCAGAAGCCCCTGGCGCTCAGGGATTGCCCAAGCCGGGATCTGGAGGTGGGGCTCGGGTTATTGAACTCTAAGCGGATCCCCTTGAAGTTTTGGGACTTGGCTTGGCGCTGCTTCCATGGGAAGCTGTATGTGAGGGACAACCTGAAGTACAGGAGCTCTGATGACCGGGATTGTCCCCGCGAGGAGTGTGGTGGCATGCTTGAAAGCATGGAGCACTTCCTGCTTCGGTGTCCCTTTAATACAGAGGTCTACAGCAGGGTGGGTGCTTCCATTGGCTGGCCCAGGCTGGCAAGCCTCTCCTATGCGGAGTGGGCCTATGGGGCATTCAGGTCCCTTGGTGGCCGAGATCGGGGCACTGTTTTCTTAGTTAGTTTAGTAACTAGGTTCTGCACGTGGAATGCACGGTGTCTAGTGTCTACTCAGCGGAAAGTCCTCCCCAGGGAAGAGGTGATTAGGAACATCCTGGGTGACCTGGCAAAAGTGCGCTCCCTGGAGTTTGAGAGGCTGGGTGCAGGGAGGGCCTCTCTCCTATGGAGGGGTTTCTCCTTTAATGTGCCCTAGGGTGAGTTAGGTTCTGTGTGCCTGTGATAGGGCTGTTAGTATTTTTTATCCTTTTATCTTTATTTTGTAGGGTCAGATAGATGTGTAGGGACAGGGAGGGACAGATAGGGACAGTCTTTAGGGACAGGTAGTTAGTATTAGGTTGGTAGTGAGGGTCAGTGAGGACAGGTAGGGGCAGGTAGGGAGAGGTTGGTAGGGCTATAGGGACAGGATTTTCTCTTTTGTGTTGTTAGGGAGGGTCAGGGTGATGTGCGGTAGATTAGGGTGAGAGCCTCTATGGTCTCCAGTTCCTGGTGGTGGGCTGTAACCCTCACGTATAGATTTTTGTTTTGGAATTGGTAACCTGGGTATAGGGCTTGCAAGCATTGAACTTGGGCCTGTTCTTTGGTCATGGTTAAGGTGTGTAGTGGTTATTATTGATAGGTGTTATTATTGATATATGTATATTTTATAAGGTTGTGTTTATACTGTATATATTCTTTGTATGTGTACTATAAGTGTGTAGGGGGATTTATTTAGGTGGGGTGGGGGTTTTCTTGGGGGGAGGGGGGATGGGTTTTGGAGAATGGACGTCCGGCGGGATGCCAAGAAGATTTGCTGTGTAAGAAAGGCCACAAACTTTCGTGGACCTGGTGTGATAGGCCACAAACTTTCGTGGGACCTTTGGGGGAATGGTGGTGGTTTAGTTTAGGAAAAATAATAAAAAATAATAAAAAAAAAAAAAAAAATTTAAAAATTAAAAAAAAAAAAAAATGTATATACGAGGTATAGTATGTGTGTATATATATGTATATGAAGATTGTATCATTAATTTTGGCCAGGTGGCCTATTTACTTTCTTTAGGGCAGTTGGCTGAATTTTGTTTTTTTTTCTAGAGGTGAATGCATGGGTATGAGTGTATGAGGGAAAAAAAAAAAAAAAAAAAAAGGATATAGCTTCCCTTGCCGGGGGTGTTAATGAAATGAGAAACATTTTGTTTCTATATATCTGTTGGACATTGGACTTTTGGGATTTATGGATAATGTTTTTGTTATTGAGTTTGTCTGTAGTTGTCTAGTTGCTTAAGTTTAGTTTGTATTTTTTTTATAATAAAAGAGATACAGGATGTAACTCAGGATCAGTAATGTATGTACACAGTGACTGCACCAGCAGAATAGTGAGTGCAGCTCTGGAGTATAATACAGGATGTAACTCAGGATCAGTAATGTAATGTATGTACACAGTGACTGCACCAGCAGAATAGTGAGTGCAGCTCTGGAGTATAATACAGGATGTAACTCAGGATCAGTAATGTAATGTATGTACACAGTGACTGCACCAGCAGAATAGTGAGTGCAGCTCTGGAGTATAATACAGGATGTAACTCAGGATCAGTAATGTAATGTATGTACACAGTGACTGCACCAGCAGAATAGTGAGTGCAGCTCTGGAGTATAATACAGGATGTAACTCAGGATCAGTAATGTAATGTATGTACACAGTGACTGCACCAGCAGAATAGTGAGTGCAGCTCTGGAGTATAATACAGGATGTAACTCAGGATCAGTAATGTAATGTATGTACACAGTGACTGCACCAGCAGAATAGTGAGTGCAGCTCTGGAGTATAATACAGGATGTAACTCAGGATCAGTAATGTAATGTATGTACACAGTGACTGCACCAGCAGAATAGTGAGTGCAGCTCTGGAGTATAATACAGGATGTAACTCAGGATCAGTAATGTAATGTATGTACACAGTGACTGCACCAGCAGAATAGTGAGTGCAGCTCTGGAGTATAATACAGGATGTAACTCAGGATCAGTAATATGTATGTACACAGTGACTGCACCAGCAGAATAGTGAGTGCAGCTCTGGAGTATAATACAGGAGTAACTCAGGATCAGTAATGTAATGTATGTACACAGTGACTGCACCAGCAGAATAGTGAGTGCAGCTCTGGAGTATAATACAGGATGTAACTCAGGATCAGTAATGTAATGTAGTCACAGTGACTGCACCAGCAGAATAGTGAGTGCAGCTCTGGAGTATAATACAGGATGTAACTCAGGATCAGTAATGTAATGTACACAGTGACTGCACCAGCAGAATAGTGAGTGCAGCTCTGGAGTATAATACAGGATGTAACTCAGGATCAGTAATGTATGTACACAGTGACTGCACCAGCAGAATAGTGAGTGCAGCTCTGGGTATAATACAGGAGTAACTCAGGATCAGTAATGTATGTACACAGTGACTGCACCAGCAGAATAGTGAATGCGCTCTGGAGTATAATACAGGATGTAACTCAGGATCGTAATGTAATGTATGTACACAGTGACTGCACCAGCAGAATAGTGAGTGCAGCTCTGGGTATAATACAGGAGTAACTCAGGATCAGTAATGTATGTATACACAGTGACTGCACAGCAGAATAGTGAGTGCAGCTCTGGAGTATAATACAGGATGTAACTCAGATCTAATGTAATGTATGTACACAGTGATGCACCAGCAGAATAGTGTGCAGCTCTGGAGTATAATAAGGATGTAATCGATCAATAATTAATGTATGTATGACACATGTGACAGCCTGCAGAATATAGGATGTACTCGGAATAATAATGTACAGAGTGATGCAAGAATGTAGCAGTGACTGACACGAATATGATGCACGTAATACAGATGTAACATGATCACAGAAAAGTAGCAGCTGAGATAAAGTGTTCAGCACTGAGATATAACAGGATGTACTCAGGAATATGATTACTACATGACTCACAGCGAAATAGATGTAGTCTGGGTTTAATCAGGATGAACCAGGACAGTAATGTAATGATGCCAGTACTGAAACAGAGTATCAGCTATGGAGTATAAACAGGACTGAACAGAATGATATGTAGTAACAGGATGAACTCAGAAATATGAGTGCATCTGCAGTATATCAGAAAGTAGGCGCATGAAGTATTACAGTAACTGCACCAGCAGAATATGAGTGCACCTGGTATAACAGATGTATCAGTTCAGTAATAAGTATGACACTGATACAGCGAAAGTGAGTGCACTTGACGAACAGAATATATCGTCAGAATAATAGTGTACACAGTATAAGAGATATGAGTCGCTGGATATAGAGTAACTACAGACAGTAATGTAATGTATTAAATGACTGCACCACAATAGTGAGTGCAGCTCGAGTAAATACAGGATGTAACTCAGGATCAGTAATGTAATGTATGTACACAGACTGCACCAGCAGAATAGTGAGTGCAGCTCTGGAGTATAATACAGGATGTAACTCAGGATCAGTAATGTATGTACACAGTGACTGCACCAGCAGAATAGTGAGTGCAGCTCTGGAGTATAATACAGGATGTATCTCAGGATCAGTAATGTATGTACACAGTGACTGCACCAGCAGAATAGTGAGTGCAGCTCTGGAGTATAACACAGGATGTAACTCAGGATCAGTAATGTAATGTATGTACACAGTGACTGCACCAGCAGAATAGTGAGTGCAGCTCTGGAGTATAATACAGGATGTAACTCAGGATCAGTAATGTATGTACACAGTGACTGCACCAGCAGAATAGTGAGTGCAGCTCTGGAATATAATGCAGGATATAACTCAGGATCAGTAATGTAATGTATGTACACAGTGACTGCACCAGCAGAATAGTGAGTGCAGCTCTGGAGTATAATACAGGATGTAACTCAGGATCAGTAATGTAATGTATGTACACAGTGACTGCACCAGCAGAATAGTGAGTGCAGCTCCGGAGTATAATACAGGATGTAACTCAGGATCAGTAATGTAATGTATGTACACAGTGACTGCACCGGCAGAATAGTGAGTACAGCTCTGGAGTATAATACAGGATGTAACTCAGGATCAGTAATGTATGTACACAGTGACTGCACCAGCAGAATAGTGAGTGCAGCTCTGGACCATCCTACAGGAAGGGGCGGAGCTTGCCGTGCGGTCTGACTGTGGTGCCTGTGTGTGCTGCTCGGGAAGGGAGGTTTTTCCATCCAGGACTTTTTGTCTGCCACCTTCCCAGGAAAGAAGGCTCATCTTGGGACTGGCCTCCGGGGCTGGGTCCCCGACTCCCACCTCCGGTCCAAGCCGGCGGGGGGTGGGAGGAATCCCAATCCGGCTAGGATAACAAGATCTGGCCAAGGATCCAGCATGAGGACCCGCAGTACCCCCGAGGCCATGGCCGCGGCGGCTCCTTCCCCCGAAGGTAGGCCGAGTACGAGCAGGGGTGCTGCAGCGGGGCCCCTAAAGTGGGGCACCAAGATGGCAAAGGAATCCACCGTGGTCTATGGTTCCCGTGTCCATGCTCACCTCTGTGAGTATGAGGACGCCTCAAGAAAGCTAAGATCCCTCTGGGGGGAGTTGAGGGTAGCTAAGGAGAGGTCCAACAGGGCCTCCGGAAATAAGAAGGCCGAGCTATCCGCCGCGGTCAGAAAGATCCAGAGATCCATAGAAGACCTGGCAAGCCGGAGGTGCGAGATCCTGGCCGGCAGCGGGCCCTTCCGTGAAAAGCTGGAGAATGACGACCGGTTCAGAGCCATGGCCGGAGGGGCTCCAGAGGGGTCACGGAGCCCCAGCCAGGCGGTGGAGGAGGAGGAAGAGGAATGCGAGGAGGAGGTCGCGCCCTACCCACCGCCTGGTGGCCTGGTAAGAGATCTCCAGGCGTCGCACAGCGGGATAGCCCCCGAGCAAGTGGCTCTCCCGCCAGATTCTGGCTCTTCAGAGGGCAGCGAGTGCGAGGGGGAGGATGAGGATGGTGGTAGTAGTAGCAGTGAGGGGGGCTGCCTCGTCATGCAGCAGATCCGGCAGATCGAGTCCCCGGTCCGGTTTAACCAGCTGCGGTTCGGGGATGAGATCTGCGATGACGAGGCAACCAGGAGGGGGATGAAGAGAAAGGCGAGGAAGAAAGTAAAGAAAACATCTTATGTCCAGAAGTTTGTGTATGTCCCCCTCTCTGGGGCCCCCCCGGTCCCGCTGTGCGGCACCCGCTACCCACCCCGGCTCGGGCTCTGTTGTGGGTCCGCAGCAAGGGAGCGGGGAGATTGCAGGCCATGACACGCAGGGCGCCGCCTCTGTTTGTGGTAATGGAGGGGGTAGTGACGTGTCTGATATGGAGCATGGTGCGGAGGGCGGCCCAGTGGTGGGCAAGAGAGTCGCAGCCGGGACTGCATCTCCGGCGGTGAGCGCTGTGGTGTCTGGGTCCCCCACTTACGGATCCGTTACTGGATCGCTTCTGGGGACCCAGGCACCCAGTAAAGTGAAGGGGGCGGGGCCTGTGGCTTCGGCAGAGCCGGCTCATAAAAAGCAGGTGGTGCGGTCAGCTCCCCTGGCGGGGTCTGCGGTGAAGTCTGGGCTGGTGGCCCCGCCGTCGGTTAATGCTAAGGGGGAGTGGCCTAGCCTGGGGCCAGCCGGAGTCGCTGTGCCCAAGCTGTTTGTGGCCCAGGGTGTGGTGGTTGGGGGCGCTGTGCCCCGGGGGACTGGTACCGCCGGGGGTGCCCCTGGGGGTGGTCCCGGCTCCAGGTCAGCTCCGGGGGTCCCGCTGCGGCCGGTCTCGGGGGGTGTGGCCTCCTCGGCACCCGCCGCTCATGTGGGTGCAGCTTCTGACCTCTGTGCTGTGAAGCTGGAGGCTGGGGGCGTGGCTTCCCAGCAAAAGGAAAAAAAAATGGTAAAGATCAGCAGTGAAGCAGAGACTGCAGCAGACAGCAGCAAGGGCACATGCCTGGCCGGGTCCCCTGAGTCTGGGGGCTTACCTGCAGTGGGGGCACCGGCGAGGAGCCAGGATGGAGCTGGAGGCAGGACTGCTCCTGGCTTGGTCTCTGCCAGTGGGAGAGGAGGCAGCTCTGTGCAGCCTGTGGAGGCAGTGCTGCTGAAGCCCAATGGCAGCACAGGTCTTAAAGGGCCAGCAGCACGGTGTGGACAGAACCCCCCGGCAGGGAAGATGCCACCAGTAGGTGGCGGTAGCAGTGTGGAAACGGTAAAATCTGTAAGTTCCCAAAAAGTGAGGCAAAATATTGACCCCAGTGTGCATGTGAGTGAGAGTGGGGTGACTGATGGCGTGGATGAGGAGGGTGTGTGTATGGAAGTGTCTGCGGTTGAGGATGCGGGTGGCAGTGTGGCTAAAGTGGCAAGTGTGAATGGGGTGGTAAGTGTGAATGGGGTGTCTGATGGTTCTGGAAGGAGGGGGGAGGGGGCCAGTCCATCTGCCCCCCCAGCCGCCGGTCCTCTGAGTTATTCGGGGGTGGTGGCTGGAGCCTCAGGGTCTGGTCAAGGGTTTCCTCGCCTCTGGACCTCAAGGATGGCGTCTTGCGGCGCCGTTTCCTGGAGGCCCTCAAAAAGGGAGAACGGACGATCAATGTAGAGGGAAGAGAGGTGGACTTGGCCTTTTGGCTGGATAGATACGGCCTGGCTGCCTTCCAAGATAAAAGGGAGGGGGAAACGGTTTGGTCCCTCCGACAGCCGGGCAGGGGGTGGCCAGGCGGAATGTGGTCCGTCTTCGGTGGAGGGGCAGTGAAACGTGCCCGCCAAGAGCGAGGGTTGTGGAGCTCCTTCTGAAGATGGACTTTAGGGCGACGGACATCTTTGCCCTGATTCATCCGTTTGGCACCTCCTTCTTCGATGTCAGTTTTGTTCGGCCAGAGGGCCTAGAGCTTTTCTGGTCGAATTTCGAACTGGCAAAGGGGGAGCCCGGCTGGCGAGACTTTGCCGTAAAGAGGGTGACCGTTCTGACAAGTAACGAGTCACTCTCTGGGGTCGACATCATGACGTGGCTTTCCCGTTATGGGGAAGTCACGGACGTCCCTAGGAAAAATAGGGACGAGTTTGGCATTTGGTCAGGGGGCTGGACCTTCATGGTAAAGTTGAAGGTTTCAGGAGGTACGGTCACCCACATCCCCTCCTCAGCATTTCTGGGGAGGGACAGAATCCAGATCTTCTACCAAGGGCAACCGAAGGTCTGCCACAGGTGCGGTGATCCCCGCCACTTCAGCGCAGGCTGCAAGGTGCAGAAGTGTGCCTTGTGTGGCGGGGTAGGTCATCTTGCCGCGACCTGTGGTGACATTAGGTGTCACCTGTGTGGTGACCTAGGTCACCCGTATAGCCGCTGCCCCCGCTCCTTTTCCGGCACCATCTCTGGCCCAGCGGGGGAGAGCCATGGGGGGGTCCCCGGTGGTGCAACTTCTGCTGGGGCTGGGGGTGGAGGCGTGAGGGGAGCTGAGGGGTCAGTGAGGAAAGGCGAGGCTGGTACATCTGCCCACCAGTGGCAACAGGTGAGGCACCGTAAGGGCAGGGGGCAGGATAAGCCTCAGGCAACTGGGGTGATGACTGCCCCCACCCTGGAGGCGGCAGCTGAAGCCTCTGAGGCCCTGGGGGAGAAGGCGGTGAGCGAGGAGATCCGGAGGATGGAGAGGGAGGTGGCTGCTTCTGATAACTCTTCCCAGTATGAAAGTGTGGATGAAGAGGTGGTGGAGCAGCCTAAAAAAACGGGTGACAATCGTACCGGTAAGAGGCGGAAGAAGAAGAACAAGGCTAAAAAATCTAATGCCCCCCCTCTGACCGCTAGGGTGCCTACGGAAGGGCTTACCGGCTCACCTCTGATCCCCCTCTCCAATCGGTTCCAAGCCCTCGATGACTCTGCTGTGTCGGAGGTCGGGGGTGAGGGGCCGGATGCAACATCTGGGGTGCCTTCAGGGAGTGGCGAGGTCCGTCCTCCGGGGGATTCACACTCCTCTGGCGGGGGACTACCTCGGGGTCCAGGGGCGAGGAATCTAGTGCTGGGAAGGAGGTGTCCACTGTTGTTAAAGAAGATATGGACACCTCGGTGTCTTTAAAAAGGAGGGGTGAGTCGGGTTCCTCCTCAGAGGGGGAGAGGAAATCTGGGGTACGGTTAAAAAACAGGCCATCTAACTCAATCACCCATGATGGCGGAACCTACCCCGTTGACTCTGGCGTCGATTAATGTCGCCAGCATAAAGTCGGATACGGCTAGATTTACGGCCTTTGATTTTTTCACCCGGGTTGAGGCTGATATTTTATTTTTGCAGGAGACCAGACTAACGGACCTAGGGTCCATCCACAAAGCAAAGAGGGAATGGAGGTGTGGGCCCTCATACTGGTCTCTTGCGGCCGAGCCGTATAGCGGGGTAGCGGTCCTTTTTAAGACCGCGGAGGTGGAATGCAGACGGGTGATCGAGGTAGAAATGGGGAGATGTTTGGTCCTTGACGTCTTCATGAGGGGACAGGAGCTTCGGCTCATCAATATCTATGGCCCGCAATCTAAGTGGGACCGTAAATGTCTCTTCCTGAGGATCAAGCCCTATCTTTTTACAAGCCGGCAGGTGGTCTTCGGTGGGGACTTTAATGCTATAACCAGACTCCGTGATAGGGGAGGCCCCGGAGACCGGCTGACTTATGATAGCGTAGCCTTGAATAGCATAGTAAGCGAAGCTCGCCTGGTGGATGTCCACATCCGGCACACCCCAGGTCACGAGGGTTTCACCTTTTATAGGGGAAGCAGTAGGTCTAGGATAGATAGGTTTTTTTTAAAGGAGGAAGCCGTCTCTTCTGCAGTGTCCGCTGTTGAGGTGGAGTTCTCCGATCACTGTTTAATTTTCTTTACTTTGAATGTTACAGAGACTCCCCGGATGGGGAGAGGCCTATGGAAGCTGAATTCGTCCCTTCTGGAAGAAGCGGAAGTAAGACAGTCCTTTGAGGAATTTCTTCAGAGCCAGGTACCTCTCTTGGGTCTTTGTAATAGTAAGTCTGAGTGGTGGGAGATCTTCAAAAGAAGGGTCGCAAGGTTCTTCCGTCAGCTCTCGAGCCTCAGGGGCCTGAACAGGTACCGCCTGTATCGGCAGCTGGGGAGGAAACTCGAGCAGCTCGTCTCGACTGGAGGGGACCGAGAGGAAATCTCCAGGGTGAAGACCTTGCTCAAGGGGTGCCAGTACGATAGGCACACATCCTTGGTTTTTGAGAGGGATTTCGGGAGGTACCGCTCGCCCGACCCTTACAGAAACTGCAGGTTGTCAGTGAATTGTAAGATGGTGACAGGACTGATCGACAGTACGGGGTCCCTGAACAGATCCAAATCAGGGATCCTGGAGGTGGTCAGATCCTTCTACTCGCACCTCTTGGGGAGGAGGGATCCTGATCGGGATGAGATGTCGGCTTTCCTGGCTGAAACCATCCCTGAGCCGGGGGATGACCCCTCTCTTCATGTTTTGGCAGAAGCAATCAGGGAAGAGGAAGTGAGACGGGCGATTGATGGGCTACGGCCCAAAAAGTCGCCTGGTCCGGATGGCTTAACATCCGAGTTCTACAAGACTTTTCGGGACTCTTTGGTCCCCCTCTTGACTGAGGTGTTTAATGAGTGCCTCTCCTCGGACACTCTGCCCAGTTCAATGAGGAAGTCAGCCCTGATTATCCTGTCAAAGGGTAAAGACTCGTCCCGTATTGAGAATTGGCGTCCCATAGCGCTTCTCAATACGGACCGAAAGGTTCTGGCAAAGGTGTTTTTTAATCGGTTGGTGAAGTTTGCACCCCGGCTCCTTTCAGGGGCCCAGCACTGCTCTGTTCCAGGCCGCAGTACATTTAGTGCTGTGCTCGGTGTCCGAGAGGCAGTGGAGCAGGGCAGGGCAGGTCACTGGAAGGGGTACTTGCTGTCCTTAGACCAGGCAAAGGCCTTTGACCGGGTTAACCATGAGTACCTCTGGTCCGTCCTTCTGAGGTATGGTCTGCCTGGGAGGTTTGTTGATTGGTTAAGAGTTTTATACAATGGGGCAGAGACTTTTCCGCTTGTGAACGGTTGGGTCGGACACCCTTTTGAGGTGAGGTCTGGTGTCCGCCAGGGCTGTCCTCTGAGCCCATTGTTATACGTGTTCGCGATCGACCCCCTTTTAAGGAGGGTGGAGCGCGGACCGTTGGTGGGAGTCGGGATGGACCAGGTGGAGCCAGAGGCCGCCTTGAGGGTAGTGGCGTACGCTGACGACGTTTCCCTTTTTGTATCCTCGAGAGAGGAGGCAGATTGGGTGATGTCTGAGGTTGAACGCTACTCAGTGGCATCCGGGTCCATGATCAACTGGGACAAGTGTGAGAGTCTCTGGCTGGGAGGGGGAGATCCAAGCTTTGATCTCCCGGACACCCTTCCAGGGCCTCAGGCCACAGCAAAAATATTAGGCATCAGTTTCGGCCCGGGGGACTATCCCCAGCAAAACTGGGAGGGCAGACTTAAGATTGCCGCCCAGAAGGTGGATCAGTGGAAGGGTTGGTCCTTGACCCTAAGGGAAAGGGTTAGTCTTGCCAAGGGCTATTTGCTTCCTTTGCTAATATATCTGGGCAGCGTCTGCATCTTGCCAGAGCCTCTTTGGACACGGGTCTACAGCCTGTTTTTCCAATTATTATGGGGAAACAGGCTGAACCTAATCAAGAGGGAGGTCACGTACCGCTCGAGGAGACTAGGAGGGTTGGGTATGGTCAACCCAGTGGTGTTTCTAGTAAACACCTTTCTTAAGGCAAACATCGCCAACCTCTGGTCAGAGAGGGCTCCTCCGTGGGTATTCTCCTGTAGGGGATGGTTTCGGCCTTTCTTCCAGGAATGGGAGACAGGAGGGCAGGTGAAGGACCTTCGTACACCTCATGGGCATCTTCCGGCTTACGTTACCCCGGTTCTGAAGGTGATCCGTCGGTGGGGTCTGGGAGTGTGGGAGATCAGGACCATGTCAAGAAGGTTTCTTGACAATAGGGTCCTGTTGACCCACTTTCAGAAGCCCCTGGCGCTCAGGGATTGCCCAAGCCGGGATCTGGAGGTGGGGCTCGGGTTATTGAACTCTAAGCGGATCCCCTTGAAGTTTTGGGACTTGGCTTGGCGCTGCTTCCATGGGAAGCTGTATGTGAGGGACAACCTGAAGTGCAGGAGCTCTGATGACCGGGATTGTCCCCGCGAGGAGTGTGGTGGCATGCTTGAAAGCATGGAGCACTTCCTGCTTCGGTGTCCTTTTAATACAGAGGTCTACAGCAGGGTGGGTGCTTCCATTGGCTGGCCGAGGCTGGCAGGCCTCTCCTATGCGGAGTGGGCCTATGGGGCATTCAGGTCCCTTGGTGGCCGAGATCGGGGCACTGTTTTCTTAGTTAGTTTAGTAACTAGGTTCTGCACGTGGAATGCACGGTGTCTAGTGTCTACTCAGCGGAAAGTCCTCCCCAGGGAAGAGGTGATTAGGAACATCCTGGGTGACCTGGCAAAAGTGCGCTCCCTGGAGTTTGAGAGGCTGGGTGCAGGGAGGGCCTCTCTCCTATGGAGGGGTTTCTCCTTTAATGTGCCCTAGGGTGAGTTAAGTTCTGTGTGCCTGTGATAGGGCTGAGTTAGTATTCTTAATCCTTTTATCTTTATTTTGTAGGGTCAGATAGATGTGTAGGGACAGGGAGGGACAGATAGGGACAGTCTTTAGGGACAGGTAGTTAGTATTATTGGTATGAGGTCAGTGAGGGACAGGTAGGGGCAGGTAGGGAGAGGTTGGTAGGGCTATAGGGACAGGATTTTCTCTTTTGTGTTGTTAGGGAGGGTCAGGGTGATGTGCGGTAGATTAGGGTGAGAGCCTCTATGGTCTCCAGTTCCTGGTGGTGGGCTGTAACCCTCACTCATAGATTTTTGTTTTGTAATTGGTAACCTGGGTATAGGGCTTGCAAGCATTGAACTTGGGCCTGTTCTTTGGTCATGGTTAAGGTGTGTAGTGGTTATTATTGATAGGTGTTATTATTGATATGTGTTATTATTGATATATGTTATTATAAGGTTGTGTATATATACTGTATATATATGTTGTATGTGTACTATAATGCTTGTAGGGGGATTTAGTTTAGGTGGGGTGGTGGGTTTCTTGGGGGGGGGGGATGGGTTTTGGAGAATGGACGTCCGGCGGGATGCCAAGAAGATTTGCTGTGTAAGAAAGGCCACAAACTTTCGTGGGACCTTTGGGGGAATGGTGGTGGTTTAGTTTAGGAAAAATAATAAAAAAAAAAAAAAATATTGTATATACGAGGTATAGTATGTGTGTATATATATGTATAGTACATGTGTATATATATGTATATGAAGATTGTATCATTAATTTTGGCCAGGTGGCCTATTTACTTTCTTTAGGGCAGTTGGCTGAATTTTGTTTTTTTTTCTAGAGGTGAATGCATGGGTATGAGTGTATGAGGGGAAAAAAAAAAAAGGATATAGCTTCCCTTGCCGGGGGTGTTAATGAAATGGAGAAACATTTTTGTTTCTATATATCTGTTGGACATTGGACTTTTGGGATTTATGGATAATGTTTTTGTTATTGAGTTTGTCTGTAAGTTTTGTCTATGGTTTGCCTGTAAGTTTAGTTTTGTATTTTTATAATAAAAGAGATACAGGATGTAACTCAGGATCAGTAATGTAATGTATGTACACAGTGACTGCACCAGCAGAATAGTGAGTGCAGCTCTGGAGTATAATACAGGATGTAACTCAGGATCAGTAATGTAATGTATGTACACAGTGACTGCACCAGCAGAATAGTGAGTGCAGCTCTGGAGTATAATACAGGATGTAACTCAGGATCAGTAATGTAATGTATGTACACAGTGACTGCACCAGCAGAATAGTGAGTGCAGCTCTGGGGTATAATACAGGATGTAACTCAGGATCAGTAATGTAATGTATGTACACAGTGACTGCACCAGCAGAATAGTGAGTGCAGCTATGGAGTATAATACAGGATGTAACTCAGGATCAGTAATGTAATGTATGTACACAGTGACTGCACCACAGCAGAATAGTGAGCGCAGCTCTGGGGTATAATACAGGAGGTAACTCAGGATCAGTAATGTAATGTATGTACACAGTGACTGCACCAGCAGAATAGTAAGTGCAGCTCTGGAGTATAATACAGGATGTAACTCAGGATCAGTAATGTAATGTAATGTACACAGTGACTGCACCAGCAGAATAGTGAGTGCAGCTCTGGGGTATAATACAGGATGTAACTCAGGATCAGTAATGTAATGTATGTACACAGTGACTGCACCAGCAGAATAGTGAGTGCAGCTCTGGAGTATAATACAGGATGTAACTCAGGATCAGTAATGTAATGTATGTACACAGTGACTGCACCAGCAGAATAGTGAGTGCAGCTCTGGAGTATAATACAGGATGTAACTCAGGATCAGTAATGTAATGTATGTACACAGTGACTGCACCAGCAGAATAGTGAGTGCAGCTCTGGAGTATAATACAGGATGTAACTCAGGATCAGTAATGTAATGTATGTACACAGTGACTGCACCAGCAGAATAGTGAGTGCAGCTCTGGAGTATAATACAGGATGTAACTCAGGATCAGTACAGGATTAGTAATATAATTTAATTTCAATGTCTGTCAACTTTTTTCTGAACTGTAAGATGTGGTTGTGAGGGTGGATATAATTTTTATATAATCTTTAGAGTAAGAAGATAAATAACTTGTATGGAGTGACAGATTCCCTATGACTCTTGTCTATGGAGCATTAGTCTCTCCCCCAGATGCCATGTTTTCCATTCTCCATCACTATAATACGGCATTGTATGGTCCATGGTGAAACATAATAAATCTCTGCATGCTGCAGTGGGATCGGGGGCTTACACGGGACCCCACTAACGTCTGTGGCTGCAGTCTTGTAGCTGTACACATCTGGGAGGTTGTACGCAGCCAGACAGTTACCTTTGCACATAAGATGTTCTTCGGGAGGGTGATGGATTTGCCGTCATTGATTCTCCTGTCGGTGGGAATGAATAATCTGTTATCCGGCCATTTATCGCAGGAAATGCATCACACGCTGCAGCTCCATATGGGAATGTTCCTTAGCAAGAACGCTTCTCGTGGGCCGCGATGATGACGACTGTAGCCAATGTAATTGTTTATCAACACATTGATTTAATTGTGGAGGAATCGTAACCAGGTGTCGCGGTGCGGAGAGCGAGCCGCGCTGTAAACAGCAATCAGCATCGACGCTCAGGACGCGCCGGCCTCTGTTTTGGGAAATCTGGAGAGAAGGAAGTTTCACAAATACAAAGGTTGTTCTCACGCAGACGTCTTTACTATCATACGGGCTCCTCTCCACCTCCATCCCAATCGTCTGTCACTTTTCTGTCTTGGCTCTGGTTTTGGACTTTTGCAAAATATTTCCTGTGCATCCGAGGGACGGCCAAGATCCCACACGAAATGCATTTACCAAATATTGTGGTCCGATCCAGTTCAAGGGTGCTGATGCGGAGTGCACAAGATGCCCAATATTGAATCCATCGCCGAGCAGCTGCATGCAGCTGTACATCACCAAGCACAATGCCGAGCGTCGGATGGAGTGGTGTAAAGCCGCCACCACTGGACTCTGGAGGAGACGTGTTCTGTGCAGTGACGGATCGCACTTCTCTATCTGCGTCTGATGGAGGAGTCTAGGTTTGGTGTTTCCAGGAGGACGTTACCCCCTGACTGTATTGTGCCCCCTGTACAGATGGTGGAGGGGGATAATGCTATGGGCTGTTATCAGGGGGCGGCCTCGGACCCTCAGCTCCAGAGATGGGAAATCTTCATCTTCAGCACAAGACATTGTGAACAATTGTAGCTTCAGCTTTGTGGGAACAGTTTGGGGAAGACCCTTATCTGCCCCCATGACTGTGCTCAGTGCACAAGCTCCATACAGACATATATAAGGGATCACATTGTAGATGATGACGTGTCCTCGCCTTTGCCGCCGTATTCAGCAGGATGTACCTTGCCTTCGTTTTGCTACTTTTACTCTCGCACAGGATGTTTTATGAAACCCACAAATGATTAAGACAGAAAATAAGATGCATAAAAATATCTTCTGCGCTCAGTTGAGCCCCATCCATCACTTCTGCATCTGTTCTTCCGTATAAAGAATAGTACGGGCGTCTGAGAGCGTCCGTGGTACCAGGAGACCTAGATGTGGTCCTGACCCATCATATACGGAGCATCTGAGGGTCCCGCACTTGAGCCGCGATGTTCTCTACATTCGTCAGTGTTTCTGACATCGGGGTAAACATTCCCGGTTACATTATCACGCTGAGAGCAGCCGGAGCGTCAGTCTGAATATTTGCAAGGAAATGTGACTTTTTATTTAATTGGCTACATGACCCGTCTGATATTCCACATCGAAAGAGACTGTAATGGACGTTCCCAGAACCCTGGAAAAAAAGGTTAATCGCCCCCAGAGAAGCGGTAGCTGTTACTCATTAAGCAGAAAACTCCTCGCTTCTTCTCCCTCTCACAGCAAGTAGTCACAGAAGAAGGAGAGAAGCTGCAGCTGCATCACCATCAACAGGTATGGATGGTACTTGTAGTCCAATGCTGCTCCAGCCGTTATTCCGTACTGATACTTCCACCTACTGTCTAATCTGACGTCTCCTCGCTTTGATCCCTCTCCGCAGTCACAGCATGCAGGCAAAGAAGAAAGAGAGAAGCTGCAGCTGGATCACATTCAACAGGGAAGGAACGGAGAAGAACTGGGGAAGGAACGGGGAAGGAACGGAGAAGAACTGGGAAAGGAACAGGGAAGGAACGGAGAAGAACTGGGGGAAGGAACGGGGAAGGAACGGAGAAGAACTGGGAAAGGAACAGGGAAGGAACGGAGAATAACTGGGAAAGGAACAGGGAAGGAACGGAGAATAACTGGGAAAGGAACAGGGAAGGAACGGAGAAGAACTTGGGGAAGGAACGGGGAAGGAACGGAGAAGAACTGGGGAAGGAACGGAGAAGGAACGGAGAATAACTGGGAAAGGAACAGGGAAGGAACGGAGAAGAACTGGGGAAGGAACGGAGAAGAACTGGGGAAGGAACGGGGAAGGAACGGAGAAGAACTGGGAAAGGAACGGAGAAGAAGTGGGAAGGAACAGAGAAAGAATGGGTAAAAACTGGAGAAGGAACAAAGGAATAGAGTTTCATTTCAGCTGATCTTCTATTATATAAATAACGTTATTACTCAGGCAGAAACATGAAGTCGTCACTTAGTTACTTTATATTTATTCCTGTTGTCTCCTGACTTGTAAATATTTGTAACTCACATATTATATTTCTGGAGCAGCGTTTTCTGCATTGAGCCATAGTAATGGTGGTCGCATACACTCACTACCGCTCCATTCACTGTCTATAGTACTGGTGGTCGCACACACTCACTACCGCTCCATTCATTGTCTATAGTACTGGTGGTCGCACACACTCACTACCGCTCCATTCACTGTCTATAGTACTGGTGGTCGCACACACTCACTACCGCTCCATTCATTGTCTATAGTACTGGTGGTCGCACACGCTCACTACCGCTCCATTCACTGTCTATAGTACTGGTGGTCGCACACACTCACTACCGCTCCATTCACTGTCTATAGTACTGGTGGTCGCACACACTCACTACAGCTCCATTCATTGTCTATAATACTGGTGGTCGCACACGCTCACTACCGCTCCTTTCACCGTCTATAAGAGGTGGTCGCACACGCTCACTACCGCTCCATTCACTGTCTATAGTACTGGTGGTCGCACACGCTCACTACCGCTCCATTCACTGTCTATAGGAGGTGGTCGCACACGCTCACTACCGCTCCATTCACTGTCTATAGTACTGGTGGTCGCACACACTCACTACCACTCCAGTCACTGTCTATAGGAGATGGTCACACGCTCACTACTGCTCCATTCACTGTCTATAGGAGGTGGACGCATTCGCTCACTACCGCTCCATTCACCGTCTATAGGAGGTGGTCGCACACGCTCACTACCGCTCCAGTCACCGTCTATAGGAGGTGGTCGCACACGCTCACTACCGCTCCATTCACCGTCTATAGGAGGTGGTCGCACACGCTCACTACCGCTCCAGTCACCGTCTATAGGAGGTGGTCACACACGCTCACTATCGCTCCATTCACCGTCTATAGGAGGTGGTCGCACACGCTCACTACCGCTCCAGTCACCGTCTATAGGAGGTGGTCGCACACGCTCACTACCGCTCCATTCACCGTCTATAGGAGGTGGTCGCACACGCTCACTACCGCTCCAGTCACCGAC